>PVKZ01002127.1:0-262475 GCA_004027375.1 Macroglossus sobrinus
CTTCCTTCCTTCCTTCCTTCCTTCCTTCCTTCCTTCCTTCCTTCCTTCCTTCCTTCCTTCCTTCATTTATTCATTCATTCAATACACATTTATTAAGCATCTGTTATGAGTATACTCTTACTAAGGCACCGTGCTTGGAAATACAACAGAGAATAAAAATATATCTAGCCTTCTTCTGATAAAACTGTATGAAAAACTAGGATAAGTGCTCTGATAGAGACAAGTTATCACAAGAGAATGTGAGACATGATGACTGTTCCCTGGCAGATCATAGGCAAGCAGGTATCACACATCTCATCTGCAGCTAGACAGGAAGGCTTGGAGTTTAAGGCGTTCCTTTCCTTGTGGTATTCAGGGGTGGGTGGTGATAGTTTGGGTACAGTATATAGTTCTCATTGATTAGGTCAGATATATTTAGTGTATAGGTATTATCTTTAGTTATGCTATGAAGCTAGTATCACCATCATTATTATAAATGTTACTAAATACTCATCCTGCACCAGAATGTGGTATCAGAACTCAAATTTTATTTATTAAACTGGGGTGCAATATTTACTGAAAAATCTTCCCTGGAGAAGCAAATGGCAGAATTATGGATGGAATTCTGGTCCTACTCATAACACCTCTGACACAAAATATGTGGGCTTTCCACCTCAAGAAATTCTTCAATTTTCTGTTCTACAATTTAACTCAGTTCTAATAGTAATTACCTATAATGCAGACATCACAGGTTAAGGGCTCAGTGCCACAAGACTGCCTCCCACTTCAGATAAAAATCACAAGTAATGGGTTCCTAGGTTACCTGCACTTCTGTTCGACGTGGCTACAAGTTAGAGGTTCCCTTGAACCCATCCTCATCAGGTTCAATAATTTGTTATTACGACTTACAGAACTCAGGAAAACACTTTACTTACTATTACCTGCTTATTGCAAAGGATATTATAAAGAACATAATGAACGGCCAGATGAAGAGACAGATAGGGTAAGGTCTAGATGGGTCTCAAGCACAGGAGCTTCTGTCCCTGTGGAGTTTGGGATGTCTGTCCTTCTGGCTTATGGGCACATTCTCTAACACTTTCATTTAGAAATTTTATGGAGGTTTCATTATGTAGGCAGATTGATTAAATCATTAGCAATTGGTAATTAACTCAAATCCCATTCCTTCTTTCCTCTCTGGAGGTTGGGGGTGGTAAGTGAATGGGGTGAGGGCTGAAAGTTGGAACCCTCTGATCACATGGTTGTTTCCTCTAGCATGCAGCTACTACCCTGAAACTAACTAGGGGTTCTTCAGAAATTACTTTGTTAACATAAATTGGTGTATATTTGAAAGGGGCTTATTATGAATAACAAAAGATGTTCCTTTCACCCTTATCATTCAAGTAGTTACAAGTGTTTTAGGAGCTCTGTGCCAGGACCTGGGGATGAAGGCCAGATATATATTTCTTATTTTACAATGTCACAGGGCTCTTATATTATAACTGAACCTTTTCCCCTATGGGATGTCCACATATTCATATTAGTAGGAAGGCTAAACTTTGCTTGGAGACTCTTAGTAAGATGGAGGGTAGGAGAAGGCCTATAACTAACAGTAGTTTTTGTCCCTTTGGCCTCCCTCTCCTGTCTTACCCTCACTTTATCCTCTAGCCAAATAAATTTTAAGATATGATGATTTCAGGCCAGAGAATTTCAGAAGGATCTGATGGTGAACTCCACACAAAGCAGGAATATAGTCTTTTCATCTCTATATCCCTAGCATAGCATGGAACCCGGGGTATGCACATACAGCAATAAACAGGTTCTTCTCTCAGAAGAAGACTTCTTCTGTGTCAAGGGCAGGATAATAGAGAATCCTAGTCTCTTCTTAGTTTCAAATGTCCCTTGGGAAAAGTAACTTGAAACCTGAAGAATCTGGCAGAGCCATGGATACTCAGAGGGACCCTTAAAACTTCCCAGTTTGAACAGATTTCTCTGAGAGGCCAAGAAACCAGGCAGACAACATTTCAATTAAACACAGTTTGTGATTTTTGTCCTATGTTCTTTGACATCACAACCTTTGAAGTCAAATTATATAACTTTTATTGCTCTCAAATCCTTTCTATGCTTAGTCCTTGATTTTCCCAGCACTCTATTGAGAAAATATATTGTCTAGTTCTTTCAGTTCTAATTTTTAATTCTTACAGTTCAGCTCATAGTATACGGTTCTGTGGCTATATACACAGTAAGCCTTAAAAAAATGTTTAATTTATTCATTGAGTATAACGTGCCTTCACAGGGAAGCCCCTTTCCCACTCTCTGATAAGCCATATATATTCTCCTTTCTCTTTCAAGCCCCTCAAGGATACCAAGGCTGCCACTTTAGAATTTACATACAGATGTTTCTTCTGGGCTTGGAGTGCTGGAAGCCACCACCTTCCTGTGGAAGTAAATTCCAGAGGTGGAAAACCTTTGCTTAACCTCTGTGGAAATACACTGTGCCATCCTCAGCATCATTTTCATGAAAACATAAAGTGAGGACAATGTGCCAGTGGAAAATTGAGGCAAAACAGTATGTGGGCCAGCTGGACGGTTCTGAAGGAAACCATATGAATGGCCCACTCTCGCCACACAGCTTGGTTGGCTTGACCCTAGTGTGGTGCCCAGTGGGTAAGCCGTCTCAGGCTTAGTGAGGCGGAGGGCATTGGCCCCAGGATCTCTGGTTCTGATGTACCTGGGGTCCAGACTCGGGTGGGTGCAGAAGAGGGTAGACTTGTGTATGGCACTGAGGAGGGCACCTCCCGGGCTGTCAGTTTCTGGAGGCCTCTGCTTCTGAACCCAGTCTATGGCTGTAAGGCCTCAGGCTGAGGGTAGTATGATGACCAGCTCCTACTGTGTGTCAACGTGTGACTTAAAACTTGGGCCAGAGCCTGTTTTAGGCAAACTGGGGTGAGGGCTGCAAGTGCTGCCCCATAGGCAAATGCTTCTTACCTCAGACTGGTGATTGAGGGGCTAGAAGTCAGATATTAAGCCTCAGGTCAAGTAGGATTTTTCTAGGCATTACAAGTCTCTGCCGTATCATGGTGCTCAAAAAAGGGCACCATGATTTAGGATTCAGAACAAATGTGTTTCATGTGGGCTCTGCTACTACCTGTGACACCTCCAGCAAGCCACACAGTATCCCCAATGCCATCTCCCATCTATAAAAAGGAGGAAATGAGGACATTAACTCTGCCCACCCTCTCCTTCACAAGAATGAGTCTAAATGAAGGAATATACCAGATACCTGGAGCTCCTGAAAAAAATGGTGCCGTCCCCTCTCCCCACCCCTCCACACAAAGATCCCCATGCTCATTACCTTCTGCGGCCTGCTGGATGACATGATATGCAACTACCTGGACACATTAGGGTAGGCTGAATCCAGCTGCAAAGCTTCTATATTTTCTTGCTATTGAGGTTTGTGTTGCTAAAAGTTGTGCATAGTTGCTTTCTCTGTCTTAGTGTTTGCATGGGGCTGCAGATTTTTCTGGGAAGCAGAATTTTCAGCACTAAAAGCAAAACAGTCCTGGGAAAACCAGGAAGGCTGGCCACCCTACTAATAAAAATTAGAGAGCATAATGATCTTGCTTCTGTTACCAAACCTCAATTTATCTGAGGGGCTGTATTTCAGGAGATAACAGGAGAAAGATTTGAGTGATAAACTATATTTTGATTCTCTGCTTCTCAAGCTCCAATTTGGATAGAAATCTCCATGCCTAGTTTACTTTGCAGTAAATTAATGACTTCATGGGGGATATGGGTAAGATTCTTTATGAAAGACCCTCATCACTTACTAGGGACTTAGACATCCTTTTGATTCTATTATTCTCATAATAATGATTTGTTCTCCCTTTTAAAATTTTGCCCTCTCCCCTCACTATTATTTGTCCCATCACTTTAATGGTCTGAGAGTTCAGCACATCCATCAGCCCATTCAATGTTCTATGTACCTTTGGCTGCCAAACATGAGGATGCAAAAGAAGCAAGGCTGCTTTTGCATTGCAGCCAAAATTGGTGAAAGCTATATCTTCTATTAATTGTTGATCCAAGATATGAATAAGTAGATACAAGATATGAATAAGTAGAGGCTTAGACTTGATAAAAATGGATTTCCTCTAGCCACTAGTAATTGACAGGCTTTTAGGAAAGCATCAAGAGGTACCAATGCAGAAGAAGAAATGAAGAAATGAGTTTGGAAGAGCTTGACTTTGCTCAGTGACATATATTCAACAATTTATTGTATCATCAAATGCCATCCATCCCTGTTTTTGCAAGTCTACTTTATGGGGGACTGGGCAAAGTATAGAATAGCATAGTGAATACAACTTTATCTCTGTTTTCATAGTCTTAGAATTTAGCAACTGCAAGTTGAAATCTTTATATACAAGGATTAAGGAAAATAGATTGATATGTAGAAGCTTTAAAAATCTACCCTGAAGCCTTGGCCAGTCTTTTGAGATGGCACAGCCTGTAGTTGAAAGATGTGTTATTTATGTGTTTCCAGATGAAATAATTTATAGCCCCAAATATCAGTGATAACTATCAGTGACAACTGGCAGTGACAATCCATTGATAACTGACACCATGTTGGTGTTGTTTGTACTTTCTATAGATGTTTTTGTAGAGGGTAGATGCCTCCCTTTGTCACATCTCACAATTGGATACTCAATCCATCTTCCTCTAGTTAAGAGGAAAATGAGCAATAGCAACTGGAAACAAAATAAGCTTCCTGCATACAGGAATATAAACCACAGAGAGGATAACTTGGAAAAGTTTCTTGAAATAAAAGGACAAAACCACAGACACTTTAACAGTCACCCAAACTCACAGACTTAACATAAGCCACATAAAAACTTAATTAGGACACATGCTGTATATTTATAGAAACAGAAAGTGTGATAGAAAAACAAAGTTGGTCAGATCATTGATGCATTTAGAAATCATTTTAAAGGGGAACTAGAAAGGCATGCTTGCTGCCTGAGATTTTAAGACTGAAGGCATTCTTGGTACTAGTATAATTAAAAATAAATACCCTGTTTACTTTAACTCCTGGTGATAGTAGCAACTGATGGATCAATGAGAGTCAAATTGGGCTGGACAGTAGGTGGGGCTGGATTTGGAGAAATTGACCACTCATGACAATGGGTTAATTCATATCACATGTCACCCGTAATGATGCAAATAAATTAGTTCTGAGATTTGAGACCTTACTATGGCTTTTAAACAGGCCAGGCCAAATAACCTACTCTTTTCTTTGCCACCCCCACTGCCCTCTTACTTTGTCACAGTGTTGGAAGAATTAATGGCTGTGCCAAACTTAGGGGCAGGGAGAGATGACTATGTGGTTAGATTGCCATTCAGTTAGAGCCATTGGGTACTTTAGGAACTAGAATTTAGTTTTAAATATAAATTGCTCAATCTGCACTTCAACTGGGTGTGGCATGGTTGTCCTCTACCCAGATTTCCCCATCTCCCTCTTGTACCTCTGTCTTAAACATTGAAGGTGCTGAAGAAATGTGTCTGCAGTAGAAAATCATCAGAAAAACTCTTTTCAGTGAACTTTACACAGTGAAGAAACTTTCCTGGTTAGTAGCTCAAGGGCTAAGGGGGACAAGTCTCTTCTTAGAGACAACCTCACTCCTCTGTAAGCCAGGAAATAGGGTTCTAGTGTCTATCCCGATTATATTTAGCTGTGTGTTTTTCTGGATTTCTATTTCCTTTTTGTAGGACGTAGACTACGAAATTGGACTGAGAATCCATAAGACTGCTCCCAGATCTAACATGCTATGAAATTTGAGCATTTGCAGTCCTATCCAGAAATATATAAACCCTCTATGAATCTTGAATTTAACAATGACAAAGATTATCCAGAGCAAAGAGCGGTTTGGCATCTCCACATAGAACTGTTTCTGAGGTTGTTTCTTGGACTTTTCCATGAGGTGTCCATTTGTCTTTCCCCGTGAGCCAGCCAAAGTGCCTGTTGGAGGCAGTCATGGGAAAAGAGATGATGTGGATTTTATCAACGCAATTTAAATTATCATGTTTTGACAGCCCCATTCTAAGAGCAAAAACAAGTAGGAATGGGAGATTAAGTGTTTGGGCTATTTTTGGTCCTCTTGTAGACTGCTCTCAATATCTCTTGAAAAATAAAGTGGATGATGTACTTAATAGCTCTCTCCAATTGGAGGTGGGCTTTGAGTCTTCACAAGTTCCTACCTTCTTAGATAGAGGATTTATTAATATATTAGAGGAAAATACTTAATCATTCTTAGTGTTAGTGACCATCATATATCCACTGGTAACACACTACAATACTAGACTTACCTGGCTATTTATAAAATATATATATTTATATATTTATAAAATGATTTATTTTTAAAGAACATAGGTGAATACTGGCCATTTAATTTTGTCTTTTTTTCCTAATAAAAATTCTCCTGGCCAGTTGTGATGCAGGCCAATGTTAATTTGACTGACTTTCCTTTGTAGTTCTTCAGCTTCCTTGATATGATTATATCCTCCTTATGCTATTTTTTATTAATAAGTTTTTATTTTAGAATAGTTTTAGGTTTATAGATAAGTTGTGAAGATAGTACAGAGAATTTTCATATATTCCAGACCCAAGCAACCCCACTATTAACATCTTGCATTAGTGTTTGTTACAATTTTAGTGATATAACAGTGTTATTAATTGCAGCTCATTCAGATATTCTTAGGTTTACCTAAATCCTTTTATCTGTTCCAGAATCCTATCCAAGATACCACACTATATTTACTAGTCATTGTCTTTAGGCTGCTCTTTGCTATGATTGTTTCTCATACTTTCCTTATTTTTGATGACCTTGACAATTTTAAGATGTACTGGTAAACATAGATTAATAATATTAACACCAATAACATTTCTGTGGCCTTATATCAAGCTGAGAAATGTGCAAAGCCCTTTACATATATTGATTCATTTAGCATTTTACATGTATTGAATGAAGCTTAAATGTTTAATCAATTTACCTAAAGTTATGTAGTGTAATGAAAGCCAAAAAAAAATAATTTTTCATGTAAATTATGAGGTTTTTAAATATATTTTTTAAAAAATCCTTTCTGTAAGGATGTACTTTATTGACTATGTACTTATCAAAAGCCTCTCCTTGTCTAAGCTGATAAGGAAAGCCAGAGTAGAAATTAATATAATTCAAATAACTTAAAAATGGAGTTTGTTTCAACAGATACAAATTCCTTCCTGGTGGTAGTGGTATTTATTTTCATTCTCTATTGGCCAAAGCCTACCAGACATAGTCATAGAATCACAACATTTTAATTTATCTCTTTGGCCTTAATTTATGTCACTGGAAGAGATGTTAACATAAGCAGAGAAAATAGAAGTGCAGAAGAGAAGAAGTAAGGAACAGGACAAATTGGTGAACAGAAAACTGCAATGTCTGTATCCATTCTCTTCCAGTAATAGAAAGGCTCACCCTAGAGGTCCAGCACCATCAGCCATGTTAGAGACTGGCCATCTTCTTGCAAAGCAGGCTGGGTAAATCCCCAGAATGTCAGGAGAGGCGAACATTGTTATTCTTCCCATGGGAGATAGCAATAAAAGGTTCAGGGGACAGAACATGCATTGAACTTGTTTTGTAGAGAAATATTGTACCTGGATTCAATATATTGTTTTGCAAACAATATATGCAAAATCTGATGCATGGCAAATGGCTTATATTCAATATATACAGTTATTAAGATGTATGTTTTCCAGTATAAGGACTGATGGAGATGGCTGCCTCTGTCACATTCTAGCTGCAGACTCCATACTACTTTCCCATTTAATATTTCCAAAAATAAAGTTGAAATCATTAAAAAAAAATTCTCCTAGGATGCAGAGAAGCTGGTTTTGGGATTTAGTCTAATCCCAAGAGCACCTCTGATTTCAGCACAGGTCCCAGAGTGTGACTCTATCTACACCCACATCTCTAAGGTCAGGGCGCATGAGGGAATGGCGTCTGCCAAAACTCCTCTGTCCCCTAATTCCTGTCTATGACTCTTGCCCGATCCTGTCCTCTAAGCTAGTCTGACCTCTGTTTTTCACTCTACATTATATTTGGCATTTTTATCACCAAGGCTTGGGCAATTGGGCCAAACCTTTGTGCCAGATCTGGGTACTATTTCCCATGTGCTTCCCTCAGTGAACTGCCTGACCCTCTAGTGGGTACAAGTGGGTGGTTTTGACAGCTGCAGGGAGAGGTGCTGTGTCCTAAGGTAGGATGGTTGATGAACACACCATAAATCCTCTGTCTGCCAAGAGCATAAATCTGAGAGCTATACAAGTTCTGAGGCAAGAAAATTGGAACTATGGAGCCAGGTAAATAGACTTGAGTCAACAGGAGCAGAGAAACAGTTCTTATGGCCCTGCCATCCACAGCCGTGGGCTGGGTTTTCAGACAGTCAGATGGCTGGCCTCTTAGGAGTCATCTTTGATTTTTATGGTTTTGTGCTGTTTGGAAAGAAAATAAATGCAGGGCAAGGGTGGACCCCTCTCGCAGTGGCTGGGGCAAATGCTCACAGTGCCATGATAGAATTTCCAGGGCGGCTGGATGTTGTTGGCTCCTTCTCCCTCTAGAGAAGTGAAGGAAAGGCCGCTTAGCTGCCCCTTAGCTGCCCCAGGTAGGTCCTCTGGTGAAAATGCAGGGCTGCAAGTCAGAGCACCTGGATTCCAGGCCCTGCTTTGCCACTAATCCATGACATGATTTGAGGCCTTGTGACTTCTCTGAATTTCGTTCTCCTCATTTACAACATGACACAATATCCATAAACCTACCTAACTCAGAGAATCAAATGAGATTATAGATGTCATGGTTTTGGAAATTGGTTACTTAGTGCATCTGTCAAACTCTGTGAATATTTACTAATAATAAAAAAAAAATAGCTGTCAATTGCTAAGTACCTTTTAGTACGTGGTACAGTTCGAAGGCTTAGCACAAAATAAAAATGTGAGTCTCCTTGTTGAAAAAGAAGGAAAAAGTGTCACTAAAGTTATTAAAATGTAAAATGATAGTTAACAATACTATATTGTTGCTAAGATAGATCTTAAAAATTCTTATCACAAGAAGAAAAATGTTGTAACCCTGTGTGGTGATGGATGTTACCCAAACTTATTGTGGTGATCATTTTGAAATATATGCACATACGAAATCATTATGTTGTACACCTAAAACTAATACAATGTTATATGTCAATTATATCTCAATTTAAATAATAAATTAAAAAATAAACAATATTTTCCCTTTCATCCATGGGCTTTCTATCAGTGTGGTTTTTATTTGCTATTTAATGTTGTACTGCTTTAGGCATGGGAATTCTTGCAGAGTGAGTACAGGCCTTCATAAGCTCCTGAGAACTCTGTTCCACAACTTACTCTGTGTGTGTGTGTGTGTGTGTGTGTGTGTGTGTCTATGTGTGTGTCTATTCCACTGACTGCTAGGCCAATGCACACATCCCAGGTGAGGTGGGCAAATCGAGCCAGGCATCTCTGCTTCCCCAGCTATAGATAGGTAGGTAACAGGTTGGACCCTGCTGAGTTGCCCAATAAATGCACTATTTCTGAGGTTCTCTTGCACATGTGCCCTGGCCCACACCCTGACCTATCCTGTGTCAGTGTGCAGGACCCTGCTAGGGGACAAACGGAGAGGGAGATGAGGTGGAGCCCAGGGCACTAGAGGGTGGAGAAGCTAGCAGCCAAGAAGTTGGCAGCCAAGAACCCCTCCCTGGAAACCAGTGGGAGGCAGAACCACAGCTGAGCTGAGGTGCCAAGCTTCCACTTTATTTTTGAACTTCACTTAAAAAACTCAAATTCTGAGACTCAGACTACAGATCATTAAACCTCAAGTATGGGATACCTTATCAGCACCAGGCCCTGTGTGGCTATAGAAGTCATGAGCCCTGAAACCAACCCAGGTAATTGTCTCTCAAGTCCTAAGAACCATACTGTAAAGAAGCTACTCTTATGCCCATTCAGCAGAAGAGAAAACTGAGACCTTAAGTAGCTTAAAGGCAACATTTGAGCTCAGGTATAACTGAAATAAATCTAAAAGACTCTCTCTGGTGTTGATGAATGTGTGAATTGGGCTGTTGAACCATAGTCTCATCTGACTTAGATCAGTAAATTAATACTCAGATACTGCTAACTCCCTCAAGAGAAAAGGTGCATACTTTCCTTACCCCCCGCTTCAACAAAGAACATTATTCCAGCAACACTATAGTCTTCACTGCTTGATGACGAATCCAACACCCAGCATGGTTACTGAAACTTTTCTCAGTCATTTATATTTATTTGCTCAACCATTCAGCAAGCCAATTATCATAGGCAAAGATTTTGCTTGGCATTTGGGGGGAATATTAACGTGATTAAGATCTGACCTCTCCCTCTAGAAATTTGTGTCAGAAAACTTGCCAATACTATCCTAAATGCATGGTCAATAATGAAAAATGCCCTAAGGGAGAAACAACTATGGATGGGTAGGGGGTTCAAAGAAGTGAGGCTTCTTGGAAGCCAATGAACAGAACTTGCATGTCGAGTACTACATTTAAGATAGCCCTGGAGAATGGGTAGGGCTTTGTATATGAAGGTTGTGAGGAGGAAACAGCAAGGCAAATGCATAAATGCATAGTGGGTGGAAAAGCATGCAGCCTGGGAACTGTCCCTCTTTCAATTCCAAGTATGTGTTTCCATGTCCTTACCTGACCCTACTCCTTGGCCAAGTTTAACTGATCTAGAGGTATGCTTCTCCGGAATTCTTCTTCTTTTTTTTTTTTTTTTAAATTTCCTTTTTACAAACAGACTCTGAGAATGAGGTATCTCTTTTGGTTGAAGAAGGCATGGGCTGGCACTCCTGAGAGATTTAGGAAGTAGTTTTCTTCACATGTGGGGGAGGGCTATACATGTGGAGAGAATGAAGGTGACAGGCAGAGACACAGAGACAAGGGTGGGGAGGCAGGGAGCAAGCATTCACTTCCTCGTTTCCAGGTCTTCCCAAGGCCCAAAGTTTGCATCAGCCTTCTGTCTGCGGACACCCTATGTCTTTTCAATCAAGCTCTCTTTTGCTGTGGCAACTTTGAGGTGAGTCTGTGTCTCTTGAAATCCAGAGACCTCTTTTATATATAGGGCAGTGATCTGGGAAGGACCCAGGAGATCCTGCTGCTGGGCAAGGAGAGGAGATGGAGGAGAGGGGCTTGGATGGAAAAACCTTTGTGTAAATATATGCAGTGAGACTGAACTGTTAGGATGTGGTGGTGGTGGGTGCTCAGAGAGAGGCAGGATGATTGACAACACCAGATTTCAAGGGATCACTGGCAAGACTATAACTCTAAACTGACATTTAGTATGCTTTATATTATAGAAAATAAAAACTGAGGAATGTTGAGTTGACACCTAAGATAATGAAGGCTTCCTGTGGTTCAGCATCCCACTATTTTCTGATTGTACAGAAAGATAAACAACCTGCACAAGATCTCATGTTTCTAAAAAAAAGCATTTGAATTTATATAAATATGTTTAAAAAGTGGGATAAGGTGGAATTCCCTCCTGGAAAAAATGGGTTGAGAGTTACTAGAATACTCGCATTTACAAAATAGTTGCTAAAAATTTTCCTCTGGGTTGTATAAGAAGGCAGGGTATACACTGTTATGCAGACTCTGCTCTTTTCTCTTCTGCTTTCTCACAGACCCAACTCCTCCTTTTCAATTTCTTCATTTTCTGCAGATAAGTCTTTAGTTTCTTGATTAGTCATTTTAGCCTGTTTCCCTTTTCTCTCCTTTATTTGCACTTTTATTTTGTCTGAAGTTTTGTCTTGCTTTCCTGCTGCCTTTTTTGAGATGAGTTTATCCCAACAGGAGCAGGCTTAGTGACAATCATACTGACTTCCTAGACTCTTTCTTTCTGGCCCCTTCAGTTGAATTAACCTTCTGTCAGATTGCCCTGTCAGATCTAAGTTTTTAGGAAGTGTGATGCTATAGAAAGTCACACTTACAGGGGCATGAGAGAAATGGAGAGAGCAAATAATTGCTTAAAAATATTTTGATAATCCCGTACATTTGTTTGTATAGTTGGCTGTGGATTTCCAAGAATGTGGTGGAGGAGGAAAAGGAGGTAAAATTTAATGGACCAATTGTAGGAAATAAACTTGCAAAGCTAAGAAATACGATCTAGAGGCTTTAACAAAACACACACGTGGGGTTGATACTATAAATAGCTGTGGCAGCATGTGGAATTTATTAAGTCAGAGGCGTGGCTTGGGCACCTTGGAAGGTAGCTGCAAGAACAGGCATACTCCAAGAAGTGCCCTTTCACTCAAAGACTTCACAGATGTCAAGAGTTTCCGAAGGCTCTGTTCTCTCTGTGTCTGCCCGCAGAGGGAATATGGCCACACCTTGCCCTTTCCCTTGGCCTGGCTCAGTGACCAGAGCTTGGAGAACAAATGTCTGGTGTGTTAATAGATCTAGCAGAGGGATTTGGAATTAGGATTGATGAATTTGCCATCTTATTTTTTTGTTCTCTACTCTTTCTCGTAGCTGCTTAATGCCATGCTAAAGTTGGTAACTATATATCAAAGAGCAATTAAAATATAATTTCTGATGTTGGATGCCAATGAGCCATATTACTGGCATTAGCCCAGCCCCAAAAGGCAAAACATACAAGCCTTCTTGCTTATCTTATGTATATTTTTTGAAACTGGGTAACTTCTTATCTCTTCAGTTTTGAAGTCTTTCCTAAACTTCTCAGTCCACCTCATCTTTCCTTGCTTTGAACTCTATTGGTTTCTATCTGTTGTGCTGTGGAAAGAAAATGTGGTTTCACACACCAGAGTATTTTGGTTGGGACTCTTGGTATGTTATCTTGAATAAATTCCAGCTACCATACCATTTAGACAAGAGTTACTAAGTGATTGGTGATTGCTACACTACTTTTTGTATTTTTATTTCATTCTCACCATAACTGTATTGGGGTTTTCTATAACTTTTACATTTAATCATGGAGGAAACATTCAAGAAAAGAACTCCTCCAAGATTACACGGCTTATGGGGAATAATACTATTAAAAATGAATCTGGATTTCTTACCTATTGTGCTGTATTGACTCTGAGTTAAGTTTTTTGTGCTCTGTTCTTTCATCTTTGAACTAGAGATAGTTGGGTAATTGTAATGAATCAATGAGAAAGAAAGCCTGAAGTGTGGGGTTTAAAATACATGTATATGTAATCCTTTTCTCCTCATCCTTCATTAGAGTTTTATCATATGCTATCATTTATCTTTCTATGTTAAAAATTGGATTTTCACCTAGATTCTGAATTTTATGTTTAGGACGGTACTATCTTGTGCAGACTCTATAGGTCTCATAGTGTCACCAGTAGATATAGATGGTAAGGATGACTTGATTTTGATAATTACAATGCCTCTTTCTCTCCTTTTGGATTTGCCCAGTAGACTGGCATCATGACTCACTGTCCATCCTATGAGAATGAGGGAGTCTAGCCTTGTTTACCTCATTTCTCCCCAAAAGGAATCTCATAACTATAATATTGTCACTCCAAGAAATTAAGTCCATGGAACAATTGAACAAGTTTCCAAACTATTTGGATATTTTCTTCAAAATTCTTGGGAGTTTATTCTTCCTGTTAGCGATCCAAAAGTATTCTAAAAGCAGGCAAGAGTGGGGACATAAGCAGAGGCAGGTAAGCAAGATATTTCTTGCCTCTCTGAACTACTTGCCAGTAATAATTATTGAGTATAGTTTTTGAGTGAAGTATTTTAGCAAAGGAGAGAGATGTGGAAAGCAAAATGGAGAAAAAGGGAAATGCTTAAGGAGAAGGATGAGTGGTCATTCATTAATTTCTAGCATTTTCCAACAGCTTAGGATATTAGATGGTGGGAGTATGTATGTCTATGGCAAGGGCTGGGTAATGGGTATGGGCCAGTGACTGTCAATCCTGGCCACACGTGAAAATAACCTGGGGAGGTTTAAAAATGCTAATGCTTAGATCAAGTGAATCAAATTCTCTTTGAATGGGGCCTACAGACTTGGTATTAAAAAAGAAATCCTTCCGGTCATTCTCATTTGTATCCAGGGTTGAAAACAACTAGCCTAAAAGAGTCAGGCAAACCAGGCCCAGAAATAAGCTGTTTTTCTGGAACTGTCTGTGGGAGTAGTGATCCAGGACTATAGTTAACCTTGAAATAAAGAAAAGTGGACAATTTCAGAGACCCCAAGAATGTGCACTTTGTGTAACTATTTGGTAGAGGTGATTACCGATAATGTGTGCTAAAAAACAAACTGATCTCCTGTTAGAATCATAGGTAAAATGCCTGGGGAAAACATCTCTGTGTTCATTGGTATTGTGGAAGTGGGGACAGGATAAAACAGCAATCTCAGAGATAAGCCTCTTTATTGATTACAAATATATATCTCCAGAATATCTGTCATCTTTGGCCTTTATTTTCTGCTCTTAAAAATAAGAATGCCAATTTATCTCAGCTTCTTCTTCCTGTTGTGAACCCTGTTCCTGGTCTGCTGTCAAGAAAAGTTTACATTTTCAGTTTTTCATTTGAAAGTTATTTATATATGCTCATTGTAGCTATAAATGGTATCGTTATTATTTTCTTTGGAAGTCTCTCTAGTTGAAAGGTAGTGTGATGTCATGGAAAGAATATGGGTAGGGATCAAGCAGAATTGTTTGAATTCTTCATCTGTTAATGAATTCTGTGACTTTTTGTGAATTTCTTAATCTTTGACTCTCAGTTACACAGTCTATAAAATGAGAACATTATCACCTACCTCAAAGGCTGTTGAGAGGATATGAAAATAAATGTAAGTTAAACACACAGGCCAATATCAGGAATATAATAGTTGCTTTGTATATATTAGTATTGCTGTCTTTTTAAAAATATATTTCTTCAATTTCAGAGAAGAATAAATACATTAAATTGCAACAGGAAGAAGTTAGACTGAGAACAACACACTTATAAAAATCCTATTCACATTTGAAGGTCAAGCACAAATCATGCCAACTCTATAACCTAAATAAAATTATAATGGTAAAAACTGCTGGTTCAGGTCTTGGCACATAGTACGCATGCAATAAATATTACTTTTTTTTCTACTCTTACTCTTATTTTTAGGGAACTTTCCAGGCAAGAAAGGGGATGCAGCATTATAATATTTATGTTAATAGAACATTATCATAATCTCTATTATTGTCTTTAAACTTTTATTACATCATAAATTTAGCAATCTTTCCACTTTAGGATTATAAATCTTAATCTCTTACCCTTTCTCTAATTCCAAGATAATTCTACCCTGATTTTGAGCCTGTGACTCAATCATCTCCTGTATTCTATCCACTGCAACCACAATACTCTGGCACTATAGTTCTTTGTCTTTAATTATTTCTTTTCATTCCACTATATCTCTCTACACACATTACCGTCATTGTACAAGTCTCCATTATCAAGGTCTTAATTCTATGATCCTCCTTTCTGAACAGATGTATCTTCTATTCTTCTACTTTACTGTACCTCATATCTACTAGACCTGTTTGGACACATAATTCTCAGGTATATTATAAAGTCTTTATAATGTATGCATAAGGAAATAGTCAAGGGCCATATTAAGCCAGAGAAATCAAGTTGGTTCTAACACCAAGCTATTTCAGGTTTTTTTTGAGAACCTAAAATAAGAATTCTTGTTATGAATATCAACTAACATTTGTACATACATAAATGGTATTGAGCTATGGATGGATTAATACAGTGCCACAGCAGAAAACTCTAGAGACTCTAAGCCTTTTGCTAGCTTTTGTCTGTAATTTTGCTATTGATTATGACTTGATACCATCTTCAAATTTGCCCATCTCTGATTTGATCAGAAAAAATAAACTTAAGTAACTTTCATATGTTGAAAATAGTGATTGAACTGAGCTGGATTTGGGTAAATAGAGCAGATAAAAGAATTGGTAGAATGGAATCATTCTTCAGTCCTTATATTTCTTGAGTTCTTACTATGTGTCAGGCACTGAGCCGTGTTCTGGGTATGGAAGGATGATAAAAAGCTGACAATACAGTGAGCAAGATAGTAGGCAGACACAGGTGCCTGTCTAAAAATATTTTTTCTATTTGCTCCTTGTCTCAGTTTTGCAGAAATACTCAATGTATGTGGCTATAGTGGAAGGGGTTGTGATTGGGCACAGGGGCTGCAATTTATAATGTTCTCTGTCACTTTTTATATGCAGAGAACAAAGATGTCTGGAGATACATTAATGAGTTTTCAATTTGTGAGTTGCTTGGCATATAGTTAGGGTAGGTGGCAGATGAAGTTTTTGCCAGGTCAATAAGTTGGATTTATATGCCCATCTATTTGGAATTTCCTTAGAGGTCATTCCTGGAAAAAAGATCTATCCTGGGAGAATTATAATGCAGGGGGTCTTAAATCATCAAATGTCCCATTGTTATCATTTAGGGTAGCCATTTCTAGTATTCAAAATTAAGGAAATATGGGTATATAAAATGCTGATATCTGATTTCTCAATAATAGTAGTAGGAGAAAGTTAAGAAGACACACACATTAAAAGGTGGTGATGTGAGGGGATAGAGAAAACATTATCTACTACTTAACTTGGATAATAGAGATGGGGATTATTTATGGGTTGAATGTAGGTGTGTATGTTTCTGTCTTTATTTAGAGGTGGCAGCTGAATAAATTAAGAAGGGAACACATGCATAAGAAAGAAGACTGCCATTTCTTCTAAAACTTCTTCCTTGAAAAGGACAGAAATTACAATGGTTTAGACTGGGAAAAAGATAAACAGACACAAGCTAACTTATTCTAGAACTAAACTCAGGAACTTTTAAGATAATTTAAGTTTTATTAACTTTTGTCATTGTTTTTATGGAAGGGAATCATGCTTTCATGCAATGCTCTTTGTAAACTGCCACTCCTCCTTAAGTTACAGCTTAAATATCACTACAAAGCCTTCTCTGACCTGAGTCCAGCAGTCTTATTTATTGTTCCACCTGCTCTTATTTTGATTGATTTGAGTGTGTTCATCATAACAAAGATGACCTTGCAGTGGCTTGGGATGATAAGTCTTTCTTCTCCCTGGACTTGTAGCTCCTTTATGTAAGGCTGTCTTCATTTTTGTCTTGACAGTCATAGACATTTTTCTTTTATACCATAGTATATGTTTGTAATTATTTTCATACAATGATATATTTTCCTCCAAATATTTGAGTAAAACTGATGATAGTAAGTGTTCCATAATTTTGTGAGGAAATAAGTATTTTTTGAGGCTATTTTTAGATCTAATAGCTGGGTCCTAAGGTTTTATCCAGTATGGTGTTTCTTAATCTTCTTAAGTATAATATTTCTCAGAAATAGTATAAAGGTAGAGATTGATTTACTTGTATAAGTGTAGTCATTCACTTATCATCTTCATAATTTTATTGTATGTTACCATATGTACTATTATTTAATCTTTTTTTAGCTCAACTCATTTTTTTTTACTTAAAATAAATCAGTTTAAAAGAAAAATTTTAAGAAAATTAGAAACGTGTATAACTTGCCATAAATAAAAGAAAAAAACATTAATTGAAGAGGAGGCAATACTTCCTAACTCATTTTATGAGGCCAACATTATTCTGATATCAAAACCTGGTAAAGTTAACATACACACACACAAAACTACAGACCAATATCTCTCATGAACACAGATGCAAAAATCCTAAATAAGATACTAGCAAACAGAATACAGAAACATATTAAAAAGGTTATGTACCACGATCAAGTAGGCTTCATCCCAGAGGCACAGGGATGGTTTGACATATGCAAATCAATTAATGTGATAAACCATGTAAACAAATTAAAAAATAAGAATCATATGATTATTTAATAGATGCATAAAAAGCCTTTGACAAGATACAGCATCCATTTATGATCAAAACACTTAACAAAATTGGTATAGAAGGAAAGTACCTTAATATAATAAAGGCCACATATGACAAGCCCTCAGCCAATTACACTGCATGGTGAAAAACTAAAAGCCTTTCCTCTAAGATCAGGAACAAGGCAAGGCTGTCCACTATCACCACTGTTATTCAATATAACCTGGGAGGTCCTAGCAAGTGCAATCAGGCAAGAGAAAGATATAAAGGACATCCAAATAGGAAACAAAAAAGTCAAACTATCACTATTTGCAGATGACATGATTCTCTATATAAAAAACCCTAAAGATTTCATAAGAACACTACTAGAAACAATAAGCAAATACAGTAAAGTCTCCAAATACAAAATCAATGTTCAAAAATCTATAGCATTCCTATACTCCAATAATGAATTGTCAGAAAAAAGAAGTGGAAAACAAAATTTTTTTGGCAATTGCAACAAAAAGAATAAAATACTTAGAAAAAATCCTAACGAAACATTTGAAGGATTTATTTAATGAAAACTATAAGACCCTAATAAGTGAAATTGAAGAAGATACAAAGAAATGAAAAGATATTCTGTGTTCTTGGATTGGAAGAATCAGCATAGTTAAAATGACCTTATTAGCTAAAGCTTCATACAGATTTAATGCAATCCCCATTAAAATCCCATTGGCATTTTTTTAAAGAAAGAGAACAAAATATCATCAGATTTGTATGCAAGCACAAAAGATCCCAAATCGCCAAAGCCATCCTAAGAAAAAAGAACAAGCCTGGAGGCATCACTCTGTATGACTTAAAATTATACTACAAAGTGACAATAATCAAAATGGCCTAGTATTGGCAGGAAAACAGACACACTGACCAGTGGAACAAATCGAGAGTCCAGAAGTAAAGCCATGTTTATATGGGCAAATAGTTTTTGACAGAAGAGCCAAAAACATACAGTAGAGAAAGAAAAGCCTCTTCAATAAATGGTGCTGGGAAAACTGGAAAGCCACCTGCAAAAGAATAAAACTAGACTGTTGTCTACCATCACACACCAAAATTAACTCCAAATGGATTAAGGACCTGAGTATAAGACCTGAATCAATACATGTACATAGAAGAAAACATAGGAACTAAACTCATGGACCTTGGACTTAAAGAGGATTTTATGAATTTGACCTCAAAGGCAAGGAAAGTAAAAGCAAAAATAAATGAATGAGATTACATCAAACTAAAAAGCTTCTACTCAGCAAAAGAAACCATCAACAAAGTACAAAGACAACTATTCGAATAGGAAAAGATATTTGCAAACAATGCCTCTGATGAGGGCTTTCTATCCAAAATACACAAAGAACTCATACAACTCAATAAAGACAAAAAAACAAACGATCCAATTAAAAAATTGGGCAGAGGATCTGAACAGACACTTCTCCCAAGAAGACATACAAATGGCCAACAAACATATGAAAAGATGCTCATTTGCATTAGAAAAATGCAAATCAGAACCACACTGAGATACCATCTCACAACTGTTAGAATGGCTGTTATCAACAGGACAAGTAATAAATGTTGGAGAGGAAGTGGAGGAAAGGAACCTTCATACACTGTTGGTAGGACTGCAAACTGGTACAGCCACTATGGAAAACAGTATAGAGATTTCTCAAAAAACTAAGAATTGATCTACCATATGATCCAGCAATTCTTCTACTGGGTATTTACCTCAAAGACTTGAAAACCCATATCCAAAAAGATATTTTGCACACTGATATTCATAGCAGCATTATTCACAGTGGCCAGGACATGGAAGCAACCGAAATGTCCTATGATAGATGATTGGCTAAAGAAGCTGTGGTACATATATACAATAAAATATTACTTAGCCAAAAGAAGAGATGAAATACTGCCATTTGTGACAATGTGGATGGACCTCAAGATAATCATGCTAAGTGAAATAAGCAAGGATATATAACATATATCCCACATGTTATCACTTATTTGTGGGATATAAACCTAAAAGCAACAAACAAACAGAAACTCATTGACATGAACAATAGACTTGTGGTTAGCAGAGGGAAAGTGGGGAGAGGAGAGGTAGATGGGGTCAAATATGTAGTGACAGAAAGAAATCTAACTATGGGCGGTGAACACACAATGCAATATATATATGCCTTACTGTTGAGTTGTACACCTAAAACATACTGGATTTTGTTAACCAATGTCACTATAAAAAAATTAAATAAAAAATAAAAATTCAAACAAACAAGCAAAAAACATTTACATACATTGAAATATGAAGTGCTTATCCACGAATTGCTAAAAATCATTTCTTTGTGACTAGTGGTGAGTGGACCCTTCCTAGGAAACATGGCTCCAGAGCTTCAAGCTTTCACAAAGCCACCATTTTCCTTAATCAAAAGTATCCTTACTATTAAACATGTTGTCAGTATTTCTTGTATGTCTCCACTAAAGTACTCTGCATGACAGAAAGGAGTTCATATATATACTCTCTGGCCCTCCCCCTTCCCTTAACCCTGCCGCGATCTCCCCTCTTTAGGCAAGAGTGGATATGCAATCATGGGTGGTCTGGCACATGGAGTCAAAGTGGCCCATCAGACATATCTTTGAAATTTTCATTTTCATCTTGATAGTTATAGACATTTTGCTTCTATGCCATAGTAATTATTTTCATACAAAGATATATATATTTTCTCCAAATATTTGAGTATAAATGATGGTCTTTGATACTGTTTAGTGATTTTTGTGTATAACCAATTATACCAGCATGCACCACTACACTTTGAAAAAAACATAGTCTTAAGTAAAATATAATAATGTATTAGATGGTGTCCCTCTGAGTACTGAAATGTAGTTTGATACAAGATTCTTTACTGAATGATATTGAAACTGAAATCTAAGGAGACTGAGATTTGCAGAAAACTCTATGAAGAATTTATCAAATTAGGTGGTAACAAGTGAAAAACAGAGGTGATTTAACTAGATTATTCTGGATCAAAATGAAAAAAAATTTTGAAAATTAATTCTGGAGTTAGTTGAGAATTGTTTTTTATCTGAATGAGAGGGCCCAAGTAGCCCCTTTTTATTTATAGAACAATGCTATTCTTTATTCTCACCACCTTTGGTCACCCTTACCTAAGCCCCAGAAGAGTTATTCAGTAGGATGTGGTGGGAGTAGGGGTGGGTCTGTGCCATTGAACTACACATTCCTTTCCACTTAAAATACCTGTAGATTTTGTAGCTAATGTGTCACAGAAGTTAGTGACTAGCTAGAGGTTTTCCATTTATCAGGTGACTTCAGTACACCAGTTGGGAGCCCTGATCTAGACTTTTTCTATACTGCTCAAATTTCTGGATAATTGCTATGTGATACAAGTACACTTTAAATTGAGACAGAGCTAGTTTTTGGAATTTGACTGGTAGATGTTTATTTTGCAGCTGATCTGATCTCATTTTTAAATTTAGAAAAAGAGAGGAGAAACTGTTGGCCTTAGTATTCCGTTTCTCCACTTTTTCTGCTAGTGGAGGTGGCTGGCAGGTTGATTAAACGATCTTCGTTAAGTTGGTAGAAGCCTTGTAAAACTGCCTAGAAGTCAACAGAATAAACCCCCAGGGGAAAAAGCAAAAACTGGATTGGAGTCAGTTTTAAAGTTTGAGATTTGACTTCAAATAAAACTGTCTGCATGGTGATTCTATTTAACAGAAATTCTAGGGTTTTTAGTGGTTTTAAATGATAGAATTAAGAAAGCTTTAATTGCTTTAATGTGGCATGTCCAATCTTTCTTTATGATGTGTGTGTGTGTGTGTGTGTGTGTGTGTGTGTGCACATGCATGCGTGCGTGTTTGGAAGGAAAGCGATGGTCATTTAGAGCAGTTTCTGCCAAGTCTGGCAGCATTGTTGGCCAAGTCCCTAGGAGAAAGAGTTGGTGGCAACTAGCCAAGTTGGACTGAAGAAAATGAGCTCATGTGCTATCTTCTAGTTAGCTGGCCTCAAGAGGCATCAGTAGCTTGCCTTCAAAAGCAAATGAAACTGGGTCCTCTCTCTCCCATGGTGAGGGCTGATTTGTCTACTCTCTACTTGATGACCAGAGACACCAATGAGAGATAAAATCAGAATCTCTGCTCTGACCCACTCCCCTATCTCAGTCAGGCCTATGGCCCAGGTTTTAAGTAAGCATTTAGGTGCTGAAAATCCAAGAATACAGCCGCCATTTAACCACTGTCAATCTGCCTTTGAACAAAAACAGATCCTACACCTATAATGAGTCTTGTTTCTTGACAACATTTTATTTGCAATCTAGACAAATGCCCACAACTGCCAGAGATACCCCCACTTTGACTCTTCTCCCAGTGGTCTAAGCAGGTCTGAAGGTAAAGAACTGTAAGTCTCTGTGGCCCACTTTGTTTTTCAACGACGCCTTTTTCTGCCTGGGTCAGGGTAGAGAACAGGAGCCCTGTGGGAAATGGTATGCACTGCCATTCAGTACAAGCCTCTCAAAAGGCAAAGAGAGAAGGAATCTGTTAAGATCTGGAATTAGCAGATATTCTGTATCTTCAATAAGGAGTTGGTCATATAATTAGCAGGAATCTGAACTCCTCCTACAACTGCCTAGAGACGACATGCATCTCCCTGCCTCCTACTCACCCATTTCCTCTTTAGGGCTGGCCTGTGCATTGGGAACAGGGAGGGTAGGCTGGCTTCTGAGCTCTGCTCCTCACTGGCTGAGTGAGCCCTGGCACACACACAGGCTTACCTCTCTGTGCTCCTGATTCCTCATATGCCCAAAGAGGGGATTGGATACTTTTCTAAGAGTATTTTAACTCTGAAATTCTTGATGGGAGAAAGAAAGGCACACACAGGGTAAAGGTGGAGGATAATAGAATAATACAAATCTCTCAGGAATGTCCAAGTTGCTCTTTGTTTTTGCCTCTCATTACTCCCAGCACCACCATCACTGTCTAGCATTTGTACTTATTTGTTCTGTGGCCTTTGCCAAATTGCTTAACTTCTCCAGATGTCTGTTGCTTCTTCTATAAGTCAGGAGCAATGACACTATCCATAAAGAGTTGTTAATTTTGGTATTTTTATTTGGAGGACTAAATGGTTATACATTAAATGCTTAGCTGTAGGGCATACTCATGCAGGTGCTCAATAAATGTGAATTTGCTCCACTTTTCCCTTTCTTTCCAAATTTGCTTTACTCTGGATCTTTCCCTGAAAACCTTGTTCTAGGCTTAATGTCCTGATGAGGTGTTATACAATTAAGGTCAAAGGTCACATTCAGAACATCACCAATGCTTCTCAAAGCAGGAAAATGCCAGGGCAGAAATTTTCTGTGTTCTTCATGTTCCCCAAGGCTGTGTAAGTGAAAGGAAGACACTCCAGACTGATGCAAGTCGTGTCCTCTTTTCCTACAAGCTCTCCTTCCTCCTGGATCTTATCCCCTCTTTCAAGGATCTGGCTCCCTGGTCCCCTGTGGATTGTCTCCTGGTTAGTCCAGCCAAAAGAACATTCTTCCATGTCCAGATTCCTGTTACCTTTACTCTCTGAGCCTCTTTTTCAATTATGCTGTGAAATATCTTCTGTATTTTCAAATGGCCATTGGTATTTATATATCCTTTTGCTGTTTGATGTCTCGTTAGCTAAATGGCAGATTTCTTGAGAGAAGGAGATTGTGTTTCTTCAGCACCCTGAACGTAGAAACATTCCACATGTGGGCAGGGCTAAAAAATAATTTTATGCTTTTCCTATGTTCTCATAATAGTATTGAGTTACCACTCACTCCCTTACCCCTCTTAATATTAAATTTTCTCAACAGTTGGTCCCCCTGATTCTTCTTATCATAGAGTAGATAAGGCTTCTAAATTTGAATTTGTGTTACTTTTAGAAAGATAGTTTTCTTTCTCTCTCTTCTATTTTTACATATGAAAATGAGACTGTGCTTTCCTTTCCCTTGCCTCCTTGATACCTGAATGCTCAAAATCTAGCCTTAAACTCTCCCTGAAGGCTTTAAAGGGTAGATAACACATTAGTAGTATCTCCTAATAATAACTTTTCTTTAAAACAAAAGTCATAAAGCTTTTTCATATTCTTAAGTTCTTTTCATTATATTTCGAGAATTCCAAAATATCAGTCTCACAAATCAGCTATATTTGACCTGTTCTCCACAGTCAAATCCAAACTCCTGCCTTAAAAGTTCTGCATTCTTCTGAAGATAAATGATACAAAAAATGTCAAAAACGCCCTTGCATTTGAATCATTCCATCTCTCTCCTCAGATGGGGCTGATTCAGCAGACTGGCTCCTCGGGGAAGGCATTGGGTTCCAGCCAATTTCAAACAGACAGAGGCATCTCCAAGGTGGCTTTGTCAAAAGCCAAGGACATTTTTTCGGCATAGACTCTGAGCTTGCTGCCACATAAACAAATAGAAAGATTTCACTTTAGCTTTCCCGCTTTTTCTGGATTGACAACAAGTACTAAGAGGGAGACAGACGGAAGCCAGTAAGGCAGCCTGGGGCAGCTAGAAACCCAGAAGGAAGCCTGGAATTGCTGTCTCTGGCTCCATGGTCGGGGCGAGGCTGTGCGCAAACCTCGGCCATGAACTAACATCTGGAAAACCTCTTGGCTGGACATTTCACCCATAGACCCAGAGGCTGGGTAATGTAGGAGTGAAGAGAATCTTCCCTTGCTTCAGTGAGCAGGTCTCACCTCTGGCTGCACAGTGACATCATCTGTGAGGCTGTTAAAGGTGGCTCCTGTCTGGGCCCTACCCCAGGGCTGGTGAGTCCTTGGCATGGGTATTTTGAAAAGATCTCAAGGGGTTCTTACATGCAGCTAGAATGGAGAGCCACTGACTGGTGCTGGTGAAAAGTCAGGCTTTCTCTTGAATACCGTGACTGAATTTCTGTGTTAACCATGATTTGTGATTAAACACTGATATAGATACTTTTTTATTTTAAGGATATTATTTTCCCCCTTTTTGATGGGTTATTCGTAAAGAATAACCATTGGCTAGATCTAGGAGTGATCTTAGAGATCACTGAATGCTATGGCAAATAGGTTTAATGTATGGTGGTGCCAGCTCTGACTAATAGAGACTGCCTGGGGAAGGACATTAAAATGATTGAGAAGGACACTGAGTCTGTACCCTGAGTCAATGAGTCAAAGTTCTGTGAGACTCCTAATGATGACTACTACCATATGTAAGATGGTGGCACAGTGTCATGTGAGTGTGGTATTTGCCGTTCCTTATGTAGATGTAGAAATTACTTTCAGAGAGGAGAATATATTTGCCCAAACTCATACTGAGTGACTGTTTTCTTTCTCCTTTCTCATTTATTTGACAAGAATAAAACTTTCAATATTTAAAGAGTAAATTTATGTAGACTTTATACTTTGAGATTGTCTCAACCCAGTCAAAATATGCACTCATTTGCTAAATTTGAATAAATAGTGAGAGCTGATAGGGATCATTCATGCACCAATTCAGGACAATTAGCTTCCATTTTTCTTTGCCTTTGTCTATAGAAACATGGTCAGTGTTTGTGAGACCAAATGTGGAGTACTTGCTCATTGGTTTGTTGCTTTTACATTTTGAAACCCTGGAAAAGACTAACATCTACTGGCATTTTGGGAGACCCTGCTCCAAGCCTCCTAGAGATCTCTTGGGACTTATTTCCAGGTGCTTTCTGGTCCTGATGTGTGCCTCTGGACACAAAAGTGTCTGGCCTTCAAAACAGCTGTAGATATCTGGGTCTCTGATTTTGCTATTACTCTACTTCCAGACACTGGTTTCTTGTCCCTAAACTTCCAGTTAGCCTTGGGGGATGACTTCTCTGACCCTTTTTAGTTCAGTTCCAGATATCTACCTACTCTCCTGCCTCTGGGCACTCCACAGCTTCTTATCTGCCTTGGCAAATATTTATACCAGATATATATATTATATATATCTGGGATATTATATGCAGCACACAGCAATGGATTACCAGCTAAGATCAGAAAAACTTTTAAACTCAAGTCTTCTGCCCAACTATGAGGAATGTATGGCAAAGAGCCACTCTCCTGAATTAAGCCCAACAAATATTTTTCCTAAATGTTACTGACATCCAGTTCAGTTAATCATTGCTACATATGTAACTTTCTATTTTGCAAACTGATAGACTAGAATAAGTTCTGTTTCTTTAAAAAAAAAAAACTATACTAGTACTATATGTATGTTTGTATCTTTATACAAAATAGCCTCAGAAGATGATATATCACATTTTAGTTGTAGGTAACTTGGGGTGTGGGAGTTTGGGGGGTCTTGGAATGGCTTCGTTTATCAATGTTGCTTGGATTTTTTTTAACAAGTAAGCTCATATTTTCTAATTGAAAAATAAAAATTTTAAGTAAATTTAGAAAATAAAAAAGTGTTCACAAAATCTTAGAGATAAAGAGACTCCATAGGTCACTTAGTTCTTCAAAATCTTCTGAGAATTGTTATCAAACTTATTATAGAATTTTTTGTGTATCTCTCTCTCTCTTAAAACTTTAGACACTTATGAGTTGATTAATATTATAGTCTTGGTATTTCTCCTTCTATCAATTCACTCTTTTTATAGATGAGAGAAGTGAGGCTCAGGGAAATTGTGAAGTACTAATGATAAGTGGTTTATCTGTGGTCTGTTTATACCTCTCTGTCTCACAATTAAAAAAATTATTCAGTTTTCATACAATACTTGCTTACTTAGCACATAATATTTATTAGACTAGGTGTTTGGAATAAATAAGAATAAATAGATATATCCTCTTGGAGCTTATAGTGTAATATAATGTCTAGCAGCATTAGTTTAAATACCACATACTAAAAAATCAAAATACTTTCCCTTAAGGTAAATAAATAAACCTTATACCATCTTATTTATTACATATCATCAATTCTTTATTTGTAGTTTATTACAAATGTACTGAACAATATCTATAGCAGACATTTTGCTTCATTGATAATATTGACATCTTGTCTTATACTTGAACCATGTAAGAATTTTAAATGCTTTTAAAAATTGGGCAGAATGAATATGCATAATCATTATAAAATAGTTAAGCAATATTTAAATATACAGAGAAATAAGTGCAAATCTTCTTTTATTGCTCATATCTCTCCAATCCCACTCTGGTCTTGGAGTTAACCACTGTGAATAGTTTTGTGGATATTCTTCCAGAACATTTTTCTTAACATATATACATAGATTTCAGGTTACTTCTCTTTGCTGTGTAGACTTTTTTATACAATGATCTATTTCTTGCAGAGTAAACTCACTTTATCCCCATTTGAGGGTTCCTATCATTTCTGAAAATATGATCATCAACCACCCCTTGCCAGTTTCACCTAAATACAGGCGCCTCTCAATTAAAAAAAAAATTATGTTCAAAAGGATTTTTTTTATAGATAATTGGAACTTGGACTGTGTTCTCTCATAAAATGAGTTACAAATATGTTTTACATGAGGACTGCAGCAACTAGGAAAAGGTCAATAAGGAAAAAGAACATTTAAAGAGTATTTACCATGTGTGAAAAACCCTATTAAGAACTTTCCATTATTTCATTTACTTTTTGCAATATTTTGTTAGGGTGGTTATTATTCCAAGTTATACAGGTGGAGCAACTAATGTTCAAAGTAACCAAGTAACTTGCTCATTGTCATTTAGGCTGTAAATGTCAGAGAGCTGGGCTGAGAGTCGGGTCCAAGTATGTTTGGTTCTGAAGCACATGTACCTTCCAGCCCCTGGAAGTTGGTTTACAGGAGAAAGGTGCCCACAAAGACACATGGGCAGCCTCAGTAGGTGGCATGGTGTTCACCTCCTCCTGTTTTGGTGATTACTGAGAGAAAGATCAGGAGCTGAAGGGCTAGACACTTTGGTTCTACCACATCATATTCACAACCCAGTGGATGACTGTGAGAGCAGGGATTGACATAGTGGCTGCAGCTATACGGGTGTTTTTGGCTCTCAAAGTAAATACACTGCTGAAAATTCTCCATTTTTCCCTCTAGGTCTACTCTCCAGCCTTCTTCATCCTGCCCTGTGCTTTGTGAGGCTAACTTCCTTGGACTCCATCAGTTGGCTGAGTCCCTTTCCTCTGGCTTCTGATTGGGTTTTCCTAATGGGAGACATCAGCAGGAGATTTGGAAGGTGTGAGGGAAGAAATATCAGGTCACTTAGTTCCCTGGCTTCTTTCCTGTTACAGCTGCTTTGCATTGTCTGGATTCCCTACAACGTCAGCTCTAAGTTCTGGCAACAGTTCTTTCCTAGTACCTCCAAGCTGTAGTCACAGCATTCTACTCTTAATAGTTAGGTGGTTTGTCATTTCTTGTTGGCTTAACACAACTTTGCCTGTATTCTCTTGTAAATGTCTCTTTATTAAACTCCCTTTAATTATCCTTATTGAGTGTAAAGTCTGTTTGCTACTGAAAACCTGGCTGATTTAGTATAATAAAACCAAAATTTGTTTCTGAAAACAGATCCTCAAAATGGGATTCTATGGTGAGGTTCCTCACATAGTGGATGAAGGCACAGATAATCTCCTTGCCAAAGTGAAATGGATAACGTAGTGGAATAATTTCTCAGATTATCAACAGCTGTTTTATGGGATGGTGCAGGTGAAGGGCTTGGCGTTGGGAGATCATGTGACTGTGATATTCTTTGTTTTGTCAGGTGATTTAGATTACATAGATTGTGCCACAGACAGGCTACTTATGAAACCCCAGAAGGCATAAACAGAAAAGAGCAAAGAATCAGCCTTGAATGCCCAACTCAAGGCCTAAGTGGAAAATCAAATAGCCTCTTTGGAAATGTTTAAAGAATCTATTACCTTTTGTAGCTACAGGGCCAACATATCTAACTCAGGGTAACTTTTAAAGACTCATTTATCTTTTGTAGCTGCAGGGCAAGTATGGTTGAAGATTATCTGTAGCTAAACACATATACTATCTTTAGCTATCTTTCCCCCTAGAACATAGATTTCCAGGACTTGCAGTCTTATAAAATAGAAGGTGCATGTGCTGAGGATTCAGCAATACTGGGACAGGTTTTTACTTCAGATTCTTACCACCTATATGGCACTGGGCGAATTGCTTAATCACCCTGAGAGATAAATTACTGCATCGATAAATGTGCAACACTTCTTGTTCTTGTATGATAAGGCATAGGTGAATAAAAGGGTAGATTCCTGACATATGAGGATACTAGGAGCAGATACAGAAGATTGAGAACCGTGAACTTGTAAATGCCCCTTGATCCTTCATAGGCACATGGGAGGCAACCAGCCTTCCCTTCCCATCTTTAGCAAGCCCCTGTAGGAGAATCAGTGCAGACATGTAGTGTTTTGGAGTGTAACCATAACCCCTTCTGCAGATAACTTCTTTCTTTAAACAGCTTTCACCTTGCTACTGGGCCCTAAAAAATTATCACACACTTGGTGACTTAAAACAACAGAAATTTGTTCTCTCACCATTTTGGAGGCTGGAAGTCTGAAGTAAGGTGTTGGCAGGTCCACATTCCCTCTCAAGGCTCCAGAGGATTCTTCCTGGTCTCTTCCAGCTTCTGCTGCTCCAGGAATGTGGCTGCATAACTCCAGTCTCCTTCCATCTTCACATGGCCTTCTCTTCTGTCTTTTCTTCTGCCTCTAATAAGAACACTCTCATTGGATTTAGGGCATACCTCAGTAATCCAGGATGATCTCATCTCAAAATCCTTAACTTAATGCCATGTGCAAAATGCTTCTTCCAAATAAGATCACATTCATAGGGTCTATGGGTTTAACATCAGCAAGTGGCTCATTCAACACCCACTACTGGTACATTGCCTCCTCTATCTCAATTCATTTCTATGGCTTTATGTGACTAGGGGAGAAAAAACTTGGGCTTGACTTTTATGATATGTGATCAAAGCCAGAAAAGCATAGCCTTCCATTCTAGTTCCAGTTAGGGTGACTCTGCAAGATTCTCATGAAGGGGAATTATTTCAATTAGTAGAACTTTAATCAGTACATTGACTGCTTATTTAGTCTACCAGAAGACGCTTGAGGTTTGTACCTACATCTTTGTAGGAAGTGGCTAACAACTTAACCAGTTGGTCAGGAACTTTCAAAGAACACAATATGAAGATTGGTGACAAGTGGAAATGTATCAGAATAGATTTTTTATAATGTGCACAGAATATTCTTTGACTATCTAAATGTCCACCAGAGAGCAATCTATTGTGGAGAGGCTCTTGATAATGAGATGGACAAAATGAAGTAATCTTGTGGCTGTTGTTCAGAATATTTCTCAGCTAACATGGTGCTTATTCAAAGTTGCTATGGTTGCAGGAATTGAAGCCCATCTGTGTGGTCTCCCTTACTGAGACTGATCTGGATTCTGCCACTGCTCAGTGTCCGACCTGTCAACAGCTGAGACCAATGCTAAACTTTTGATACAACATCATTCTCTAGGAAGACCAACCTAATACCATATTGTTGGACTCCTTTCATCATGGAGGCAATAGAAATCCTTCTTCACAAAAATAGGTACACATTCTTAATAGGTACACATTTTCTTTCCAATTTTTCTGCCATCACCACCATTCTTAGACAGATAAGGTACCTTAATTTTCTCCATATAACTTATTGAATAACAAATAAAGAAATGGGTTCACATCCACTAATTTTCCTGCCTCCTTGTTTATATAACTGTGAAAAGAACAACTAACTTTGGGCTCAGTTGCAATTACAGGGAGACAGTGAACTGTAAGGTTAGGATACACGCCTTAAAACAGAAGTCAAAATATAGCGCCATCTCCCTGACAGCTAGAATTCATGAATCTGGGAATCGAAATGTGGTGTTAGAAGAGGTGCTTCTCACTCATACCTAATAACTCACTTATAAAGAATTTTTGTTTTCTGTCTCCACAACCTTGGCTTTGGTGGTTTTGGAGGTTCTAGTGCTCAAGGGAAGAATTCCTCTAAAAGGACACAGTCATGGTTCCACTAAATTGGAAATTGAGCCTGACTGGCTCCTCATGCTGCTGAACCAATGAGCAAAGGTGAAGATGGGATCACTCTAGTGGCCTGAGTGATCAAACTTGCTTATTAAGGAAATGTGGATTGCTGAAATCCAATGGGAGAAACAAGGGCAATGCCTAGAGTCCAGAGAATTTATGAGAGCTCCTCTTTGTATTTAGCTATCATACTGGTCTATGAAAAACTACAGCATTGAAATAAATACAATACAACCATGAATTTGTGTAAATAAGGTTAGACTCTCACCATTGAATAAAGACTTTGTAAGGCCAAGAAGCTTATAGGAGGTGGGGTGGATAGGGAATTGGTAGTAGAAGCAGCTATGATATTTGACTTAGGCCTGTGATAAGGTACAAAAGGAGGGACTGATGGCAGCTTGTAATTTATGTTTCATGTGAGAAGATGAGTGAATTCACAGCACCTCATGATGATATATCTGCAGATTGGAACTATGTGTTCCCTACATTAGAAACAGATACTTTTCAAGCAAAGAAAGGAAAAAAAGTAGGTGTTATGACACAAAAATGTGCAAAATATTCCTTGTTTCTCTAGATTAGATTTTCATCCTTCTCTACCCAGCACTATGCATGGATAGGTTGATCTCTCCAGACTTTTTTGACAAGGCTTCCATGCCCAGTGGTTTTAGTTGCAATGGCAATGGCCGATGAGAGTATTGGAGGAGAGAAAGACAAAGCTGTGCATCCCCTGGCTCCTTCCTGCTTAGGCCACAGTTTGGCAGTGGCTACTTTTTATTTCCAGGGTAAGAGCTTCTTTGGGGCAGTCCTCTCCCACAGCTACAATTATCATTGGGTCTCAGCAACTGCTCTCTGAGCTTTAGGTTAGAGTCTCCCAACACCACCCCTTGTCAGTTTCCCTTAACTCTGCTCTCTCTCTTTAAAAATGTCCCTTTCATGAAACTTTCTTTGGTCATTCATTGGAAGGAGCCATCTCTATCTCATCAGGATTCTGACTAATATAACATGCAGGCCATGCTCTTCTGTTTAGTTAGAGAATCCCTCCTTCTCTACCTCTACCCAACTTATATGCTCATATATCACATTACTTATCTCTGGTTCCATTTGTATATGTCTTGGGACAGATCCCAAGACAACTTCTCTTCCTTGGGCATGGCCACTTTCATAATAAACACTATAGGAGAGAAGAAGAATTTCTCTCTATAGTTTAAGAAATGTTGGTTCCCACCTCATCTATGTGCCAAGTCCTCTGAACTTGGAAATGGGTGCATTCTGTTGGCATTTTAGTGAGCAAAAAAAAAATTTACCATAGTATTCTAGTGATAGAAAAGACAGTAGTTTGTCACTAGACTATAAGCTAGCTTCATTCATTCTTTCAACAAATATTTAGTGAACTTTGTTCTAGGCTCTGACACCATGGAACTGGACAAAACATATACTCTACCATTATGAAACTTATGATTTCATTGAATAAACCTTTGCCCTCTTTTCTATAGTATTGAGAGCACTATGGTAGAAGCTCAATAAATAATTATTAAATGCATGAATATAAGGATTAGGAAGATGATAAAAATTAGGTAATTACAATTATAAAACACTTCCCTAAAGTTAGCTAAATGCAGTTCAATCTCTAAGTGTTAGTGTGGCCTTTGCAACACTGTCCTGTCTCTTCTCCAAATCATCTTCTCCTAGAAACTTGTGAAATTCAATGAGGTTTTGCTAGATTCCTCTTAGTTCCATGTCAAATATCTGGAAGCATCACAACACCAGTCTGTTGTTGCTAGAGTCAGCTCTCTTCTGGAAGGATGGGATCTTCTGGAAAAATTTCACATCCTTTGGCCCACTGCTCTAGATCCCTCTATGGGGCAATTTCTGTTGAAATGTTTGGGTCCCCTGGTCTTTCATATCACATCTGCATCTCAACTTACAGCCTCTGTTTAATAGGACTCCTCCCCTTGGAGGCATCACTCCAGATTCACTTCCTCCTTTCCTCTGGCCCATGTCTTTTTCTTTTTAACCTCAATTCCCTTGCTTCCCTCCCTAGATTTGTATCCTGATATCTGTAGATCACGTCTAGCTCATTATGCTGCCACCATAATTCTACTGGGAGTCCTGTTGACGGACAGATAGGTGGTGTGTCAATAGACCCATTTTGTAAAATGGAAACTGGAGAAACCTAAAACAACAAAATATGGGATGGAAAACGAAGTCATTATTCCAGATATAGCTCATTTCTGGTAGGTCTCAGCAATGGCATTTCCTCCTTATACTGTTTTTTTTTTTTTTTCAGCCCAAGGTCAAATTTAAAAATGTGCGTGCTGACACTCACAGTTGTGCCTTCTCATTGTTGGATGGCTGGTGTCTGGTCAGGTTTTTTAGCTTTGTAGTTTTGTGAGAAAGCTCACTGTGACATGGGGTAGGAGGAGAAAGACCCATAGGGGAAAAATCTTGCTCACCGTAAAGTTAAAATCAAAGGAATGCTTCAGGCTGTGAAAAATGGCTTCCCGTTTCCCTGGCTCCAGACTGTAAGCACTCATGCCCTGGAAAAGGTAATCTGGAAAAAGTGAGGTGTGGGGAGGATGAGGATTTTCACATTGCAGCAGAGGATATCCATAGTTTCTTTTCAGATTTAATTGCATGTGGGTGGTGTACGATTATAAGTACTCATAAATTGTTTATCCTGATATTGAATTCAGCCCCTTCCATACATGTCTGCATGAGCTGAGCTGAAGCCAGTGAAATGGGCCAAAATACACTAGAACTGCAGCCAAACTGATGACAGAGAGTTTGAAAAGTCAGCTAGAGAACCTGTAGACCTAGTTATCGGAGTAATAGAGTTTTTGTCCTGATCCTCTATATGAATGCTATTTTTTCCTCTTTTGGGAAGAATATAAAATGAGAATATACTGATGGAAAAACCGATATTCTTCTTTATTTGAAAAAGTAGCATTTAGTAACTTAGAAAATTTTAGGCAAAACTGTCATGTGGCATTTTATAGGATGTTCAAGTTGTCTACTGTAAGATACATTTATTGTTTTTTTATTTTTTAAAAAATGCAAACATTGCTAGAAATAGTGTTATTAATTTTTAGTGGATTGAAAAAACTTGTTTTCTAAACTCTCTAAAATAATAATGAGAGAAAACATACTTTGAATCCCCCCAAAGGGAAATAGTAAAGTGCTATACAAATATTTACCACCACTGTCTACTGGTTACTTTTTACAGGAGGAAATTTGGATTCAGTGGTTAATATTCAATAGAAAATTGTGTTTTTGTGTATTTTGTGTAAATGCAAGGCATTTTGGAGGTGAGAAAAGGTAAAGGGAATGAAGAAATATTGCCATTTAAATTTTGGGCAAAAAAATTAAATAGCTTGATTATAGCTTAGATTTTTTTTGTGCCTGGTATAATATTTATCAAGTGATGTCCTTATGCAAAATGCATTGAGTGACAAGTATCTAGGAAGACTCTTGCAACAAAATAACCAGACTCTGGGATGGCTGGTTGGTTCTGCAACAAAGATTCTTAAATGAAACATTCTTAAGCCTCTGGAAAATGATTAAATTGGGTAGGTAACTAAAGTCACATCAAGGTGATAGAGCAGCCATCCTGTTCAGATTTAGTTCAAGGATTTATATATGGATCTGGAGTGAGAACTCTTGAATATAAAATCATTTGATGCTATTTAAAATGTTACTACACTAACTGCTCAGAATTATTATTTTTTTCTTAGTGAGCAATAGAAAAGTTTTAAAAAATAATAAAATAGTTAAATGATGAGTCAGTTAAGATAATTTAGACTAAGACACTTTTGGGGAGGATTTAAGGGGTATAATTTTGTTAGTGAGAGGGTCCCTCTTCCTTCATCAAGAGCAATGAGACCAGGAGACAAAGCATGACTAGGCACAGAGACAGTGACGATGAAGGCCATGAGATAGGGAAGCTGAGATCTACAACAGAAATATTAATAGGTACTAAATAGAGTTTGTAATCTGCTGTCAGAGGAAGGGAGGAAATCTCTGCAAGTCCTGACTTCCTCTGTGCATGACCCATAGTAGGCCAGTAAATATTTTTTAACCAAGTATTCAACATGAGTGCTTTAGCTCACAGCATCCTCCATGCCTACACCCCTTCTTCTTACTTTGATCAACATTGTATTTATCCTCCAGGCCCAGATCAAATCTTTCTTCCTCTCTGAAGCCTTCCCTGGTCACAACAATTCACAGCATTCCCTTGACACTGAATCCAGTTTCATAGATTGTACAGTTGGCACTCTGTTTTTAAATAATTAGCACTGGCAGTATAGAATACCTTTCTTCTCCTTTAAAGGAAGAATCTGTATTTCACAGTTCTTTTTATTGGTTTGTATTTATCATGCTTTGAGTTATAAAAGAACTCTGTATACTTTTCTTATTTGACCCATACAATAATGTTGCAAGGCAGACAAGGGTATTAGGACTTCTTTGTTTGCAAGTGATAGAAGCCTAAATTTCTGCAGCTTAAGTAGAAGTTTAGTTCACTCACAGAACCAAAGGAAGAATCCAGGACAGACCTGGTGAGCTCAGAATACAGGATTTGATACTTCTAATAGTTCAATTATCTCTCTTTTCTTTTCATTCTCTCTCTCTGTCTCTTTTATACTTTTTAAATGTTATCTACATTCTCTACTGCTCCCTTTGGCTTCCTTTGAGGTGGAATGTGGCTATTCTCTTCCCATGTCAAAAAGTATAAATCCCACAGCCTTAACAGAATTGCAAGATTGGAGGAAGGAAAAGTTTCAAAAGAAAGTCAAGGTTTGCATCAAAAGGAAAAAGGGATTACACAAAGCACACAGAAAACAAATCTCCATTTCAGCAGGCTACAATTATTATTCTCTGAAAATCACATTGAAACTGAAGTTCAAGCAAACCACATTGCTACTCTTGAGCATATTTGAGATGAAAAATTATTTTCGAGTTCTCGCCTCTAAAATATACTATTTTAATAGCTAACATAGGGCCTTCTTCATAATAAAATACTTAATAAAATACTTAACAAAAATTAGTTACTAGAAAATTGATTAAAGCTCTCTCTAATCCCATGCTTCCTTTCTAATTTAGGGCTGTAAGAGGAATCACTATAAGAAAATAAATTTACCACTCAAAAATGACAGTGAAATGTAACTTGGAAATGGTTAAAATAAAAATTATAACAGCAAAAACAACAAAATATGACAATTCAAGTGCTTAATATATGCCAGGAACCATTCTAATGCAGGAACTATTCCTCACAACTATATGCAGGAACTATTCCTCACAACTCCAAAGAGGAAACTGCCATTATCACCATTTTATGGAGGAGAAAATTGAGGTTTAGAGAAGTCAAATCATGCCTGAAATCATGCAGCTAGCTGGTGGCAGACAGAAATTTAGAGCTCTGACTGTCTGACAGTAATCAGGGCTGGGTTCCTGCCCATTTGCTTTATGCTTCTATACGAGGGCTCCCATAGAATCAGTTATCATTCTGTTCTGGTCATTAGCAAGGCTGGACACTTCTACATGGCACTCGAGCCACCGCCTTTTCTGACTTGAATTTTAACCATACTTGTTCTCAGGCCACTTTTAGATACGGAGGAAATTAAAAGAAAATCTTTTGGAAAGATAGGTGATCAATACATCAGAGATGTATTGGGAATAGATGATCCTAGAACAATTATGTCTACTAACTTTTGTTTCTTTGCCCAAGCTATTTTCTCTCCCTGAATCTTTAATTTTTGTGCCCAACAAAATTCCACTCACTTTAAGATTCCACTCAAAAATCTCTCTGGAGTTTCTTGGCTCACCCAAGAAATCCCTGACTCCTATATGCTACAGCACAGGACATATGAGGGCCTCCAGAGCAGGGCTAATTCTCCTATACTTTACTGATGTTAGGGTCTCCAGTGCTCAGCACAGAGCTTGTTACCTAGGAGTAGGTGCTAAATGAAATCTTGTAGAAGGAGTGGATAAGGGAATAAAAGTTAGAAAGCACATTGAGGTTATTTACTTGATTGGAGGATCCACAAGTGGATTCCAAAGTGATTTCCAATTTCAGTCTCTTGTTATTTAGAAGTATATCAAGACTAAAGTCCTGAGAAAGAAACCAGTGTTCTTGGAGGGGGATCAAAAGAAACAGTCCATGTATAATCCCTGGCACTGTTATGTCTAAAATGCCAAAGGAAAAAGAAAGAAGAATAAGTATAAGTTAAGCCATGTAACTAGCAAGAGGCTATAATCAAATTATTTTGGTCACTGCCTCTGAGTCCTAACTATAGATGTCCACATAAGTCATTTGACCTGTGTCAAACACGGAAGAATCCTTATGGTTGTATTTCTCCTCAGCAGTGTGCACTAGTAACACATTAGCTCTCTTAAGGGTGTGGACCCCAACATTGCTTTTATTTTTCCTGACCTTCGCACTCAAGCATCTGAAACCAGATGCTTCTCATACTTGCACAGTGCAGTTCTACATGCTCTTCATAGAGCATGCTCAATAATGAGCTTCAACTTTGCATACCCAGAAATGTAAAATTGTCACTACTTCCAACACATGTTAGAAGTGAATCACTTTCTTGGAGATTATAAACGGAAATAATGGAATCATAAAATTGTGGCTCTATGACTCTTAGAAATATAGTATTATCCCTTATCTATTCATGGGAAAATATTACCTTAGGTGTCTGGTATCTTTTCAGGGTCACAAAGCTAATCAGGAGTACTGGTGACATATGGACCCCTTAGAGAAATTTATTCTTGTGCTTGTATAAGGAACACCTGCTTTAATAGAAATGATCCAGCATTGTTGTATCCTTTCAAAATAATACCTGTATAATAAACTCTAAGCTTACCAGACTTTCTAATACAGGTCAAATTGGGAATAGTTCATTAAAGGATAGGGTAAATATTATTTTGGATACTCTCTAATATATTTCTGGCCTTTTGGAGAATCCGGATAATATAACTGTGCTAGCAATAAGAAAATTTAGAAGATTCAAGACATAGGATCTTGAAAGGAAAACAACCAACTTGGAGGTTAGAGAAGTTTCTGAACAGAGGGAAGGATGGGGGATGGATGAGAGATGAGCCCAGTCATTCAGATAGGTTGGTAAAGGGCTACCGTTGACCAATTTTTGCTACCCAATCCTGGGGGAAAGGTATAATTGCTTTTTAAACATTAGGCTTGGCTATATGACATGCTTTAGCCAAAGATCTGCAAGTGGAAAAATTGTGTGTTATCTCCAGGGAGCAGTTTTAACAGTGACTGGATAGTTCACCATGTTCTCTTTTGTCTGACTTTGGAATCATGGAAGTCTGTGTTTTTAGCTTCTATGAGCTAGGTTCAAAGTGGCTACAATGACCAGTTCTTTTGTAAGTCCCTAATGGACAGAGTGTGAACAAGAAATATGGCTTGCTGTTTTAATTCCAAGATTTAGCATGATATAGCCTATCCAATTTAAAAGGGATAAGGAAGTCTAAGAAAATGAGGAGTCTGTTCATTCTGAGAAACAAGATTTACGAATCAAGCTGGATGAGGTTTGATTCTAGCTGGGCTGTGTACCTATAATTTGCCTACATGTATACCACTCATATGCTAAATTTGCTGGCATGACAAAGAATTTTGTAAAGTCATTGCAAAATTGTCTGAAGGGGAATGATGACTTGCAACAAAAAAGAGGAGCCAGAAAAGACAATGGGATAAAGCTGTGGCCCCTGTCTGCCCAAGCAAAGCTCCCAGACTCTAAAAGCGAAGAAAAACAAGAGGCCACATGTCCCATTTATATTTTGCCCTTGATGTTCCCATCACATCTTCACTCCCATTTTAAATTCCAGTACCCTTTTCAACTCATCTTCAGTGGCATCTGATGGGCCTGAGCAAGCAAGGAGGCTCATCTGATTGTAAATACGTGAGAGTATATGTATTCCTGTGTGTGTGTACACGTGTGTGCTCAAATGTTTAGAAAGTGCTTGCTAAATACAGAGAATCATACTATATAGTCTTCTCTATATAGATACTTTTTAAACTATTCACCTTCCACCTAGTAGCATTAACATAGATCTAACACTTAATAGTGGATTCCTATTAGACTTGGAGTCACGGTTACAGCTGCTGCCAGTAGCCCAAACTCAGAGTATTATCCCTCAACAGGTGCTAGTGTCATACAGGAAGGTAAAGGCCTTAACTCATATATCACTTTAGTCTACGCCTTCCTCCAAAGAGCTGACACAATATTACTAGACAAGTTTATCAGCACTGTAAATTTCTAAATCAAATGTTTTGAATATATATAAGGAGATCAACCTTTGAAGATGAATCTTGACTGAGATGAACTTGCTTCTTTCTCTCTGGCCTTTGCATCAGCACAGCCTTTCATCATGTGCCTGATTACTTTGTGTTTCACTAAATGCCCTTTACAGGACTAACAGGGGCTATTTTGGTAGCTTCCTGGACACAGACGATGTTTTGTTTAGGATCCACCTTGTGTTCAGGGTGTCTGGGGCCAGTTGAAGTTGATAGAATTTGAGAGAGAGAAGACAAATAGACAGAGATAGTTATAGATCTGGCTTCAAAACTTTGTCCTTCCTGCCCCTGCATGTCTCTCTCTCTGCTTCTTCATTCTCCCCTACAATTAGAACTCTGTACTAGTCACTGAAATAGCTCTGGAGGCTGAATTAGAAAGAATCTTGGAAATAAAGTTCACACTCTAGAGAGTCACCACGATATCAGAGTTTCATCCAATATTGCAGTCTTAAATCAGAGAGCTCTTAGGAAATGCATATGTCTACCACAAATTATAATATAGCTATAAAATCTTTTCTATAATAAGTAATTTTCCATGAGAATAACACTTCTTAGTCTTTCGGGATTTATATTAGTTGTTTTTTAATGCATTTTTTAAATTGAAAGACTTCATATTCCCTAAGCATGATGCATTCTTTCTTCCCAGATTTGTTGCTTTATATGACTTACAGCATATATTTTCCATGACAAGAAATTACAAATAAATCATGGTGCTTACTCTGCATTTTTCCTAAAATAGCCAGAACACAAGTCTTTTTCAAGACTTGGAGTTATTTATATTTTCATCTATGACATTTTATTTTTTTTACCTTATAAAAACAATTTTTAATTTTTCAGTTGACATACAATATTATATTAGTTTCACATGTACAGCATAGTAATTAGACATTTATATAACTTATGAAGTGATCGCCCCTATAAGTCTAGGACCCATCCGACGCCATATATAGTTATTATATATGTTGTACTTAATCTTACAGAGTTTGACTTCTCAGTAAGAACCCATCCTTGGGAAGAAAACTTATTCCTGGAGGAGATTTTCTGACTTCACCCTTCAAAAAGCTAGGAGGATTGATTTATGAACTGTTCACATATCTAGGAACAGGAAGTAGTTAGCACTGAAGTAACTAACAGATTATAGCCTGAACTAAGGGCCAGCCTGGGGAAATAATTTTCGAATGAGATTCTTAAATGAGACCTAAATTAAAGGTAGGAGTAAAAGGGCAAATCTTCTTATTCACCTTCTGTCATATCTAATCCATCACCACATTTCCTCTATTCTCTCATTGAGTGAGAAAGTATTCCAAACATTAATGGCTTTTAGAAACAAGAAGTATGTTTTAGGGACTGTCTTAGTTTGGGCTGCTATAACAAAACAACAAACATTTCTCACAATTCTGGAAGGTGGAAAGTCCAAGATCAAACAGCAGATTCAATGTCTGATGTTCCTCTCTTCTTGGTGTGCGGATGGCCATCTTTTCCCTGTATTCTCACATGTTGGAGAGCTAATTCCATTATGGAGTCCCTACCCTCATGACCTACTCACTTCTCAAAGTCCCGACTCCAAATTCCACCACATTAGGGATAAGGTTTCAACACAATAATTTGGAGGGGTACACAAACATGCATATAACAAGGATTATAAGACTAGAACATAAAAAATGAGGGTGAAGTCAGTGAAATATTAAAATGGAGAGAGGTTGAACTAGATCGAGAAGCTCACTGCAGCACATTATAAAAATCTGGGCTTCATTTTAAGGACAGTGAGAAACCAATGATAGATTTTAAGTAGAAAAGTAACATGACTAAATCTGAATTTTTAAAAACTTGTTTTAGTTACAGCATGGAAAATAGCTTGTAGCAGAGTAAGGGTGGTGCTGAGAGATGAGTAATGAAACTGTGGATTAGTCCAGATGAGAGATGCTAGTATATGGACTGAGATGGTTACAATGGATATGAAGAGAAGTGGATAGATTCATGTGTTATTTAGGGAGAAGAATAGAGGAAATGTGGTGACAGATTAGATATGACAGGAGGGGAAGAAGAAGGTTAAAATGATTCATGGGGTTTTTATTTGAACAATAAATTACATAGAGCTATCATGCTGAGGTAGGCAATAATCGCTGGAAAAAAAATCAGGTTCCAGGAGACTTAGAGTCAAGATATTGAGTTCAGACACAAATAAGTGGTAGTTAAAAGCCATGACAATGAAAGATATCTCCCAGAGATGAAGTGACTATACATGCTAGTTTGCCCAGGATACTTCTGGTTTATGTATATTGTCTCAATATTCTGTTTAGTTTCACATTTGTTCCAGATGTCTTATTTTTTAACAAACTATTGTTTTAATTGTTGCAATAAAATGTGCTGTGATGAGCTTGATAGCCTCCCACATTATATGCCTAGCTTCTGCCATGGGCTCATTAGTTACTGAAAAGACATTTTGCACAGAATCCTATGCTGGTTCCCTTTTATCTTCCCTCTTAAATGTTAGATTTCCTCAGGGCTCAGTTACTGGGCCTTCTTTCTTTTTATCTACACTTACTGTCTTGAAGATCTCATTCAGACACATTGTAAATACTACGTACCGAAAACTTCCTAATTTCTATTTCTAGCCCAGATATAAATTCAACATACATGTATCCAGCCATCTACTTAATAGTTCTACTTAGATGCCTAATAGGTATCTCATACTAAGATATCCAAGCCTGAGTATCTGACCTTTCCCCCAAAACTGTTCCTGTAATTGTCCCCACATTTTAGTGAATGTCAATTTTATTTTTTAAAAAATTATTCAGCCCAAAACCTTGTAATTACCTTTGATGCCCACTCTTCCTTCCTCACCCCACACCCAACTGGTTAGCAAAGAAACTCATAACTTCTCACCACTTCTGCAGGTCTAAGCCACCATTACCGTTGTCTATATTATTTCAATAGCCTTCATCTCTCCTCAAGAAACTTGATGCTGTTATTGTTAAGTAACTACAGACTTCTAAGTTTTCTAGGGTCCAGGATAACAAAAGTACACATTCCTTTCCTCATTTTTTTCTTAAACTGACATGCTTAGAAATCTTTCCTAGTTAATTTATCCTTTGAATCTGGGATCTTAACAGCACATGTTTTCTTCTCTTAGTCCAAGGAAACTCATTAGAGTTGTCAAGTTCACTCATTATAAGCCATAAAAATTGAAACCTTAGTTTTCCCAACTATAACATTTGATTTATAATTCCTAACTATCGGGCTATTATAAGAATTAACTAAAATAACTGATATGGAATTATCTTGTGATAATAAAAGCAATACAGAAATAGTAAGACGAGGTATAATACTTATTTGTGACTTTAACTCCCTGTCCTAATCCTCTAGTTCTGTCCTCCCTCTGGAATCCTGATGATCCTTTAGATTTTTCCTGTTATATGTTTGGGCTCATGTTAATTTTAGTACCTGAGAGGTACCTGAGATAGTGTTTACTAATTTGCTAGTTAGCACTTTTCAACCCATACTCCTGCTGGATAGATACCATGGGCAATTAGTACTAAAGAGAAGACTGAGATGGAGGTAGTAAGTGGCTCAAAGCAAATATGCATAAGACTTATTCCCTGCAGAAATGAGTAAATTGGGACCTGCAAGGCAACTGATTTCAGTGAGGACCACATCAATTGGCATGTCTTGGCTTTGGACAGAGTGAATCAAACAGGGCCAATTTGATGATAAAGAGAGAGGTGAAGGAAAAGGAGAAAGTTTGGCTAATTCAAGAAGAGAGCAGATACTGAATGCCACCTGCCACCCATTTTTGTGCTTTATAATCCATCATTTTCTCTTTGTCTTTGAAAATATCTCCTGGGAAGAGATTCTTTGGCAACAGGGAAGTGAGGCATTTTCTCATCATTGTCTTCTATCCTCATCCCATTTGAAAACAAATAACTCAAAGCTGGTTGACTACTTAGCAAATCCAATTTGTTTCAAACTCTATTTTCACTCAATGTCATAAGGAAATTCTTCCAGGAAAGCTGAAATTATTTCATGGAAACAGGGGTATGACTGTGGACAGAGATAGTTGAGGTTATTTCCTTATAGGGCATAGACTCGAGAAAGGATGCAAGAGGTCAGATCTCCTCTCTGTTTTTAAAGATAAGGATGCTGAGGTCAGAATGGGCAGGTGGCTCCACCAGGGTCTTACTTCCAAGTGTCTGCCTTCCTAAGTCTCCTAAAGGTAAAGAGGAATATAAAAGACCCACTGCATCAGGAAAGTAATTGAGTGGCTGAAGCAAAATTGGCCAGCTGGAACCTACCTTGTCAAATATTAGGCTGAGTGAGTGGAAGTAAATAATGTCAGAGCAAGACAGATTTCTTAAAAATATAAAAACAAAATAGTAAAAACCAAACTGGAACTTGGAGCAAATAAGTCAAAACCAAGAACCAATACTGGATGGGGACAAAGTTACACTAGAACAGCTGAGAATAATTTAGGGAGAAAAACAAGTTGTTTTCAAGTTAATAAAAATCAAATGAGTTATATAAAGTGAACACAATATCTGGATTTGTTACTGGTTCCCCATTGTTGGGGAAGCCCCCTCGGTCTGGCCCAGTCTATTTTTCCCTTACTTTCCCTTGACCCACACAAATGCAACCAAAAGCTCACACCTGTGCCCGGTATTCACTGTCTCCAGGACTTTCCTCAGGCTATTCTTTCTACTTGGAATGCAGTTTCCTCATGTGATGCACTTTTCCTCAGGTCCAACCAAATTCTATGTATCCTTCTAATGACTCTTGTCACCAATACCAATGAATGTGTGTTTTCTCCTACACCAGGCAATTTTCAGGCACCATCTGGGTGTCCTACAATTCAACTCAATTCCGACATGATCCACTTGGAGGCAGAGTTAGATCCCACAGGTTAAGGGCTCAGTCCCACGTAACTGCCTTTTTTCACTTCAGACATTATTCACAAGTCCAGATTGTCACCTGTGCTTCTGACCCATGACTATAGGTTGGGAGGTTCCAATGACCACCTCCTCAGGTTTGATTAATTTGCTAGAGCAGATCAAAGAAAGATTTTACTTGACTAGATCATTGGTGTATTATGAAAAAATGTAACTCAAGAGATGTATAGGACCAGGTATGTGGGAAGGTGGAGTTTCCATGTCCTTTCCATACACACTACTCTCCCTGCACCTCCCTGTGTTCACCAACCTGGATGCTCTCCCAACTCCTTTCTTTTAGGTTTTTATGGACGCTTTATTACATAGGCATGGTTGATTAAAGCATTGGCCATTGGCAAGTGAACTCAGTCTCCAGCCCCTCTCCCTTCCCTGGAGGTGGGAAGAGAAATGAAAGTTCCAGCCTTCTAACCACGCTGTTGTTCCCCTAGCAACCAGCCCCCATCTTTACAAGTCACCTCATTAACATAACAAGAGACATCTTTATGGCTCTCATCTCAAGAATTTCAAGAGTTTTAGGAGCTCTGTGCAGGAAATGGGTCTAAGACCAAATACATATTTCTCATTCTATACCACAGTATCACACTTCCAAAAACCAGTTAGTCCCCACTTCTTGTATGAAGCCTTTTATGGTTCAGACTGAAGTATTCTCTTTGTTGACCTCTAGCAGCACCAATGCCTGTGCCTTATACAGTTAGAGCAATCTACATGTAGGCGGTGTAGCATTATTTCTTTCCTCTTTTTCAAAAGTCTATGAGCAATTCATCTTCCATCCCACACAGGCCTTGCCTGTGTGCCCCACACATAGTAGATGCTCAGAAAAAACTGTGTCAAAAGGGTGGTCATCTGGAGAGTATATGTGATATTGGAAGCATCACGTACTAGGCTTTAGCCAGATCCTTACAAAGGGTATTGTATCCTTAAGTAGCGAGAGAAGTTGAGAGTATTCAGAGAAGGGCCACAGAGATGATAAATAAGTTTTAAAATAGGCTAAAAAAAGTCAATTTAATGAAAAATAAAATGGGAACTTTCCAGAGAAGTGAGGCACATTCACTGATCTTTCTCCAGGCCTATAAAGAGCTTTTACCAGAGAATTGACAGCAGCTGCTTTTCATCCTTGATCAAGACAGTTCAGTAGGAAATTAACCTGAACAGAAGCATCGTTGAGATCACAAATAGGAAAAAAATTTCTGAGAGAAGGTGGTTAAACTCTCAGATGAGTTATCAGAAGGATTTGTAGACTTCAGGTCTCCAAAAGACTATTAAAAAACAGATTCTTGTGTGTCAAGGCCAGTTTAGAGGCTCCCTCTGGAATGAATGCTGTGGAAGGAACTTGACAATCTTCTCTCACACCTCCTGAGTTGGCCAGGTGTCTGCCTTCCATGGTCCAGAAGTCAGTTCCAGGCTGGTTCCAGCAGGTGGCGGCCACACGCAGTGAAAGTCCATAGGTCTAGCTAGAATGGTTTGGAAAAGCAAGTCTCTCAGGTTTGAAAGTTCACAGGAACCCATGCAGGATGTGTGAAAGTGTATAAGCATGCCCCACGGGAGAACCCAGGAAGCTTCCACCAGAGGGCCTCTCATTTTCTTCAGTCCCACCTCTTCAGGGCACTCGGCAACTTGGAAAAACCTCTCCAAACACGGCTTTATGGCACAGTCATTTTCAGAGAGTCCCCAGAGCCTGTGCTCAGAAAGGTGTTCTGAAACTTTCTGATCTGGTTCTACAAACCCAAGCATAATAAATAACACTTTACAAAAACAAAGTGAACAAAACAAAACAAAAAACACTCAGTGGAGAGGAACAACGGCACAGATAATTCAGAAAAGCAGTATATCACTCATATTTGCCTCTAATGATACTCGGACACAGGGCATCTACATGCCTGCTTCCTTCTAAAGAATGCTACTCTAGGCTCATTGAGTTTGCTTGTGCTGTGTCCTGGGAACTCACTAGTTCTGCTGCCACCCAACAGGCTAAGTGTCGGGGACACAGCCAGAGTCAGGCCTATGGTGGGCCGAAGGCAGCCTCTGTCTATGAATTGATCAGACCTCCCACAGGGATGCTCCAAATTCAATCTGACAACCAATTATATTGGAACCTCTCTGGGGGAAGTACATGTGCATGTTTCACTCAGTAAGGCAATAGGAAGTTGCTTCCCTCTCCCTGAAGAAATAAGACCTGCTTTTTTATCCTAGGAGTTGTTGGGTCCCAGAGTGCCCTAGACTGCTGAGAGGATTTTCTTTGTGTCCTTACTTTCCCACCTAACTCTATATAATTTTTTCATTGCCTCAATGATCCAAGCACATCTAACCATGCAAGCTGAAGTATATAATAAACAGTGATACTTTTCTGCCCTGCCACCCCCACTACTTGACAAAGGAGATTTTTGAATTCTGTTTTAATTTTGCATCCCCTGACTTAAGAGTTCAGACCAGAAAACTGGGTGGCTGGACCCTCAGAGATTGCAATTGTGCTGTGTCAACAGGTTGAAATGAGCATGGGCCCTGAGGTGCAGGAAGAAATACTGCACTTTCACATGATTCCTAGAGGTCTGGAGTCCAGCTGAGCTCGAATTCCAGTTCTAGCCCTTGTGAAAGGACCTAAGTGCTCTCAGGCTCTCTTTTCTCCTTAAAATAGGACTCATAGTACATTGTGTAAGAGGTTATAGTAAGAATTAAATGAGATCATGTGCCTCCCAGGCATAGTGCTAGATAAATGATAAAAACTGACATTGACTGATTTTTTGTCTCATCTGTTAGACTATGTGATCCTCTTAACATTTATATCTCTACTTTCTGGCTCCAATAAGTGATTAGTTATTATTCACTGAATAAATGTGGGAAATATGTAGAAAAAAACTGAAGAGGACTTTTAAGATAACATATTTGGTTAAATTTGAGTAAAATTTTCTTTTGTTTTTAAATATTATCTACTCTGCTCCCTTGTGCATCATAAGGTCTCTTTTTATTTTTTAATTTTTTTAGTTTTTAATGTCTCAGGCCTACTACATTTTGACATTTTTTAGATTAGGAATTATAACATCCTGAATTGGTTTATTATCTTACAGCAAAGGCCCACTAGGTTCAATCAGCCAAAAACTGTGGCAGTGTTCCCAATCAGGGAGAACGTTGGCCTGGATGTCTTTTTGTAAAAGACAAGGGGTTTTAACTCTGGAGTTGAACTCAAGATGTTGATAGGTTAGACAAAGGAGGTGGGACTATGGAATACAGCCAGGGGTGGATATCTCAATGTAGTCCAAACTTTGAAAATGCAATGCTTTCTTTGGATCTATTTCAGATGTCAAACGCAGCAGGGTTGACATCAGAACACAGCAGGCCATAGATTATGGCTGTCTATAATGACTGTGTTCCACTGTGTTTGTTGTTCTGGATGTTAATATATAGAGTAAATGACAGTCCTTTAATTGAAGGTTGGAAATGCCCCATACTAAGGTACTCGGGTGACATCACCATTAACCACTCAAGTGAAACCCAAGACACTTACAGGCCAGGAAATTACAGCCTTAGAGACCATCTTCCTATTTGTGTATGTGGTATGTGTTGGGGGAGGGGCCTGGTGGCTCCCTGTACCTTATCAGCAGTTCTTGATTTTACTGGGATGAGAGAGACATCATTTGAAAACAAGCAAGAACACATTAGTTGTGCAATAATCTCATCTAATCAGAACCTTAATGGATTATGGTCCTATAGAAGGTATGAACCCAGAAGAGGAGAGAGGGATCAGCTTGCTTGCTTTCATGCTTTTGCAATTTGAAGTGGCTCTTCAAAGACTTTCCTCAGTTTATTTGTGAGAACAATTAATAATGCCTACATAATAGGGGTTTAATAAAAAACAATTCCATATAATTATCCAAACTGAAGCTTCTGAGCAGTGAGAAGCCTTGACATGCTACTGGACCATAAATTGGCCCTAATTGTTTCTATGGGAAGGTATATTAGTTTCTTATTGCTGCTGTAACAAATACCACAAATTTGGTGGCTCAAAACAATAGAAATTTATTATCTTACAGTTCTGAAGGTTAGAAGTCCTAAATGGATCTCACTGGACTAAAACCTAATATCCTTTCTGGACTTTCTAGGAGAGAATCTGTTTCTTTGCCTTTTCCAATTTCCAGAGGTTGTCTGCATTCTATGGCTTGGGCCCCCCTTCTAGAAATTTCATCATTGTGTTCTCTGTGGTCTTATATCTCTTCTTCTGACTCTCCCACCTCCCTCTTTTGACTATGAAGACCCCTGTGATTATATTGGGCCTGTCTGGATGATTCAGGGTAGTTTCCCCATCTCTAGGTCAGTTCATTAGCAACCTTAATTCCATCTGCAATCTTCTACACCATGTAACATGATATATTCACAGGTTCTAGGGATGGAGACATGGACAGCTTTGGGAGTGAGGGCATTATTCCACCTACCACAGAAGGTACTAGGTTAGGTAGGCTCTGTGGAATTGAGACTAGATTGGGAGTTAAGAACTACTGATGGGAAAGTACAATGACAAAAGACAGTTTCATGTATCCTAAGAACACATGAAATAATTGGATAAGTCAGGGCATTATTGCTTACTAAGAACACATGCTTTGTGCTCAGAAAGAACTGAAGCCAAATCTTCACTCTGCCACTTGTTGGCTGTGGGATTTTAGATAGAGTACTCAATCATGTTAATGAGTTTCCATACTATAGATTGGAGGCATTCATATGTACTACATAGTACTATTGTAAAATTTAAGTGAGATGATACAAATGAAATGTACAATGTGGAACCGAGTCCATAGTGAGTGTTCAGTAAGGTGTAGTTACACTCAGGAATAGTCTTTTACCTGATTCCTTATGAGGCATGGCAGAGATGGTGAGGGTCTACAGATTTTTAAAAATGTTAATGGCACAGATTAAGACTCATTTAAAAGAAAGAAGAACCAACGTGTTACATTGTCTTGGGAGAGAGTTGGTTAATTGAATCCATCTTCATCTAGTATTATTATCACCTGCAAACATGTGTGTCAGGCACTGTACTAGGTCCTGGAGAGAGAATGCACCATGGCTCCTGATCTCTGGGTTAATGTGTAACTAGCCATGCCGATGCCATAACCAACAGTGAAGGGAGCTGTATAGAAATTGAAGCAAGAGAGACAGAAGAGAAAGATTACCTGGACAGGAACAATAAGAGGAGGCTTCAGAGGAGTTAGGACTTCAGTTGGACCTTGAAGGAAGACAAAGAAATAGAAAAGCAGGGAAAAATAGGGGGACATTTTAGATCTGAGGATAAATGACATGAGCAAAAACTGTTATTACATGGGTTCCATTTTTAAGGGACAGATGTCTTAGGTAGTTAAGTTGTGAAGCAGGAGTCTGCAGAGAGACTAGGTTAAAGAGGGCCTTTATCACCCGCAGTAGACAGCTTGAAATGATGCATAGTAGGTACTCGATACTATTTGTTCTGACCTGAAATGAAGTATTTAGACCTAATTCTTTGGACAGTGAGGGGTCACAGAAAGAACAAAGTGAAATATGCAGAGATCAATTAGGATCCTATTTCCAATGTTCAGCAAAAGAAATTAAGTCTTGAGGATAGTGGAGATAGAAAGGAAAAATAGGTGAGACTAAAAAGAAATGTCAGACATGTTAACTATAAAGTTCAGAAAGGATCTGGATGTATCTGCAGGGCTCATCGGGCATGTTTGCAAAGTGGTGACAGCTTAGCATATGGCTGGAACAATTGCATTGACGCCTGATGTCCGAAAAAAAAATAGGGTGTTGAAAAACCTAAGGATGTGTGTATCAGTTAACTACTGCTGTGTAACAAACCTATAAACCCATAAATCACTGACTTAAAACAATCATTTATCTAGCTCATGTTTCTGTGGGTTAGAAATCTGGACTAAATGGTCTTTCTGGTCTTGGTTGGGCTCACTCCTGTGTCTGTGGTCCGCTGCCAAGTCAGTTGGGGGCCATTGGTCTGGGAGGCCTCAACTTGTCATCTCAGTTTTTCTACCTAGTCTCTCATTGTCCAACAGTAAAGCCTGGGATTATTTTTACGATGAAAACAGGGTTGCAAATGAGCTAGTAGAAACATGCAAGGCCCCTTAAGCTTAGGCTTAGAATTGGAATACCAACACTTTACCTCATTCTATTAGACAAACCAAGTCACATTGCTAAGCCCAGATTCAAAGAGTAGGGAGATAGACCCCACTTCTTAAAAGAAAGAACTACAAAGTCACATTGTGAAGAGTGTGACAATTGGGGCTTTTTTTTTTTTGTAATAGAATTAGCACAGTCAGAGTGCAGAAGATATTTGATGCTCTGCTAAGAAAGTTAAGTATTCTCAAATGTATGTATGTATTCTTACAGCCACAGCTACATTGAACTCATTAGCAATCATATGCTGAATGTACAAGTTTGGCTTTGTTTCCACTCTAACTGTGCCCAAGAGTTCTGTGGCTCCTCTTGGATGATATACCAAATAGTCACTGAAAGAAATTAAGTGTCCCAAGCTGGTCTCAGAGGTAAATTTTATGCAGTGAGGTTTCTGCCTCTTCACTGAGCTTCTTGAGGGCCTGAACTACATTTCTGACTTCTCTTGATTAGCCCACTGAATGTTGTAAAGAACTGGAAATACTTTTAAATATTCTACTATTAGCTTCGGCTACAAATTTGGGCATAGATTTTAAAGGTGGCTAATGCCACCATGACCCACAGGGAAAGTAGGGTGGTGGAAAGGGAATAAGCTGTCTGGGCCATCCTTCTCTGATGGGAAAAATGCATCCTGTCACTCCTCTGAGTTTCCTTACAGGAGAAGTCTACTTCCCGTTCTACCTATCCCCCTGTGGTTGCTGCATATCTCCTCTCTCTGATCCCATTTTAATGACCCAACATAATGAGCTTGATGTGTCATGCCCAGAACTGAGAGAGAAAAGGATAGCAAATGGCAACCTCCTAGAATCTACAAGTGTCTGGAAATGAAAGCATCTAGAATTTCTGGTAGGACCTTGGAGGCCCAAATGATTCTTACAATTATCAGCTGGGTGTATAATTAGCACACTGTCCCTTTACACCATCTGCAGTATCATTTAAGTGGGAACATGGAGATGAGCAAGCCTTGGAGTGATGATCTCATTTGGTCTGGTACCAGCAGCTACCAGGGCAAGATTCCTGACACAGGAGAGCCAGGATCCAGTGAAAGCCAGATTTCCACTCCCTGTTCTGGACGCACTTCTTTTTCTAGGCCATGGCTATGCAGGTTAATGAGAGACATATTGCTAAAGGGTTTGGGAAGGAGGAGGAGCAGGAAGAATAATGGGGCAGCTGGAGTAGCCCCATCGTCAGGCCTTTTGGCATCCTGACAATGAGTTAGGTGAATTCAGCCCAACCAAGAGCCCCTGGTCCAGCAAGGAGAGTCAGGAATTTGAAGTGCAATGCCAGTCCACCTTGAGTCTGTTTTCTTTCTCCTCTCACTACACATTTGAGCCCAGCCCCTCAGTCCTGCAAATACAGCACCTTACTTACTTTCCTCCCTAAAGTCTTGAAATAGTGATTGGCTGAGTTCAACTAAACATGAAGAGTAGAAGGAAGGTTATCCATTTTTGTGCATCTTAGATATCATCGATTCTCAGTCAAGATTGGTTCCTTATATGAATTCTTTCCTTTAGACCATTGTGAATGAATTGATTGATAAATGCACTTTCATGCCTCTCCTCAGATCACTCTCCCTACCTAGAATGCTCTCTTATCCTGTTTATTGGCCCAAATTCTACATACTATGCAAGTTCCATAATGCTTGAAATGACTATCCCAGTTATTTTAGATTTAATAACTTCTCCATCATCTGAATCTCATATGCCTTATCTACCTCCTAATATATATGACTTAGTATTGTCATTTATTTTTCTTGTGTTTGGATCTCATATTCCATGTAAGCTTTATACTTCCTTATATTACCAATAGCAACTAGCTCAATGCCTTGTATAGAAACTCTTAAGTGTCTGATGACAGCATTTCATATGCCATTATATTCTCCCCAAATCTTCTGTTAGTGCTTTTTGTGAACACTGATTATTTTTTGTCTGTCCAGCATCCATTCCACCTTTCGAGTAGTACCCCTGTTTCCACTGGACTAATTACTTCTCGCTCATTGTTCCAGGTGCCTGCATTCCACTATGGAATCTAAGAGTGCAAGCTCCTTCTGCTTTCTCAATTCCCAACCCAGATCTCTGGAGTGTGATCTAGGTTTGGCCAAGTAGGTGCTCTGTTCCAGGTCTATGAAACCTGAGTGAGGGGCCAAAGGACAGAGGTATGGTTGGTGGCCACTGCTTGCAGGTGGTGGCAGAAGCATCCCAACCAGATGCTTGATCCACTACACAAAGGCCTCTCTTCTTTCTGTGCCCTGCTTTCTGGAGCTTTCTATTATGGCACATTCTCAAATCTTACTCTCCAGCCCCCTGGCAGTCCTGTGAGCCTACCAAATCCTTCAAATGAGGGCTCTTCCAAAGTAGCAAAAGGGTCTGAATGTCTGTTTTTGTTTGTTATTGTTACTTAATACTATGTACTCCTAAATGATACATGCTTGATTTCGAGCCCCTATCAACACTCTCTTGTAATTGCAGTAGCCTCCCTACTGGGTTCCCTGTCTTCAATTTACCTTCCTTCAATAAGTTCTCTACATTCTTTCAGAGTGTTATATGTAAGATAAAAAGTTTAAATTAAATGCTAACTTATTCTTACTTTTAAGAAAAAAATATCAGTGCTTAAACATTTCTCATTTTCCTGTGCCCTGTGCATGTACTCCAGAATTGGAGTGGTGTGATATAATGTAAAGCGATTGGACCCTATATCTATAGGCTTAAATCATGTGATCTTGGCTAATTTATTAAACCCTTGTCATTATTATTTTTCTTATATGTAAAATGGAGAAAATGCTAATTCAAAAGGTGGTTGTGAAGATTCGATGGGACCATGAACCTGAAGCTCTTGCAGCATGTTAGGTTAAATTCTCAGGAGTCATCAGTTCGCTTCCTAGCACCCTCTCTCCCTAGTTGATCTTGCTGTTTCTGGATGGGTTTTGACAAACCTTGGATGTGCTTGGATGTTCTGAAGCTCCCCTAGGTTAGGAGGTTGGATGAAGCATCAGAGTATTATTAGTCCTCTGTTTTATGTGATTCTAGAGAGAAAAGAGGGCCTATGGAGAAAACCTGTATAGTACATTGAAGCAAAAGGATTTTCATTTGTGATGTGTTAAGAACAGTTCTGATTATTCTGGTGGGAAAACAGGATTTTTTATTATGATGTCAATCTTTTAGATAAGTGTTATTTATTTATTTTTTAAATATGGCTGTAATTCAGAGCCAGATGCCATGTTTCTTTCTTGGTTCTTTGCCTATTCTCAGAAGATTAAAAAAATAAAAGAATGTGCACTCTGTGTAGTATGTGAAAGTGAATGTCTCCAACAGTTATGTCCTCCCACCCTCATTTTCCATGGTCTTTTTAAAAATCTTCATATTTGCAATGGCCTATTTGTTACTGCTGCCAAATCTCGAAAGCAGTGTGAGCTAATTACATAGAGGGGATTTGCCTAACAGAGGGGCTTTTCACTAGCCAATGATGGGGACTGTTTCCCTTTTGCATTAGTGATAGCTTGATGGGATTCAAAAAGTACAGTGGCCTCTGATAATTTCTACTTTGGGCTCACACGAGAAAGAACCTAAGGAAGGGGGATTTAGATTGCAAGGTAAGGTAGAAATATCTGTGTTAGATGATGTGCTAAGACAGCTACATGGATATTGTCTGGACAATAAGGACATGTAAACAACAGGACAGGCTCACGGTAATATCACTCTTTGGGATATCAGGATTCCAAGTGACAACTGAATAAGTGAGAATAACTTGCACAGGAGTAATTTGCTGTGGCAGTAAAACAGTGTATTAACAGCATTACTAACAGTCAGTATAACATAATGTCAAGGAGAAGACCACAGGATAAGGGAGGAGGAGGGTATTGTTACAGTACATACAGTCGGGAATTTCTTTGTGATGCTCTGTCTTTTGTGCTTTCTTTTTAAGGTATTTTTTTAAAAAAAAAAAACTCTCTAATCTGAAATCATGCTGGTTGTTTTTAGGAGCTGCATTTGTCTTTTCTATCTCTCTATACTTCCCCTACTTGCTCCCCATGTAAAGAAGCCATAGGTCCCCACTGTGAAGTGCTCAGAGTCCCAAGTTCTAACTCCACTGAAGCTCATGTCTTACATCATCACAACAGTACATACATGAAGGAGTCAGGGCCTTTCTAGATATTTGCCCTCAAGCTGGAAGCCAGCAGATCTCAAGTCTGAAAGTTCTTTGTTATTGAGCAGGAAAGCAGGCAGCATCACAGCCATTCCCCTCAAAGGCCATAGACTATCAGAGAGAGATATTTTATATCATGATACTTCAGTTTGGGCAGTGCTTTGTACAAAAAGGGGTAGGCATGCTGACAAACAAAATTAGAGTCTTCCTCTGTCCTTGGGAGCAGGAATCTCATTGTTCAGCTCCATGTGAACGAAATTTGTCTCTGAGTGCCTTTGGAAGCCACTAATATCTGTGGCTCTTCAATGGTGGGAAGGCGATGACACAAATTTCCCCACACTCAGCCAGAGTCTCAGAGGGGCATTCCAGAGGGAAACTGGACAGCTTCAACGGGAACTCCTTCTCTGCTTACCTATCAGGATGAGTGAATTGTGGCTTGACCCCTGATTTAGGAGACTTCATTTATTTTCTCTACTAAATGTCAGGAAAGGTCTCAAAACCCCAAATCACTTGAGATTATTTTATAAAATGTAATGTAAATGCTTGTTTTTTTCAGTTGAAATGTTGGGGACCAGAAATGGAAGTGACTACCTTGTTCTTTTGGCTACTAGTCAACCTGAATTAAAGCAAAAAGCAAAAAAAAAAAAAAATCAAATTTCCTTTGAATTTTTTCAAAGCCTCTGTTTTCTAGCACATAAAAACCATCTATAGGCCATGATGATGCAGCTGACTGTTTGCAGGAGAGTTTGGGGGAGTTTGTTCCAGTCTGACATACCAGTTCATCCACAGCCTGTTTCATACATTGACTCCCAGCCAGTGACATGTGCTGGTAAGGTCATTGGCCTGTTAGTGTATCTAGTGTATGACTGTGAAACTAAATTTTACTCTGTGTAGAGATCTGGGTTCTCCATTTTAATAAAAGCTATTTATCTGAAAAAATCCCACTAATTTGAAAAGATATATGAACATCTATATTCATTGTAGCATTATTTACAATAGCCAAGAAATGAAAGCAACCTAGGTGTCCATCCATAGATACATGGATATATATATACCACATCTTCTTTATATATTCATCTGTACACACACACACACACACACACACACAGACACACACACACACACACACACACACACACAGAGGAATATTACACAGCTATGAAAAAGAATGAAATCTTGCTGTTCGTGACAACATGGATGGACCTGGTATAAAAAATGTTGAATCACTATTGTATACCTGAAGCTAATATAATAATATAGTATATCAACTATATTTAAATAATAATAAAAAAGATGAAAGCATAAAGAAGTATAAATAATGTGGAATTAAGCAGAGTACATGACTTTTGCATCCAGTTCTGCTACTTAGCTTTGAAACTTGAGAGTACTCTTGAGCTTTAATTTAATTTGATATTTTTTAAAAACTCCTATTAATGTAATTAAAAGAATCAGATAGAAATGCATTAAAAGTGCTTTGCACATTGAAAAGCCTATACAACTGTGACTAATCAGCAATATCACTTCCAAACTTGAAGAATACAACTCCTGTTAATATAGATATGCCAGAACCATTTTTTCAAGATGGATCTAAATTTTGAAGCAATTGTAAGTGACCCAATGTTAAATAACCATTCATTTAATTTGCTTCTTATTTGGAAATTTCTGAGGACTGAAAGTGTTGCTTCATTATTAGAAACTTATACAGTAAATCGAAGTGTTCTTGGTGTTGAGTGATAAAGTGACTAACCATGTTTGTATCATTTCCTGACAGATTTCCGACTGTCTGCTGAATTTATGGGGTTTATTTTTGGTTTGATTATTCTACTGAAATCTCCCTGATTTCCTCTAAATGGGAACCATGGAGACAGTTTTTTCTTCTGTAAAGTGAGATAGTATCTCCTACAGTTTTTGTAAGGTGTATAATGAATTATTGTCTGTAAAGCACTTATGGTAGACCATTGTATACAATAGGTATATAATAAATGTTAGCTATCACTATTATTGCTATTATTACATTTATTTTAATTTTCACTGAATAAATCATAAATTGCAATGGTCACATTATCCCTTTGACTAGCCAATGGCTAAATTAAATTTCAAGTACTTTTTGAAAGAAGAGTATGTGAATATCTAAGAAAAGCTGATACAATTTTAACTTCTTTAACCACAGGATAATTGATCTTCAAATAGTTTTCTCTTTCTTCAGATAACTGAGAAATCCCATCTCCCCTGTAAAGGTGGCAAAGTCCAGATGAAACAGCAGCAAGTTCTTTGTACTCTGCCTCCTAGCCATGTGTTCTGAGTAAGAGGTTCCAATTCTTTAGAATAGCCACTTTTCAAATGCAAATGGAGTTATCCCTTCTTTTCTGACACTGGCAGTTGATCAGTGGGTGTCAGTACTACCTATACTATGTATGCTATGGTGAATTAACTTTAGGACACAACACTATTCTTGATTTATATATAAACAATGACTATGGGAAGATAATAGCTAAAATGTCTTAAGCACTTCCCATTTGTCAGATACTTTCTAAACACTTGATAAACATTAACTCACTTAATCTTCACAAATCCCCTATTAGGTTGGTATAATTAGCATTATTTTCCAGAGGAGGTTGTGTTATCCAGATAGCAAATGTTAGTGTCAAGAATAAAACACTTGCACTTTCACACTTAAACATTATCCTCTGAAGAAAGGGCTAACTCTGAGGACTACAGGGTTCAGCTCTAGAACATTGCAATATTAAGCAAAAAAACCCATGTTCCTTATGAAATGTGATGATCCTCACTGTATTGAGATAGAGATAAATAAAGAAAGCCTTTAAGTATGAAGCTGAATCATCTCTCTAGGGCAGGGGACTTGGACTGACCAGTTAGGAACTGGGCTACACAGCAGGAGGTAAGTGGAGGGCCAGTGAGTGAAGCTTCATCTGTATTTGCAGCTGCTCCCCAGCACTAGCATCACCACTTCAGCTCCACCTCAGATCATCAGGCATTAGATTCTCATAGAAGCACTGGTCCCTGGTGCCAAAAAGGTTGGGGACCACTGCTCTCGGGTCTTATTTTTGTCAAGGTACAGTTGTTTCATGTACTACAAAGACAACCTACACGGCTTGTGGCTGCCATCTTTTATCTCAGGCCATATGTCTGGGTTGTATAATCAAAATAATGACAGATTATAAAGTGCTTTTATATGAATTTGCCTTTGTTCTAACTCTGTGAAATAAGAATTCTTATTAGACATATCTTCTTAGAGGAGAAAAGAGTCTCAAAGGTAGAGGGACTTACCTAAGGTTATATAGCTAGTAAGTGACATAACCGGCTTTGAACCCCTATGTCAGACTCCTAGACCTATACTGTAGGGAACAATTCCTAGTCAGCCTGGGGCCAGGTGGAGGCTGCAACCAGATTAAAGGAAGGAAAAGCAGTCTCACAAGTCATATTAATACTGACACTTTGGGTAGAATAAGAACCGAGAAGAGAAATGGGGATGCTGTCACAGAATAAAAGTGTGTCACTAAAAGGTATGCTGAGGAAAGCAATGACTTCTGATTGACCAAGGCCAGTTTTTGATTCTCCTGCACATAGTAGGCTTACCTTAATTCTCTTATCTGGCATTTCCTACTCGTTTTTAGGTGTCTGTAGATGTCACTTCCTCAGAAAAACCTGTCTTTATTGCCTCCCTCCCTCAGGCATATTTAGGTGTCCAAATTTGCATCCTCATAGCCTCCTGTCCTTCCCCATGTAGCACTCATTCATTCACTCATTCAACAAATATTTACTGAGCCCTCATGTGTTAGCTAATGATTAGGTGCTGGAAATACACCAGTAAAAAACCAAAGGCACTGTTTTCCTGGAGCGAGATGAATATATGATATGAATAAAGCAGAATAAGGGAATTGATAGTGACAGTGATCAGAGAAGGAATGAATGAATGAGGGAGGTGGAACATTGCAGGTGTCTGGGGAAGCTTTGCTAATCTGAAAACAGCAAGCACAAAGGACTCTGTATGGTACAGGTAGGGACCTTTTCTGATGCTATTGTGATTATTTAACAATGGCTAGACTGCAACAATAACACCAACTGCAACAGAGTTAGGGAAATTGCTCTCTCCCTCTCCATTGTTATCAGGACACCTGGTGCTGTTCTGAGCTCAAGGAAGTCATTGTTAAGTAATTGAATGAATGAGTCTGAGGCATAGGAATGGAAAAATAAAGACTGATTTCACTTGATAAGATAAAGCTCCAGGCCTGAGGCATTTCTGGGATTATCTAAGTAACCACATTTTGAATTCTAAGACTTTTCTTTTTCTCTTATTTTTGTGTTTTCTTTTCTTTTCAGGATTTGCACAGACAGAATTTAAAATCATAAGCAAATGTTTTCTAAAGACTCTTTAAGTGTGCGATCTGTCTACGATTTAGCTCGAATTCATAGATAAGTACCTATAAATTACCAGTCTTTAAGAGACTTTCTTGTTAGTATTATTTTCAAATACCTCCAACTTATAGAAAGTTTGTTAGCTTAGTACAAAACTTTTACTTTTTAAACCCCAAACAGTTTGAGAATAACTTGTAGACACATCGTCCTAACATGTTTGCTCTCAAACTCAAATACCTTGTCTGGGTATGATAGTGCTCATTTCCCACAAACAAGGACTATCTCCTCCATAGCTGCTTTGTGGTTTCTGACTCCTGCCATTGGTGCCTTTGTGTGGAAGTCCACTCACCCTGCTCAACAGGTTCCAATTCCCCTGACTAGGTGCCTTCCTGGGAGGGAACCCTCCCATTCAGACTCTGACACCCTGCTCTGAGTCCCACAGCTACTGCCCAGCCCACTCCACCCCAGCCCAGCCAGAACTATACACCATTGTCCTTACTCAGCCCCACCTGATGACTTTGAGATTCATGGAAAGATAGCAGCCTATCTTAAAAATACTTTAAATGGTTTTTACTATAGTAAATTGTCACAGGGCCTGTAATAGAGAGAACTAATGATGATGTGACTCCGAGCCTTATGTCTTCAATGCCTCTTTGATCTGGGAGTTCTTATTTTTTCTGCTTTGTCCATAGATTGGTATGTTGCAGTCTGACTATGTTACTTTTTGACTCAAAACTCTTCAAAGGTTCCTCATTCACAATAGAGAAAGTCAAATAATTTTTGGAATGACTGATAAAGTCTTCCATGTTTGTGAGCTATGTCTCCTGCTGTGCCCTCCTTCATAATTTATGTCCTCCAAGTGATGCTGCATTGCTTGCAATTGCTCTCACAGTGCAAACCACTTCTTGCTTCTGTGATTTAGCAAGCTGCTTTCCAGCTGGGCGCACCTGATTAATTTCTTGCCTGATTAATCCACTCATCCTCAGTATTTAGGTCAATTATCTTCTTCAGGACATCTTTCTAGAGCTTCCTGGAAAAGGTAAGGTCCTCTTTTCTGCACTCATATGTGTTCCATGCATATTTCCATCACTGCTTTTAACACATCTCATTTGTTCATTGATTGATTGATTCATTCATTCATTCAAGTTTACTTTTGAACACCTACTGTGTGTCGGGCATTGTCTTAGGTCCTGGGAAAACTGTATTGATAAATCCAGATAGTGCCCTTTATGGAGGAGATATATATTGAAAAATATTTACACAAATAAGTTTGAAATGACAAATGTGATTAATGCAATGAAATAGAAGCTCAAAGAGAACAAGCCTGGAGAGTGAGTCAAGGAAGTTTTTGCTGACAAGGTGACATGTAAGCTGTAGCTGGAGGACTGAGCTAGACTCCAGGTGAAGAGAGAAGGGAAAGAACGATTGTTGAAATACTTTGTGTACACATCTGTGGCCTCATTTAGAGTTTTAGTCACATGAGGAGAGGCATTGGAAAAAATTCATAATTGTATCCTCAGAAACTAGAACATTTCAGTGTCTGTTGAACTGAACAAAGCTGTTGAGTTATCATCCAAAGCATGAGGTTTTGTCAGTGAGTCCCAAACAGCTTGGCTGTTTGGAGGCCCTGCCACAATGGAGGAGAAACTGCCATCGTATCTTTACTTCCTGCAGCCCTCTTGGGTTTCCTTTATTCAAATTGTGGCTTTCTCTCTCCATTTTTACTACACTGGCTTTCTCAGAAGATCTACCAAAACTCTTCCCACAATTACTATGGGACAACAGTAAATAGTCTGCAATTTCTACAGGCTCAGTATCGTTTAGTCCTAAAAACAGCTGTATATTGACCTCTTGCCACCCAGCTGTGAAGGAATCTGAGATCTGAGGGGCCAACCTGTGAGTAAAGCGCCTTGCAACCCTAGATTTCAAGACCAAGCCTGAATTTATTTTACTGCCTGTTCAGGATGATGATGAAAGGGAATGTAGACTGGTGTTTCTCCAGGCCATCTCTGAAGCTCAGACTGGGAGACTATTCGCCCCAGACAATAAAACTTTCTAATTCTATCCAGAGAAAGACTTCTATTCTTAGAATTATCCAGGGAGCCAGAGGAAGGGGCATATGAGTCTGGCTGTCTTAGTTCAGGATCCATGTTATTTATGTTATTTCCTACTTGCTTCTGAAACTCTGCAGTCTCAATAGATTGAATATTTCTTAGGGTTGGCAAAAAAGAAGTTTGAGAAGTTCTTCAGTTCTTCTTCTTAAGTGAGATATAATTGAACAGAAAAGAATACAGCTATATATTTTTTAATAGTCAAAGAGAAGTTTATCTTTAACACAACTAATAACTTACCAATTTAACACAAGAAAGTTCTTGCTTATTTCTACCCTATTTTCACCTAAAAGTTAATCTATTTCTTTTGCCTGGTACTCAAGGAAAATGTCAACTGTGGTTATCATCTTCATTATAATCTCTTGGTAGTCCTGAATACAGTTACTCTCACCAAGTACAATCATTCCCATTCTTTAAACATTTTATCCAACCCTATTTAGACCTTTCATCTTAGTTCCTACCCTAAAAAAAGTATGTTAAATTTCAAACTGGCCATAGGTCAAGTAGAAAATGAGATGCTAAGAGATGCTAAGTTGAGCTTATGTTTCTAAAATCCTTAAGTAACTTTTTAACTTGCTCTTTCAGGGTGGCTAGAAGCATTGTGGGTTGAAGTTATGGACTGAAACAAACACTTCTGGAGAAATATACACAATTTGGAAGAACAATAATTGCATTTCTCTAACACCATCTAGTCTTAAATTCTCTCTAGGAGGAAAAGAGGCATAAGTCTTCCTATCTGGCAGCGGATGGGTCAGTTTTACATTAAAAAACTTCTATAGATGGTGGATGTGTCACTCTAAAATAATGAAACCAAATAAAGATTCAAGGAACAAAATATTAATTGCAATTAAAAATGAGACACTGCCAATTTTTGAGCTGCCTTCTAGAGTTTTAGTTGTTTGGCTATTTGAATCTCTATCACTTTTCTACTTCAGTTATGGAGACACTGAAGACAATAAAATACTTCATGGTAGCAAAAGTAGCGATATAAAAGGTGTTGAAATTATCGAGGAAGAACAGTTCCAAGCTCTTTATAATTCATGCCAGCATGAAAATATTGTGAACAATAAGGAAAAAAATGGGGATCAACTTTGTATTTGAAAAAGATATTGGAATGCATTGTTTTATGTGATAGGTGGAATGAGGACTTACTCACTAGAAATGAGTCTGTTTTAAATCTCTTACAAGATTTCTAAGTCAGAGATTTAGTGTCATTAACATTTTATTGAGTTTAATTTTATATTGATGCATACTGCTTGATTTTTAAAAACATACTTCAAATGATTAAAGTAGGACACAGGGAAAGCAAGTTTTACATCTCCAGTTTTTAGTTTTGCCTCTGAGTACATGCCTGGATTAACATAATTGTGTTGACCCATGAACTAGATTCCATGTCATTCACCTTTCCAATAAAATGAGGTAAAATAAGGATATATAAACAACTCAAAACTTCATTGCTCATGATAGGATGGAAACTATCTGACTTACCACACATCAGGGGAAAAACAAAGTTTGAATAGTGAACATGTCTATGATTAATGATTAGAGAGAATTCTATAACAGGAACATCCTGGCTCACTCACACACAAGGCATGTTGCTGACGACCCTGATGATCCCTGGCCCCACTTCTGCCCCAATTCTAATGCACATTTCCCAGAATTCACACACACACACACCCACACTCACACCCAAAATAAAACTTGTAAAGAAAGCTCACGTCAGTTAAAAACCAGGTTTAGACGTGAAAGTTAACTGAATAAACTATGCATCAGTAAGGTGGATTACTGTAACTGGGGAGGGGCAAGAATGTCATCTAAAATAAAGGCAAAAAAAAATGCATCATCAGCATGTACAAAACATATAAAGTTATAGATCTCCAAGCCAATTTATATAATAGTTACAGATTTTAAGGACGGCTCAAGTGTATACTGGTGGCAACTTTATTCTTAACAGGCCAAATTAAACCTGGGGTCCGGAATCACAGCAAACAAAGTATGGCCATTAGCATGCAGCTACCTGCTCAGGAAATAAGGATCCTGATAAACACCAGAACCAAGTGAAATTTAATTCTGCTCATTCTTAGGTCACCATTGTTTTCTTCCTTTATGGAGATTTTTTTTTTTCCTGCATGAAACTGTGCAAATACCCTTTCCTCCATCTGGGATACTAAAAAGACACTGTGAGTGTTTAAGTGTTGTTAGGGATGTTAGAGGTAACCACTAGCCTCCTGTTTCCACCATCTTGGCTCTCTTAAAGAGGATACCTCTATAACTGAAATACACCTGCTGAACGAGTCTTTCTCCTGTGGTGTGGTATCTTACCAATATCATGCTCTGTGACTTTATTCCTTTTATAACCAAGGATTTGAATGTATAGGACAGCTGACAGGGGAACTCTCCCACTCAGCCTGTGATTACCAACCAATGATGCACTTATAGGATGACCTGTGATTACCAACCAATGATGCACTTATAGGATGAGCTAAGAAAGTAACAAAGTAAATTGGAGTGTGGTTCTCTGGGTAGTCACATGGATTGCCATGGATTTTTTTTTAAATTGACTTATTTATGAGATTTTTTTAATTACTTTATTAATTGTCCCAAGCCAAAAGTTCATTTCAATGGTAGATATCTATATAAGCCAGTAGCAAAGGGAAATGAGAATGCACTATTTCCTGTCTTCCCCAGAGGACTCATGATTTCTTTCTTTACTTATTTTGTATTTAAATAACAGCTAGAATAATTAAGTGACTGCTTTCAAAAGAATTAGTTCAGCCCTGGTGGAGGGCAATACATGTTTGAGATCTTCTCTACGTCATGAGATGTTTCCTGCTGAACTGGATTCAATTGAGTTGGATGAAAACAAGTTCACAGGGCTTGAGAATTTGGCTGGGAAGCCGTAAACAATGGGAAGCACCAAGTGGAATTCGTGTTTTCAAAGTTGGGGGTGTTGGGTTATGTGGCGCCAGTGGGGTGAGGGAAAGGTCATGTCCATTTAAAGGAATCATTGAGATTCTGGAAAAGGCTACTGATTTCATTATAAGCACTGACTTGTGCCAGTACCAGCTAATGCCAAGCAAACACATAGTGAAGGGCAGGAGAGTACAGAATACCAAGGAAGTGCTTAAAGGGAGGTTGGGCTCCAGTTTAGACTCTTTCTTAGAGGCAGATATCCACCATGAAAGACAGGAGGAATGCTAATGGAAGATGAGGTAACTGGGCAGCCACTTTTAATGGCATTAAAAAGGAGCAAAGGAGCCAAACTTGATGGCATTATTACCTAAAATAGAGTTGGGATATTCTCTTTTGGAATAATATGTGCAGTATTTTTGTGAAAACTCTAAGATGGCACTAAAAGACAGTGTTTTGTGGATGATACACTAAAAAAGGTATTGTTATAATTGAAAAACAAAAGCCAACATCCCCAAATTAAATAATATCGTCTGGTCTATTCTTAAATGCTGTAGCAAGTGCATACACACCTAGGATAATGTTAATTCACAATTGAGTGATGGAAGGGAAGCATAATAAAATTATTTGGATGCTCTAAACAATTTTGATGGATGAAAAATTAGGATGACCTTAATGAGGAGTAAATTTATAAAATATAAGATAGGGCCTCACATAAAATAGATATTAACAAATCATTGTACATGATCAATATCCAATCAATACTCTTTGATTAATAACTGAATGGATAATAGGTCTCAGTTTGGGGAGGGTCTCTTTAGGAGATGGTTTCTTCCCTCCTCTACAGGAAAACTGTGAGCAAAAGGAATGTGAGTGACATATAGTTAATTCATTCATTCAATACATATTTATTAAGCACCAATTGTGTACTTGGCACTACTATAGTCATTGAGGATAAAGAGATAAATACAAACAGGCCCCTGATATCATAGAATATGCACTCTAGCAAAAAAAGACAAGTATTAATAAAACAAAATAACAGTAAGCACATATCTAGTATATGTCAGCTAGCTGTAAGGGCTTAAAGGAAAAAGTAGGCCGAGTAAGGAGACAATGAGTAATTAGCATGTTGTGGCATTTTTCACAGTGCAAACAGGGAAGGTGGTTATTATTGAGATGGCACCAGAAGACAAGATCAGGATCAGGAGATGACATTTGAGGAACAAATCAAAATGAAGAAGTGACCATGGAGAGATCTAGGAAAACAGTATTCCCAGCAGAGGAAACAGCAAGGTAAAGGCCAAGTGGCAGGACTGAGCTTTGTGTGTTCTCTGACCTGCAAGAACTCCAGCCTGGCTGAGTGGAGTGCAAGAGGGAGAGAGTAGAAATAAAGTTGAAGAAGTAGGCAGGGGCCCATCACTCACAAGCAGGGTTGGCCCCAAGCTGAAACCTCAACTCAGTCGCAGCTGTGTCTCTTGACCCCGGTGAAGCTATTGCTGAGATGCTAGTCTTTCTCATCACAAATGCTGACCCACAATGCTGAGACTACACCTCTGCAAGCTCCCAGCCTCTCCCTGGATGGATCCTCATTTCTACCTGGTTCTGTCTCTTTGTAGGATGTCCTTTTCTGTGTCTCACAATTGCCTTCTCTTACTCCTCAAAGTAGCCAACTGGGCAGGGAAATGACCACCTGGGCAGGGAAGGTGCAATTTTCTGGGACATAATAATCAATTCATACTTTTAAGGTACTTTCACAAACATTATTTAACTCCCATTAACGTTTCACATTCACATGAACTATCCTGACAAAATGAGGTATTTTGGTCACTTTTTTTAGAGAGGGGTATGGGGTAAATGTTGGAAGATTAAATTGCCTTTTAAAATCTCACACGACCAAAGTTACTACATGATATTTAAAGAGAAAAGAGGCAGATTGCTAAAGGAAAAAAGAGAGGAGGGGGAGAAAAATTATCATAAACAAATACATGCTTTGGTTTGTTCACCTAAAAAATCAAAACTACACAGACAAAAATGTGCTCTTCATTCCCAAGTCAAGGCTGCTGCTGAGATATAAACAGTGCCTTGTGCTGGCAGAGAGACGGTTTCCACTATGTTTCTTCACTTTGCAAGAAAATGTTCCAGGTGGTCCAAGAGGCCAACCACACATTCTGTGGACCCTGATCTGTCAGGTCCTATACTTGTCATTTTTATACTTCTCTTCAGGGGGTATAACGTGAGCCTGCAAATGTACTATTTCTTTTCTCAAATGTAAAATTCTGGGTTTTGTACTTTGGATCTTTTAAAACTTGACATTACTGGATTAATATTTCTTTTCCTGGTGTTAGAATAATTAGCGTCAGTGTAGTTTCAATATACTAATTTGTTTTCCTTGTAGTGCCCTGGAGGAAAGGCAATGTTGGAGTTGCCTGTGGTCTGTGGTCACCATCATAACTGCACAAAGTGGCATATTGTCTGGGTGTGTGGATAAATCCAAACTCAGGACTTGCCCTGCCAGCCCACAGAGCTCAGAGACGTGGTCGGTATCACTGCCTGGTACCTCTCTATTGAGCTCGTACAAGTTTTCATGGCAAAGGAGCTATGTTATTAACTGCTAGGGTGTTGCTATGGTGTTTGCATATTATTAACATCTTGGCATAAGTAAAAATAGCAACGAAGCATTTTACAATTTTAAAAGGAATTATCCACTGATTTTAGTATAGAAAAGTCAGTATTTCCAAAAATAACCATTGTGACTTGTTTTTAGTAATTGAATATAACTCTTGCATTAAGAAGATGGAACTCTAATTACAAAATATGAAAGTCTCAGAGGTGCTTTTGGCAATGCTATCTTTGTCAGTATATCTTATGTTGACATCAGAGTAAGATGTCATTGGCCAGCAAAGAGCAGTCACTTAGGAGATAGAATCCCACTTCTTTGTCAGCATAAACAAATTATAGAAGACATAAACCCAACATGAAGTTCTAGAAGGTGCTCCCTGTGCTGCTCTTGGTCAGTAGGAGGCTTGAGGGTTATTCCAGAGCCTCTTTGCCTAGATTTCCTTTGCCCCCTACTGCAACCCTACTATACTGGTAGGATAGAGGTGAACTCTAGAACCTTATTTACTTTCCCAAGACCCACCCAGGAAACTAACACAGGTCCCCTTTGTGTTTGGGTTTTCAAATCAATGTTGTCTTAGGGAGAGGAGCAGTGTAAATGTCCCTTTTCACAGGAACACACTTAGGTCTAAGCACTGTATCTTCATCTCCTTTTTCCTCCCCACTCTGAGGAATCTTTATCAAATCTAGAGCAAGAAATACAGCTCTTCAATTATCATGGCTTCTTTATAAATCTATTCAATCTGTGTTTTATGATGAGAATTTCACCAGTGTATTTTGAAACTTAAAAGCTGAAAGTTAACTCTTTGTTCTGTTATTCTTCTGAGATCTTACTTCCATTGCTGACGTCTAAAACATGAATGAAAACAAAATGGCAAAAAAAAAGAGTAGAGAAATAAGAACAAATAGGAAATAGTCTAAGGTCACCTTGTTAGATACACAAAATGTTCATGCATTTCTAGACCATGGAGCACAGCAGAATATGTTAACTTTTACTGTACAGATAATTACCCATCATATCATTTCTGCCCATATAGTCTAATTTTATGTGAGTATAGATGTTTCAGAGCTCAGAGAGTCTTTAGAGTTTATCTAGTCCACACTGTTTTTTTCGACAGATAGAAAACTGAAGAATATAGAAAATAAGTAACTTGCACATGGTCACACACATATTTAGAAGCAGAGTTCACAGTATAATCCAAAATTCTAAACTTCTATTTGTGGGCTTTTTAATAAAATGAAAACTTCCAGAAACTTAGCATATCCTTTCACGGCTTCCTTGAGAGGGACTGTAAGGTAGAAGAAAACTGAGCTGAGATTAAAAAAATCAGTGTATAAGAAAAGGTATTTCAAGCCTGTGGACTCATTTAAACAATGTTTAGGAAAGAGAAAGCCATTGGTTGGGATCGGTTGGAAGATGCTGTGAAAAGACCATCCAGTTAAACTGATCAGAAAGTGAGCCTTCAGGCTGCTCTGTTAAAAGCTATAGACCGCAGCCCAGACAAACATATGTTTGAACAAATTTTGCAAATGCAAACCTAACCTCTGAATCAAGTTTAGGAACCCTCCTATGGAAACAAGACCCTTCTTTTAGGTAGCAGGTAATGCCTGGGAAAAAATCAGAAAGGTCACTTTCCCTAGAGAACTACTCCAGGAGTTGTAGAAATAGGAGTAGAAAGAGGTTGGTCATAGGGTCAGCTCAGAGGGTGTGCGGTGGCAACTTTTGGATTTTAAATATTTTAGGAGTTTGAGCTTTGACAGAAAACTGCACTCACCTCTCAATCAAAGTCATCGTTGGAGGGGGAAGGGCTATACTCAGCCTGTTAAGAGTAAGGCTAATGAGGGCTGAAATAGAGCAATAGCTGTGCAATTGAACAAAGACAATCTTGTTGGCTCTTGGGTTCTATTGGAGTTAATAAGCCACTTGGGAGGGTGTACATTGGGGAGAAGAGAGTTGTAACTCCCATAACTTAGAAGAAAATAAGGAAAACTGCTGATTTCCAAATTTTCTGGTCCTTGGAGACTTTATTCAGTATCAGTAACAATAAAAACACTTAATTAAGAAGCAGAATCTTAGAATTTTTAGTTTTCATTCCTTTGAATGAGTCCCTTTGCAGAGGGTAAAGGAAGCTGAGGTGGGGATTGGGGTCCTATAGTTGGGAGACAGTCTCTTATTCACTATGTAATCAGTAAATATTTATCGAGCCTCTCTGATATAACAAATAATGCTATATGTTGGGAATAAACAATAGAATAAAGCACATGGTACCTGACTTTATGAAGCATAAATTCTAGTAAGAGATGTTTTCTTGCCTTTCTTTTCTTGCCTCATTCATTAACCAGCCTCCCAACATCACCAACACCACCAATGAGAGGAGAAACTCATCTCATTGGTGAGATAGAGAAGAGGCTCTGAGTACATATGCCTCAGCCTCTTCTTGATCCTCCATTTGGAACCACCTCTCATCAGAACCCCACTGCTCTGCTCATGCATTTGGAGCTTACCTAGCTATACTATGCCTCTGCAAAGGGGAGACCTATGGTTTAGACTGTAGCTTCTGTTTACAGGAGACTTATTAAGTCTCATATCTGCTTATGGGTCAAGATGCATTCTCAAATTCATCTACCCCAGTAATAGAGCTGATATTTCAGTTTTCATCTTTCTGACTCCTGTTGAGAATGGAATCAGAAAAGGGAAACATCCATCAGCATTTGGCTCTGAACTCAAAAGGGGAAGAAATAAATGTTATCACTTAACCTGTGAAAACCTTACAAGTGACATAATTACTGACTTTTTCTTATCTACACTTGAATTGCTGATTTTCTGTTCTGTCTTTGCTAAAGACTAGTTGTGGTTGAAGATTCATTTATTAACTTGTGTGTGAAAGCAGTCTGCATTGTGGAAGGATATTTGAGACCCCTTCTCCTTCCATACTCATTCAGCTACCGCTTAAATTCTATTCCTTCCCTCAGGAAAGAAATGAGAGAATTGATAAGTTTAGTAATAGAGGCACTTGGTGTTGTGCCTTTATAACATTTATCCACAGCATTTAGAGAACTAATGGGGAAATTAAATGATGATAAGAGGTGAAGAAAAAGCTGGAGAGCTTTTTTATCTTCCTATGTCATCTAGCATCTAGCAGAATCATTTTTTGATATTAACCTCTTTTCTGGCTCCATGTTATTTATCTAACTTTCTTTTCCCCTTTTCTTATTTTCTTAGTTTTTAAAATTTACTTTATCTTACTTTACTGTATGCATCATTATAAATTTCTTAAACCATTTTAGCAAAAAGGTAAGGGATAGATAAATAATACCCTCCCCAAATATTCAATCCCTGCTTGGTTGCACAATTTGCTTTGAGATGTAGAGTTTTATATTTTAGAAACACTTAGGTTCATGCAGTGCATGAAAACATGATAAAGCCAAACATGAATATCTTTTAAAAATTATTTTTGTCACTGCCGTCCTTTGCTAATACTTATTTTTCAAATCTATTTGTATTTGTATTTATATTTAAATTAACCCAATAATTTTTAGCAGCTATTTTGTCACTGGAACATGTCCAGACATCAAGTTCCACTGTTCCATGAGCCTTAAGGTTCCACCTAATGACTATTCTCTTCTTAAATATCTATGGGAAAAAATTTAACTCTTTGTTAATTCATTCGGCACTTCACTGAAGTGTTTCTCTAATTTTGAATAATGATATTTTATAATCATATTTTGCTTTGGGAGGAGCAGAGCAAGCAGATCCTTCTGAGCATTTGATGCTCTGAATACCAATCAACAGAATAGACTGAAAAAGAATTATAGAAAGGTTATAATGGTGTGGTAGCTCAAATTTCATGGAGCTGAGAAATCGACATCTCTTCAGAGGAGCCATTCATTTTGCATTTAAAAATCCCTCAGTGATATCCCTTGGATCATATCTCTATCTGTTCTAACAGGTGTTTTGAGACTTCACCTTCAGCAAGGGTTAGCTTTGTGACTACTGTTTTGGGTGCTAACCATGCCTTTTCTCTGAGTTCTGGCTCTGGTTCTCGTTCCTTCATAGAGTTTTACAAGGAGGAAAATTCACATCCTTACACTAGCATCTGATCTTTCACTTACTGCTTCTCTTGGCCACTGACTTCATCTTATATTTATGGTTGCTTCTTTTAGTGTCAAATTCATAGTCTCAAGTCTACAGATGTTTTAGTCAACTTACTTTTAACTTTCTCAGTGTATATTCCTTATAGCCCAGAGCACACCAGAACATGCATTAAATAAACATTCTACTCCTTGGTCATCCCCACGTTTCCATCTCTATTCCTATTTACTTCTCTACTATTGCCTGTGGTGGTGGTGGTAGTTGTGGTTGTGTGTGTGTGTGTGTGTGTGTGTGTGTGTGTGTGTGTGTGTGGATTGCACATATTCACATGCATCTGCTGAGCTGGCAGACGGGAAGGTCCAGTATGTATTGGGAAGAAGAAAATACCACTTGGTAATAACAGATTTGGTAGGAAAACTTTCTCTACTTTAGGAGTAAAAAGGAGGAAACATGTTTCATATTAAAAAAATAGTACATGTAATTATCACTCCAGCTGTAAATAAAAATACCCCATCGTGGTTAGGAGAAGGAGTCTCACAGCAATGGTCTTCCAAAAGAAAAAAATCCCATGGTATCAAATGCCCTTTTCCTTCAAGGACAACTGTCCAGGGACCAGAGAAACTGAAGCAGGAACTCATAGCTGTTTTCTTTCTTGACTGATTATCTGAATTGATAGTCCAAGACAGTGACTTTCTTGTCAGGCTGTCACCCCAAATCAGGGGCTTTCATGCAGAAGCAGAAGCATATCGAAGCCGTGACCTCTATGACCCTTCCTGCCTCATTCCAGCCAACACTATATCGAATCCCTGCAAGCATGACTGCCAATTGAAACTGCATCTCCTCCCATCTTCGATTCTCACAGTTTCAGCAGGAACGTGATGGTGCCAATGTCTATTCTTTCTCACCTTGGTAATATCAGGTGTATAAACTGTCCTCTGGCCCTCTATGCCCATCTTAGCCACAATACCAACTCACTCAAGTTGTGGAATTCTATAGGCAAGAAAAGAATGTGCACCACAGGGTAGTCTTCTCTCAGTAATTTCATTCAAAACAATTATGACCACCTGCTCTGTAGTGAGAACTGTGCTGGATGCTGTAGGGCAGTACTTCCCAAACTTTTTGGCACCAGGGACCAGAGCTCCTATGAGAATCTAATGCCTGATGATTTGTGGTGGAGCTGAGGCAGTGATGCTAGTGCTGGGGAACAGTTGCAAATGCAGATGAAGCTTTACTTGCTTGCTTTTCACTCACCTTCTTCTCTGCGGCCTGGTTCCTAACAGGCCATGGACTGGTACCAGTCTACGGCCTGGGGTTGGGGACGCCTGCTGTAGAGACCATGTGAAGAGAGAAGGCTCCTTTCTGCAAGAAAGCTATTCATTCATTCATTCATTCGGTACAATTTTTTTTGCCTGCTTTGCATATACCAGACTGTGTCCAGCTGCTGAAGATGTATAGCAGTACGCAAAACTGAAAAATTTGATGTCCTCATGGAGCTTTCATTTCCATTAGGAGAGAGAGGGACAAAAAACAATAAATAAATAAGTAAAATATGTAAGGTTATGGTAGCCTTTTTGATGCATCAGCTTGGTTAGACTATAGTCCCAACTTATCCAATTAAACACTCAACTGGATGTTGCTATGAAGATATTTTGTAGATGTTTTAAATTCCATAATCAGTTTAAGAGAGTTATTTTAGAGAAAGTAAGTAGGCTGATTCATTCTGCTGAAAGATCTTACTCAAGAGCAGGGCTGAGTTTCCCCTGAGATAAGAAGAAACTCATTTGTGGATAGCAGCTTGCAACCCATGTCCTTCCTGTTGACCCATCCTATGTATATTGGATTTACTTAGGCAACTCCTATGATTGCATTCACCAATTCCTTAGAGTAAACCTCTTCATATTATTTTATATTGCTTCTATTTCTCTGGTTTAAACCTGACTGATACACTTCTAAGAAAAAAAATCATATATATAAATATATATGATTTATTTCTATATATAGATATATGGACAACTGAAATGGAATTTATACCTGTTACTATAGAGTTATGGACAATCTATACCTAAGAGTGAAAGGCAATGAAGTATGCTCAATGCATGCATTTATTGGGATAATGTAGATTGACAAACCTGAGAAGATAATGAACTGGGAATTACATATGGATGGAGAAGTAGGCATATCTGCAAAAACCAGTCTACTTCATTTTCTCCTATTACCCTGAAAATTTCCCCAATTCTTTATCAAGACTGGAAAGAAATATCTAGCTTATCTTCAAATATCTTCAAAATAATCAAAGTGATGCATTATTGAATAAATTCTGTTTCTTTAAGATTTCAACTCAGGTCTTGTGCATGCCTTCTCATTGACAAAGCATTTCTGACAATTGACAAGGAGAAAAGAGATCGAGAGGAATGTTCTTCTGCAGAATACATTTCAAAAAGTGTAGTTGCTAGGCAAGGGAAATTACTATCTGTCATTTCTGTACACATTTAGCAGTAAAAAAAAAGCACAGGTGAGCAATACTATGCTTGAAATAGTCCATATCCTTATACGTAGCCCTCTTTTCTCTGGTTACCTGAGCAGGAAACATTTCTAGGGTTGTTTTGCCTCAAGAAAGGTGGTGAAGTACTCATTGCTGTAGTTCATTAGGAGTAGGATAAACTTCCAACTTTCTTGTGTCTTTCAGGGGTGCTTTCAATAAAAAGGCATCCGAGGCAAAAGTTGCTGCTTCCAGTTCAACATTACCATTGAATGGCAAGGAGTTACCTGCCCACATTTTCTTAACATAAAAAAAAAAAAAAATGCTAGAATGAATCTTTAGTCCATGATTTTTTTTTTTTTTTTTTTTTTTTTTTTTTTTTTTTTTTTTTTTTTTTTTTTTTTTTTTTTTTTTTTGCTAACTGCTATGTGCTCTCCCAAATCCAGGTGGTAGGGACACAATAGTGAACAAGTGAGGCAAGTTCCTGTTTTCATGCAAGTTACTTTACCAGTGAGAAGTCTAAATGAGACAAATAATATTTATTAAGCACTCAATATATGCAAGTTCTCTGTCTAGGTAACTAGATATGGGACCCTTCAATAAAGGTAACCAGTAGTGTCCCTGAAGTTGGGAGGATGCTTAAAATGGAGAGCCTGCTGCAAGGGGAAGTAGGGGAAACTAGAGTCCCCTAGTGGTGTCAGTAGAACCCAGATTATGGTTCACAGTGTAAATAAAGGGTGGGTAAAAGCAAGCCTTTGTGGAGCTAAAGTTTGGATAGCATAGTAAGGCAGGATTCAGCCTTGGGGAAGTAAGATTCAGGTGCCTAAGGAGTTGAGCAAATGACTTGAACTGTGGTACTGGATCCAGTGCCTATATCATAGTAAGAGCTCAATAAATATTTGCTGAACAGATAAAAAAACAGAATGAAATTTATAACAAATGTGATTGACATTCATATCAGAACCACTGAACCAGAGCTTGGAAGCCCTCGCTTTGGGGTCAGAATTTCATCCATGGCTTTGGGGAGAATTGTACTCTGCATGGAAGTCAACTGAGTCTATTGTAGAGATTGGTGAAGTTTGTAGGAAGGCCGGTTGTGACTGGAGTGATCTGGTCTGCTCTTTGGTTTAAAAGGCATGGTCACTGCTACCCTGCATGAATACAACTCAGTACCACTACTAGTGGGATTGAATAATTTAAAGGGAGCTCAGGAGTGTAGCAGGACTGTTTTTAGTATGGTCTGTTCACATTATATTATAGCCCCAGATAAGCTGGTGAATATTTAGAGAAGATTTTTTTTTGGGCAAAGCTAGAGTCTGCTGAAGCCTAATTCAGCTTCTGTGTTAATTTTGATAATGATGTCAGCTTTTTCTTCCCAAATGTCTATCACTTTCTCCTGCCCATCACTGAGAAATCTACTCAACTTTGTGTCAGAAAAAAAATACATTTATACTATATCTATATCTGTATTTGGTTTTATCAGATTCATATATGATGCAGACCCTGGAGAGATTCAACAAGAAGAGCATGGTAAGCAGCTGACAGCAAATGTGAGCTCTGAAGCCAGGGCAGAGACTTCAGTTTCTGCCATTATTTACACTGTCCCTTAGTGTGGGCAACTCCAGGTTGATGCATATTATATAAAGACAGAAAATGAATAAAAAGGTAGACTCTGCACTAGCTGAGGGCTGGGAGAGAAGTGCTGGCATTATCAGGAACTCCTCACCAAGTAGGAATTTGGCATAGGAATTTGGTAAAGGGAATAATCCTTCCAGCAGTCATAGTGAATTGAGGACTTTCTTTTACGACCCCTGTGCTATGTGCTTAACTATATACCCTATCTCACTTTTTCCTCACATAGCCCTGGGACGTATGTATTATGATCTTCATTTTTCAGATGAGGAAATTGAAGCTTAGTAAGATCAACTAAATTATCTAAGAGGTGTGCCCGCCACATGGTATGTACTCTATAAATATTTGTTAAGTGAATAAATGAATAAGACCACACAGCTGGTAAGTGTTAGATTGGAGATTTGTGCTCTAGAGATAGGTCCCTTACTGGTATTTTTTCTCGAGGGTTTTACTTTTGCAGACAGCAAGGAGGCTACTGAAGTAATGTTTAGCAGATCTGTTTCTAAGCAGGGGACTGTCTGTCTTCTCCCTTAAGTAAACCCAGCTGCCAGAATACACTGGTGGAGTTATGTTAGCAACCAGGAGTAGCCAGCTGCCTACTGGTTATTTACATGAAAGAATGCTGTTTTTCTGACTGATACTGAAATTGAAACAGGGAAGGACTCCAAGTACAACATATCATGCAGAGGAATGTGGGTACCCTGGTTGAATCACACTGAGAAGAGGCAGAGAACACGTTGAAATCATTCTGCTGATGGATCAGAAGTGCTTTCTCACCCAAAGCCAGTGGCCACATCTGCTGAGCACACTCCATGGTCAGCCTGAGTTGACTTCTACCATAAGTGGGCCCATAGCAGGAGTCCAGAAACCACTTTCACTGGGAGAGCAGAGTCATTTGTCCATACAACATAAACTTTAGAAAAGTCAGGAGATAAAGACTCCTGGCTAAAGATGTGCCTTAAAAGACATTCTCCCAGGAGGTCTTTTGTAGATGAGCACTAAGACTCCAGGGACAGAGAGAGCATGTCGCAGCCTTCACCTCACACTTGAGGCTACCACATGCTCAAAGCCTGGGTCAAGCTTTTTCTGCATGTTGATTGATCTGGCTGTGAGGTTAAGACTCAATCTTTTAGGGAGATCATGTTCTGTAGTCAGGACAGCATGTCAAAATGAAGGGTAAACCTTTTATTGATTTCTCTCATTTCCCCTAGAAAGTACATTTTGTGAAAAGAGAGATTAATTTTCCTGGTTTCAAGATGATGCAGTCCTGGTTTAGAAAATCAAGTGATCTGAGACTGATAAGTTATTTCTCTGAAATTAGGCTCAGAGGGATCTGTCTATAAGGGAACTCTCTCACTTACATAAAGCATTCAGAAAACAGGGAAAGCAGTGGCTTCTAGCTGAGGGGTCATGGGAAGCCTACACAGACAGAAGAGAGTTCCAAGTGGCCAACAAACTCTGGCCAAGGGACATCCCAGTAATGACAAGGGGCCTAAGGAAAGAGACACTATTGGTTCAAAAATATACCTGATGATCTAATTTGGGGCATGTGTGAGTGATTTTAAGGTACTACTGACCATTGATCTGTCCCTTAAGCTCACAGGAATGATGACTGATAAACTCAGAACAATTCTCTTTATTGTGTTCTCCTATTTGTCTAAATTTTCTCTGAGACACTGATCAAGCATCTTTCAATGACTGAGGAAATCATCACTCACCAGTGTTCCAACATTTGAAGTTAAGCTTGCTATCATCTACTGTTTCCTGGGCCCTCTGGTCTATCTCGTCTGCTCACTGGGTCTTCATATTCAAATGTCTTTCAATTTTAAATCCATAGTCCAGGTCTTGAAATATCTGCTCCTAAATGTACTGCCAACAGCTTAAACTTAATGTGCCTAACACATACTCACAGTCTCTCAAAACACACTTCACTATGTCAGTGAATAGTACCATTTGTCTAGAATTCAAGTCTGAAATGAATTACAGTGAATTCCTCCTTTTTCCTCAATCCCACTAAGGCAGAATTGACTTTAACTTATTAATATTTTCTGACCTGTTTCCTCACATATAATCTTATAACTACTACCTTAGTTCAGGGTCTCTAGACTAATATAGTGATTTCCTACATGGTCTCTCTCCAGTTTTTCCATATGGTCAATCACGATGAGTTTTCCAAATCTCCGACCTCATACCATTCCTCTATTTGCTGATCTGCATTCTTGCATAGCATTTGAAGTTTGTCATGCTCAAGTACCTGTTTGGTACTCAGATTCTTTTCCTGTCTCTCCCCAGTGGGTTCCCATGGCACACAACCCTATGTTCAATCCAACTAACTCTTTTCCTAATGTGACAAGCATCCAGACAATCTCCATGACTTTCTAAATCTCATCTCTTTTCTGTTGGCACAAATCAATTTATTAATGAAGACTGATCTCATCTATAGCCTTCCTGATTCTTGAGGCACAAATAAGTGTGTTCTAGGAACCATTTTTTAGATGCCACAACACTTCTGACACCAGATATGTGGGAATTTTTCCCCTCACACCAATCCGTTCACCACATTTTCAGAAACAAACTGGGTTTTCTACAATTCAATTAAATTCTGACACTAAGTACCCAGAGTTGCTGCAGAACCCACAGGTTAATAGCTCAGTTCCACTAGACTGCCCTCACTTCAGACACTCACCAATTGTAAGTCATCAGCCTGCCTCTCATACTTCTGACCAATCAGCTATAAATTGGGAGGTCACATGACCTCCTCTTTGGAATAGCTCAGGAATAGTTTAGTTACTATTACTGGTTTATTGGAAAGGATACAGCTCATCAGTAGACAAATGGAAGTGATGTATAGGGCAGAGTAGGAGGGCAAGAGCACAGAGCTTTGATGCCTTCTTGAAGTGTTCTCAAGAAATACTTACTGAATGAATGCAAGAGTAAATTAACTCCCTCTACTGGCTAGTTAAAAAAGAGTGGCCTTTTCTTTTAAACATTTTTGCATTTTTTTTAAAGCCTGACCAACTAATATTATGATTTTTTTTATTTTGAAAATCAACATTTGCTTCTTTCTGCCAGGATTTTTGCTTCAAAGCCAACCCTTTGACCTAGTTGCTGGAGAATTTGGAATCAGAATTTTTCATAACTATGTCAGAGAGCATGCGTACTGAACATTTAGGGACAAAGTTTTCTCTTATAATAGGAAAGGACCCATATTTTTAAAAGACATTCATTGGATTGCCTCCTCCACCAAAATCATCTCCCACCTTAGTACTCTTTGTTACAGAAAACAGTGTTTAAAAGAAGGCATCATTGAAAGTAAAGAAATAGAAAAAACACCAGCCTTCTGCTGTATCTACATAGGCTTTATCACAGTAGCTTGTTTTTAGAGATTTCTTGGAAGAAGACTCTATAGTAAGTGATTTGCTTAATGGTAAGGACTAAATGTTAGATGCTTTTCTCTGGTGCTGTTCCTTGGGAATAGGGAAACTAGTGGGCCACTATTGCATTCTTATAACCTCAAAGCAGGGAGAAATTATTTTAAGTATTAAATGTGTAGAAAGCACTTTGTTTACAGATTGATCACAACATCAAAGACCTTCAAGAAGAATTTTAAACTTTCTGTAATCTAAAACTTTGCCCCTGGGGCCTTGTGGTATGGCATGACAGGTGAAGAAGTTATTAAGTCAAGTAGTCCTTCCCTGAGTCACTTCTCTCCACAGCTCTTCATGGAAAGCCTGAGAGCAGAGATGTTGATTCTTTCTGTGTGTCAATAAGCAAACAAAATCAGAAAGGATCCTGGGCAGAGCAGAAGAAAATGTTAGCAGAAATGAAGGAAAGGAAACAATCAACATCCACGACTGGACTGGTCACATGTGACAGCCATGTGACTGAGCCAAGACAAAAGAAATTACTCTTTTATTTTTATTTTTTTTCCACATTCTCTCTTCTTTTAGATGCCTGTAAATTCTGTCAAAAAACAATCATCTCTTCTCTTTGGTGCCAGATTCTGCTCCTTCAGTTTGTTTTCTCCAGTGGCTTTCTTCTATTTTGCCATTTATGCCTCTTTTCCTAAATGTCTCCTACCCCACTCATGCCAGGCTCTTGCCGATGCCCTCACTTACATAAGCCTGGTAATTGGTTTTAAATCTGGTCCAAAAACTCTCCCCCAAAAGTCGGGTGTGCCCCCAGCTGCCTGCAGCTATCCACTAGTTTGCTACAAGGGAGCGTTACCGAGTTTGAGAAGACAAAATAAAAATCGCTTGGCTCAGTATTGGATTCTGAAGGAAATAGCTGGGCTGGGTGACTCAAAGAGTTTGCATTTTCTGGCCACTGCTTTCATAACAAAAGCACCATTTTAGCCACCTGAACTTAGCTGACTTCGGTTTGTTATTAGGAAGTCTTGTGGGGCTTAAGTGGAAACAAAGGGTTCATCTGTGTTTGCTCAGATGAGAGAGGAGTGTGCACCCTCATAGATCCAGTCCAGGGTCATCCATTATATGGAATAATAGGAAATCGTACCCTTACTGAACAGCTGCAAACCTAGATATATCCAAATTTGAGACAGTCACCCATCAAGTGGCACTACTATGACCAGACATTCCTATTTGATTGAAGAGTATTATATTTCACATTCTTTTACTCACTAAAACATCTCAGATCAATCTCCTTTATTTCCCCAACAGCCACCTGGAATACCTCAGTGCTTTCCAAATATTCAGCATCTCTGAATCATTTAATAAACTTTTAGTGCCTTAATAAACTACCAATTTTAAAATATGAACATTTTAAGTAATAAAAATAAAATAACATATTGAAAATTTGATCAGAAATAGTTGTTTTATTTTATGATTTTTAACCAAAGAATTTTTGTTTAGTTCAAGGTCTTCCTGATGTTCTCATATGAGGCTCATGGGTTGAATCCTTATTGGAGAGTTTAGAGCTTCTTCAGATCATGAAATGATAAGGATATCAGCCTTCCAAGCTGGAAGGTAAAAAGACTTGACCTAGAAAATAGTGGGAACGGCTCTGGAATACACTGCTTACTCGTGTTTGCCCCAGAAAGTGCCATCAACAGTTGCAGCATTTGGATGTAGTTTTTAAACGTTCCGGTGAAGCCATTAACTATGTTTCCTGAAGAATGAAGGGAACCTTTGGGCTCTGGGGAAGAGTCATTGGGCAGTCAAGTCCTTGCCCACATGGTGGGCCTTCTTAAGTAATCCCAACTAATTATCTTTAATCTTAATCCTGAAAATTTAGCACTAAAAGATAGATTTCAATGGTTCATGATACTGAGTATATTACTGGGATATGTTATTTCTTGAGGTTGCTTGAAATTATTACTATTATTGATCTTATAGTCATTAAACAATATTTTTATCTCATTCTCCAGTTTAAATGTGTGTCTTATATGTGTCTTTTTCTCCTCAACAGCAGAATTTTTAATTGTGTGAAAAAAGCAATGTTTATATCTGGCATTCATTTCTTTGAATAGTGCTCTCAGAATAAGTAGATCCGATGTCTTAAAGCTGATAGTGTTGAATATTCTCACCATTTCCATCAACCCTAAATAAAGATCAGGACTTTTTATTCTTGGCCAGTGATTTTTCTTTGAGAATAGCAGGCATTCATTCAGGAGCCACTTATCTTCTTAAAGTAGCTATATCTTTAAATCTATCTATCTATCTATCTATCTATCTATCTATCTATCTATCTATCTATCTACTTATCATCTATCATCTATCTATCCTCATCATCTCTATTATCTATCTACCTACCTACCTACCTACCTATCTAGCTCATATAAAACAAGGGTCAGTTATGTGAAAAAAGTTCTAATTTTGTAGCCTGGATTTTCAATAACTAAAATTACAGAAATCTGTTAAACATTTCTCCCTCATGTGAGAACCCTGCAATGCTAACTGTTGATCATATTTATCATGTCTATGTTTTTATATACTTCGAATTAGTTGTTTTTCTACCATATATGTGATGGTTATTTCTGAAATTAATTTTTTCAATAGTTCATTTTGATTTATCTCTGAACATAATAATAGTTGTGATCTTGTGGTTGTATACATTTCTTACCATTTCTTCTTTATATATTTTATTTTTAATTTGCTATGAGGTATGCAACTGTGAAAGACATATCTATAGTTTTATCCTCTTCTGTGACTTTAGTAAGTTACAAAAGTTTTTGTGCTGCATCTGAAAAATGTTACAAAAGCTTTGATGCTTTCATGTCCATTGTTTGACAGAAGCTCATGACTGAAAGTGGAAATAGGACAAATGGATCACAAGTCTACTAAAATTAAAATTTTGGAAATTCATTATAATTTTTCCTGCTCACCCTTTTCTTATTTGAATGCTTGCCCAAATCATCACCCTTGAAGCTTAATTTGATTACAGCTTCATTCTTCTATTTACCATCTTATTCACTAAATTATAGTTTTCTTACCTTTTTCATCACTATCTTTTAACCTTATTTTACTCATTAATCCATTTGTCTGTGAGTGTGTGTGTATATGTAGGTGTATGTGAATTGAGGATGTGATAACATAATGGTGATGTTAAAAAATCCCCATAAATAATGTGTGTCTACACAAAAATATATACATGAATGTTTATAGAAGCTTTATTTGAAATAACCACTGGAAATAATCCAAATGACCATCAATGGCTAATGGATAATTAGTTACAAATGTAGTTACAATGGATACTGCTTAGCAACAGAAAGGCATGAACTACTAATGCATATAATATGTAAGAATCCAAAATCATTATTCTGAGTGACAGAAACTAAACAAAAAAAGAACACATACTATATAATTTTACCTTTATGGAATTCTAGAAAATGTAAAGTAATACATATGACAGAAAGCAGAATAGTAGTTGCCTAGGTACAGGGACAGAGGAAAGATTGACTACAAAGGAGCATGAAAAAAAATTTGGAGGTGAAAAAAAAAGATTTTGACAAGACAATTTGGGTAGAAATGTATTTTTTAAAACATTCTTTTAGTTATGGATTTTTTTTATTGTCAGATACAAGTTGTCCACAAAGTTTCTATAACTTTATTTGGGTTCATTATGTTTATAGTTTCCTTTCAGGGGTTATTTTAAAGTTTAAGTTCAATTGGTTCAGAATAGCATTTTAGTTGACATACTAAACTCCAAAGAATAATTAATTACTTAACTAAAACAAATACATTAAACAACAGTCATAAGATACAATTTTGGTCTCTCAAGTGAACTTTGATGAACAAATTCCTACTTAATATAGAAAATGCTTAATTTGTCTAAGTTCTTTAATAGTTTTATATAGCAATTTTAATTTCTTGGAAGAAACAGCATTCATAAATGGTCCCTGAGCAAGGTGGTGGCTACTTTCCAAAAAATAAAATTGCACATATTACAATCATTGAGGATAATGTGAAATATTTGAAAATTGTCTGTAAAAAAGTGTGTTTCTTTGTCCAGAAATTGTGTGAATGCTCTCTGTTTAACATTTCTGTTGGAGATTAGAGCAGAACTTCCTTGAAATTTCTCTCTTTGTCAGAATAAGCTACATAATCCTGCAGTAGCAAATAATCACTAAATTTACTTGCTTAATACAATGACAGTAATAGTTTATTTCTCACTTATGGTACATGTCTACTGAAGATTGGCTTGTGGGGAATGCGAGGTAGAAAAATGTTCTAGACTATTCTCACTAAGGGAACCAGAAGGAGGGAGGTTCATTTCCATGTTCCACTTCTGAAATAGAAAAAAAAGGGAAAGGATGGCAAATTGTGTATCGGCTATTAATTCTCCCACCCAAATGCCACACAGGGATTACATTCACTTATTTTTTCCTTTTTAATTTTTAAAAACTGACTTTACTTTTTAGAACAGCTCTAAGTTCACAGAAAAATGGTGCAGAAAGTGCACCATTTCTATCTACACACTCCTTCCCTACTGCTACAGTATCCGTTTTTATCAACTTCTAGCATTGGTGTGGTACATTTGTTATAAGTGATGAGCCCATGTTGATATATCATTATTAACTAAAGTCCATAGTTTACATGTGTTGTATATTCTATAGATTTGACAAGTGTATAATATCCTGTATCCACCATTATAGTCTTACACAGAATAGTTTCATTGTCCTAAGAATGCCCTGTGCTCCATCTTTCTCCTCTTCTCCTCCCCCTGGCAACCACTGATGTCTTCACTGGCTCCTTAGTTTGACCTTTTCCAGAATGTTACACAGTTTGAATTGTACAGAATTAGTCTTTCAGAATGGCTTCTTTCACTTAGCAATAAGCACTTAAGTTCCCTCATGTCCTTTTGTAGTTTTCCTTTTTGTCACTGAATAATGTTCCATTGTATGAATCCACCAGGTTTTATCACACTCACTCATATTTTATTGACCAAAGTAAGCCACAAGATGACCCTAACTTTAAGGAGGCAGGGAAAGTAGAGTCTAGTCATGTGCTTGGAAGTTGGAAAACTGGAAATACTTTGTAAACAGCACTAATTAATCTTTTAACCTCAGTGTCTTGGATGAAGAAAAATGTTATCTTTTATTTTATGTGAAGTAAGAGAGTTTAAATTTAATGATAACTTTCACCCTCAATTACTGCTGTGAGGAACGTAATGAAAAAGACCAGAATGCTTCTTCTTTTAAAGACATTCCCACATTGTGATAGAAAAGCTTGACTGCAGACTGCTCACACACTTCTCTGTGTCTATCCTGAGACCATATGAGTGCCAGTGGATTCCTAAAGGAATCACACCTTCATCGTAAGCGAATGCGTTGTAATCTCAGAATACCACTTAGCATTATCTTGGATAGAGATAAAAATGATAATAGATCAAGTAAAGACCAGGTCAGAAGACAGAATCAACCGGTGTTTCAAATAAAGAATATTTAATATAGGGAATTGAAGCACTGAAAGTACAAAGGAGGAACATGAAGATATGGAGATAGCAGTTTCAGCAAGCAACCACTGTCCTAGGGTAGGGAAACAAAGAGAAGAGGTTATGGTCACCGGTGTCTAGAAGCTTGGAGGAGGGCCCTGCAGAGCTGAAAGCCAGAACCAGGAAGGGTGCTGCCTAGCTGGCTGCACAGGTCTCCTAAAAGCTCAGAGCAGGGACTCAACATCTAAGAAGGAATGCCAACTGGCAGATGCTGTCACTGAAAGAGTGAGTTGAGGCTGATTCTAGCAGTGAGGAAGAAACTGAAAACTGGAACTAACTGCTGCTGGGGTGGTACCAACAGGACCATCAGGAAAACAGGGAGGAGCAAGTCCCTTTTTTCCCTTCCTGTCTTCCAGTCTCTCTCTAGTGTCCTCTATCGACAGATTCTAAGAAATCCAGCTGGAAAATCAGAAATGGGTTGCAGAGGCCCAGCCCCAGCATCACAAAGCTGAGAATGAAGGCTGAATTTGGAGCTTAGAGATGAAATAGCTTAATCGACATAGATAATAAACGCATTTTTGACTGGTCTCCGTTTCTTATCCTAAACATCTGCTCATTGCAGCTAAAAAATTCAAAGGAAGTTGAGACAAAAAAAAAGAGTAAAATCCAGCATTGTTAGGTCTTAAAATGCTTTCTTTTGGTAACTGTAAACTAAAAAAATCATTTCTTTAGTCTCATCAGAAACTCCATTGAAACGTCTTGTCTTTTTGGTCATAACTAGGTAAGTAGATAGTCTGGGTTCCCAGCTCTTGCTTCCAGTAGCTGGAGGCATTTGTACTCAGGAGACGGGGGGAAAATAGCTCTACAATTGTCTTGGTTTCCCAGGGAAGTCACAGGGACTTACTACACATTTCTAGTTCCAAATCATCAAATTCCCCTAAAAAGCCAAGGCACTCATCAATCATGCTTCCTTCTATGTCTCTCTCTGTCTGTCTCTGTCTACCTCTCTTTCTCTTTATCTCTCTTTGTCTCCTCTCTATCTCTGTCTTTCTCTCTGTAATCCTTTCTTTCTCATTTATTATTTTTATCCATTTTCTTTCTCCTTTCCCCCATTTCCAGATTCTTCTATTTTTTTTTCTTTCTACTCCTTTATGTTCTCTTATACCACTTAGTCTTCCTGTAGGGCAGTGTAATGTGGTTGAAAGAGCATGACTCCTGCATGAGAAAGGCCAAGCATATAATCTTAATTATAATACTTTTTAAAACAATTTTAAGAAACTTATTTTTCATTTTCATTTTCAAATATGGGAATGATAATAGCTAGGATATATGTATTTTATAAGTAATTAATGAGAATACATATGTAGTACCTTGCTTGATAAACATTTGTTTCCTTCTCTCCTTTCTTTATTTATCAAATGCAGCCAAAAGTGCACTTAAAAAAAAAAAACAACTTAATACTTATTATATGTCCACTGCAGGACCTTGGGCTAGGCACTTATCTTGGACTCAGCTTTAATTCTCTTCCTGCAATACTGAATTGGTTACTTTAATCTGACTATATTTTATTGAACTCATTCTCTCTGTCTTAATTATTTGGTAACTGCAGAAGTTCAAAATTCAGTCTGTGGGTGTCAGAATTACTGAGTTGGCATAGTTTGACTAAAATAGGGGAAAGTTTACAGCATAAGGGAAAGAAAGGACAGACTAGATTTGGACTTCCCTGGCTGGAATCAGTGGCAGGGATCACCAATGACTCAGATGGAAGGTTCAACACTGTTCTACACTGTCATCCAGTTGCATTTAGTGCCAGAACCAACCTTCAGATACCACTCATAGTTATGTGCAAACTTGCCTGGAAAACTGGAGCTGGAAAATGGCCACCAAGGACACAGGAGGGTGGAAATAACATCTTCCTCTATCCTCAGTGTTATGACACCTTGCTGGCTATTTACCTTCCAGCGCATTGGAATCTTTAACGAAAAGTGGTTGCAAAGAATGCCAGCCAACCAGCTAATTGCTTTCTGAGCAACTGAAGAACAGTGAAGAATTTACAAGTTGTTTTCTATCCACTGAGTGCTGGCCAGGGTGAGCCTAGCCCAGCATCTTGAAACAGGGCTTCTCCTTTCATGGTTTAGGTTTAATTAGCCATCAGAATTTGGGAGTGAGTGTCAGTGATGCTTCACTGAGGAGTCGAGGTGCGACTGCTTAATCCCCCATCACCCCCTGAAGGAGTGTAATGGTACCACCAGCCATGGCTACATAAGATGGCTGAGGTGTTCCTTTTATTTTTATGAGCCTTGCAGAGATGATAGAAAGAAAGAAGTTCTGGAAACCAAAGGGAGGATTTCCTCCTATAGAGTATCTTTGTGGTTTTAGAGTCCCAAACTCCAGAGTGGAGGTTTAGGGAATGCTCATTCTCAAGAGTTGAAGGGCAATTTAAATGTGTGGCCACTTTCAGCTGGAGAGGGAAGGGAGATCATGACTGGTATACACAAAAATGAAGTTTAACTATCGGAAGATTTTAAAGGTTTAAATAAATTTTTAAAAAGACAGGTAGAAGTTCCAAGGTTGGTTCAGCAACTCAAACATATTATTAAAACCAGGCCCTTTCCATCATTTCATTTTTCTTTCCTGAAGTGTGGCACCTCACAATTGCAAGATGGCTGCTGCCACAATGCCAAGCATCATGTCCCCACTTAACTGCACCTATCACAGAAGCTTAAATTAAGTCTCGTTTGCTGTCATACATGCCCTATATAAAAATCCATTTGATTCATATGCAAGTTCATAAGGGGTATGAATGCTGAAAGTGTCCCTCTTGGACTTGAGATGACAAGATTTATTTTCTACTGATGCCCTGTCTTGAGTAATAATATTTAATATTCACTGAGCATTTACTATATTCCAAGCAAAACATTTTTATGTGAACATTTTAGTCAATCTTTGTAACAACGTCATGAGAAAGATAATATTAGTATTATTCTCATTTTACAGATAAGGAAACTAAAGCTTAGAGCAGCTTTTCAGATTATGAGTCTCAACCCATTAGACCATGAAGTCAATTTAGTGGTCATGACTAGCATTTACAAAAATATGTATAGAATAGAATCAATAAAAAAAATAGTTAAGTGCTTAGAACATATCAAGAAAAATTATTGTTATATTAAACTTCTGTTTCAATTTATGAGTGTACATTTATGTGTGCATGTATATATATATATGTGTACATATATATGTGTGTGTGTGTGTGTGTATATATATATATATATATAGTACTATGTTAAATACATTTCTTACTATGGATTACAGTTAAAAAACATTCTAAAGTATATACTTTAGAGAGTTTCAATAACTTGTCCAAGATCAATGTTAAATTATGAAATTGTAATTTGAATCCATGAAATCTGAGACCAGAACCTGGCTCTCACTCCCTTTGTCTTACTGCCAAGTTAACAGAATGTGGTGAGCCCAAGATAGGGTGGGTGTGAGTGAGGAGAGAGAAGAATATGGGTGAGAAGCACCTGAAGAATAGATAAAAGGCACCGGACACTCTAAAAACTTTCTCTGTTCCTCTTACTGGACTCTAAGATGCTAAGGCTTTAGCAGGTGAATGGACCAGTGGAGTTCTCTGGGCAGCTGCCAGTGGGGTGTGATGAGGACTACGCTATGTAGCCATGGGTCCTGGTTCCCCGGCACAGTCCTGGTTGATGCCAGGCATAATTACTAATAGCTACCTACTCCTTGTATTCACACATCTCTCCTGTTTAAATTAAAAAAGTATCTATTTATTTTATCAATAGATGCCATTCCCATACAGAATTTTAGAGGCAGAAGGGACCTAAATACAAATCCTGAGTTTTTGGATAAGGAACATGAGACCTGAGAGGTGAAGTGGCATGCCAAAGTCACACAGGAAATGATGGTGAAACCTGAGCTAGAGCCCAGCCCTCGGGCTCTCAGGCCTGTGCTTTCCACTGATGGAATTTGTATCATGACTGTGGGCTTTTTAGAAGGTAGTGGACTACAGGCTGGCAGGAGTGGTCTGAGTGTGCCTTATTCTGGATGCTTATCTGAAAACCTGGGAAAAGACGTCTGACATCTACTGTGGGCTTACATGTGGGCAGGAACCTTCTAATGGGAAGTGAGGGAAGTGAGAATGGAGAGAAAAGGGGCTGCATTGCCTTTGGGCTTATTTTTCTAAGCACTTTTTTTTTTTTTTTTTACAAAAATAATTTGAGACTGTTTTCCAGGGCAAAATATACTGTGCGGTCTTTGTGCCCATAGCACCTGTAGGAGGGAGTTGAATCAGAGTTTTGTTCCAGGTCCTGAAAGTTTATGGTTCGTTTAGCTGTTAGGCAGAGTTTAATGTTGGCAAACTTTGGTGTTTGTTTTAGTTTCTGAAAGTTGCTAACCATTCTCCCTTTCTTGGAGAAGAGAGCAGCCCTAAGGCAGGGTAGTGGGTAGGGGAAGTCAGGGACATAATAGGGATAGGGTGGCCATGATAGGCAGTGTTTAGGTACAGAATCTTAGTGGACCAGTGGGCATTTCTACCCGATGCTATTAGCAAGACCGTGTTTTAGCCTGGAGTCCTGGCATATGGAGCTAAGCCCATGAAGGTGAGGAATGTGGGCTGTTGTCTGAACCACTGCCTTCTGTGACTTTACCAAGTGCGAATTCTAATGGACAGCTGCATCCCCCACAGCCCAACAAACAGCCCTGCAAAACATAAACATTTGTCTATTTCACTCAGCCCTGTTCTTACTTTGTTATCATCTAAACCAGATCTGTCATGCCCTCAGTGAATTTGGCAAGAAAGAAAGATAATTGGCCTTAGACTTGGCTATACAGACCTAATTTCTGGAGCTCTGACACTAGTATGTGGGCCTCATCATGTGTAAGACCCTGGACAAGAAGCCTAACATGGGTCACCTCTCCTGTTCTGTGCACTAGCAGTAAGAGACGTATCCCTGAATATGGAGTATCAAGTGCTTTATTTTGGAATTCTAGAAGCAAATTACTGTCAGAAACACATACAAAGTTTTCATAGATACATTACAATAATTGTGATAGTGTGTCAGAAGTACATCTCATGCTCCTTGTACTTTGTCCTTTCCCCTGATTCCCATTCTCGCCAGTTATTTGGGACCTTAATGCTTCATGCCCAGATGATGACAAGAATTTCCCATCAATTTCCTTACCTTTAGATTCTTACTACTCTACCTCATGCATAATCTACCTCTGACTATCAAAAGGCATAATCTTTCTTAATGGGAAGAGACCAAGTCTTATTCAGTATAAGTATCCAGTACATCGATGCCCAACTGATACTTGTTAAAAAAATAAATGCATAACGTGTGTGCCAGAGTGATGAGTTTGTATATGTGCAATGTCTCTGTATGTTCATTTCTAATTTCTCAATATGAGGGAGCATGGCTCAGGGAAAAAGCTCTGATCTATGAGTCAGAAAACTTGGCTTTGAAAGTTGGCTATTCCACCCTATGCTGGTGGTTATGTTAAGAACTTTGCATTCATTATCTCATTCATATTATAAATAATCTGTGACAGATAATATTTTTATTTCATATTAAAGAAGAGCCTGAGACATAGTGACAAAAGGACCTGCCTAAGGCACACAACCTAAGGTGGCCAGGCATTGTGAGTCCAAAGCCTATTGCCTAACTACTCTGCTAAACTTTAAAGCAGCCCTGGACCAATCAATAATCTTTGGACTCAGCTTCCCCCTGTGTAAAATGAGAAGCCTGAACTCTGGAGATTCTCTTTAAATCCTATACAGCTATTCTGTGACTCTGCACTTCGGATTCCAAACATCCACGGAAATGCACTGTGAAACTTCAGTGAATTGTGATCAGTGTTATGAATTAAGGGTGGATCAGAGAATATTAACATTCCATTGGGAAGTGGCACACATTTGCAGCCAACAATTGAAATCTGAACTCCTGGCACCAAGCCAACCCCGTCCTTTGTTCCTACGCACAGTTCCCTGGGGAGGTTGTTTGGCCTATCTTGAATCCTCAACAGGTGATCACACCCCATTGGGAAGGACGGTAAGCAGACCCAACTCTCTTCTAGATCAAGTAGCTGTTTACTAATGGGGTATAATTTGAGAGAAGTGAAGGCCCATGTTGGAGGACATTGTTCAAATGACCATGTGTCCTTAACTGGGTGTGCAAATGAAGTCTTAAAACTTCACTCACATGATTCTCCTGTAACAGGCACTCATGCTCAGTCATTTACTTTGAATTCACTTTTTTTTGGTACTCTTTAAATGTTGGATGTTCCCAGGGTGTAGTTCTCAGCCTTTCTCTCTGCCAGGGTAGCCATATTTATTCTCATATCTAAACCAGATCTGTCATGCCCTCCTTTTAAGGGAACTGACTTTCCCTTAAAAATCTCTCTTTGAATTTCCAGCTACTTTCTAGATATTACTAATCACTATATCTCTGCCCCTCCCCACAGTGCTTTAGAGTTCAATATTTCCCAAACCAAATCACTCACTGGTATAACATAAAAATAAGTAAATTATCTGCGGAATAAGTAAACCCTGACATATGAATTAATACATTAGTATAAATTTAGATTTAAGGTAAACTTTCACATATTCCTTGGGAAATGGAACTATTTTAGTTCCTGAAAATAGAGACATGTCTAATTTATTGTTTTATACTTTGGACTATAGTATGGTGCCTGGATCATAATAGGGTACCAAAAATTTTATGTTGAAATTGATAAACTACATAAAAGAAATTCAGAATTGCTAAGTTTTAAAAGGAAGAAAGAAGAGGTCAAATTTTGAAGTATTGCTTGGAGAAGGCAACCCATGTGAGATGATGCAATATGAGACTTTGCTTAAAGGATCAACATGGGGACATAAAATCGATGATAAAAAGAATAATGGAGAAGAATCCAGCTCATAGTAAGCAGTCAGACTTCACTTACTTCACTAAATTTGTTGGGGCCATCTCAACCTCTTAAGACATTGCCCTCGGCTCTGATGCTTCAGAGTAAATGAAACTTTGGTAAACGTCGAACCCTTGGTACAGACCCAGGGCAATACTTCCATGAAGACTCAGCTGGTTTTCATAATTTTCTTTTACTTTTTGCACCAGCATTTTCCCCTGGAGAAATAGTCACTTAAGTGGTCACAGCTGGGTTTTGTGGCTTCCAGTGTCCTGAGTACTCAGAAGAATAAGCGAGGGCAGCTAGCCATGAGAACACTCAGAAGATCTTTTGGAAGCTATGTTTTTTCCTCTCATAACTGGTTCTGATGAGCTGGCAGCTGGCTTGCAGATACAGAAGGTGAGACATTCCAACTCTGAAGATGTCCAGCTGAGTTAGCTGTGGTGTACTGCATCCCTATCTTATGATACCTGAATCAGGAGACTCTATCCCAGGCAAATATATCTACAGATTGCGTTCTCTTGGCAGGCAATGGGGTACCCTGGGAATAGGGTAGAGGAAGCTGAGTGTTGGGATCTATGAATTCTATCACTCCTGCTTTGGGATAATTATCTCAGAGATGTAGACTCTACTTTTTGTATTAAATGAATTCTTCCTGGAAGCAAGTTCTATTCTTAACAGAAAGTTCTTCCATTAAGAATGAGACACAGAGAGAGTTAAGAGGGTCTATATGATATGCTTGGAAGCAGGGAAGGAGATAGAACTCGGCCATAGGCAGAGGGTAGGTGAGGTAGCGGGGCCCTAGCTGGTCAAAACTACAGTGGGGCTGGCTGGGTCCCGGGTCTGAGGAGTGGAGATGACTTTAGAAAGCCTAATATGAACCAACTTGTCAAGGCCAAATGAATGGTTTAAGTCTAAGCCTTGAGGGATGATGGGGTCAAGGATCTTTGCTGCCTTCACTAGAATTATTGCAGGACTGCCATAAATTGACCTTTAGTTGGTGTTTAGTGGAGATGTCAGCTGTGAGAAGTTAGGAAATGCAGAGGAAGATCGCTTGAATAAAGGGTTGACTTTTTCCTGGACTTATTTTCCATCTGCTCATATTCAGCCTATCATCTATCCATTTCTCTTTGGTTGTCCTTTAAAAGTCATCTTCTCTTTCAATTCTCAGTTGCTTGTGCTTGTGGTCTAGGTCTAGCTTCCTCAATTTGATTTCTCAAGAACATCTCTATGTCTACTTCTCAACTGCTACCAAGGTACATCTATATTTCTTTCTATAACTTTTGTCTCTAATATATTGCCTTTTGGAAAACAAGCTGTTTGATCTTACCAAAAGGAGGCAGAGAAACATTTCTCTTGGATCTATAACTTTATTTTAGAATAGTCTCTAACATAGCTAGAATTATCGCCTATTTTAATTTTTCCTATCTTGAACTCCTCATTTAACTCTACTGAGCACTGAAACCCAGACACATTATCATATAAAACAATTTAATTTTAGTGAATTCAAATATTTCTCTTCTGGTGCATTATTCATCTTATTTAGAAAAATATTGTGTATCCCAATATCATAAAAATTATCTCATATTTCCAGAACACGTTCTAAACTTACTTTTTACATTTAAGTCTCTAATTTATGCAGATGTTTTTATGTGTGATATAATGTAGGAATTTAATTGCTAAAAATTAGAATTTAATTTAATTGCTAAAAATCAGATAGCTAGTTGTCATAGAACCAGTTTTTGAATTGTGTCTTCTCTTTTTCAGTGATCTGTTTGTTACAAATTAAGTCTCTATGTCTGTGTGAATTTTTTTCAGATTTTTCTCTTCTATTCTGTTGACATCTTTGTCCATCCCTGGACCAATACTATGTTCCTTGAACTATTATAGCATGAAAACAAATCCTCGTTTCAAGTAGGGTCTATCTCTTGCCTTTCCACAAACAACATATCTTTATAAGGTTTCAATTAGAATTACACTGAATTTATACATCAACTTAGGGGTAAACTGATTTTTTATTATACTGATTCTTCCTAGTCATGAATATGTTAGATTATTTCTTTTATTTAGGTCTTCTCTAATATCACTTGATAAAGTTTTATATATTTTTGATATGAATCTGCACTTTTGTTAGATTTGTTATAAAGTAATTTATACACACACACACACACATATGTTTGATGGGATCTTAAGATTACATTTTCCAACTATTTACTGTTACTGTATAGAAATGCAATGTACTTTTATATAGTGATATTATAATCTCTTGGGTTTTCTTTAGGAATAAACTGTAAGTAATGAGAATTTTGTTTCTTTCTTTCTAATCCTTAGACCTTTTAAAAAATGTTTTATTATGCAAGCTTGGGCCTCTAGTAAGTGATTTTAGGTAAATGACCATGAACTTCAGATGAGCTTCAGTGCAATCACTTGATCTTCCATTATTCTCCCACTCTCCTAGAGGACTATTTCATATCTTCTTTCTCCTCAAATCTTCAAGACTTGCTCCTCTATTTGCACCTTCACCCAATAACATTTTTTTCTAATTCACTAGGAAAAAAAAACAACAATGGAAGAGAACTACCACAAACTTTGAGCCCCAAATCCTCTACCTCCCTGCATCTGTAGGCATATATTTTACTTTCCTGCAAAATAGAGGATACATTCCTAGGATAAACCCAACCTGATCATGACACACAGTTTTTTATATTTAGATTTGGTTGGCAAATATTTTGTTTAGAATTTTTCCATCTCTATTCATGAGAAACATTGGCTTGTGATGTTTCTCTCTCATACTTCCCTTGTCAAATGTTGGTCTCCATGTTTATCCTAGCTTCATAAAATGAGGAACATTTCTCTTCTTTCTATTCTCTGGAAGAAATTGTTTAAGATTGAAAGTACTTGTTTTTTGAACACTTGGCAGAACTTGTTGGTAAAACTATTTGATATTTTGTCAAAAAATTGTAACTGCTGATTTATTTTTTTAATGGTCTATTTTTCTTGAATCAATTTTGATAAGATATTTTTCTAGGCATTAGATTATTTAAACTATTTTCAAATAAATTATCATAAAGTTATTTATACTATTCTTATTATCTTTTGAATACCTGTAGTATTTTTAGTTATATCCATATTTCCATTTTTAATATTAGTTATTGGTAGCTTCTTTTTTCTTGTTCAATCTTGATAGAGCTATTTTGCATTTTAAAAAAGATCAAAACCAAACTGACTTTGGACCTGCTGATCCTCTCTTTTATACCTTCATTTATATTGTTTTAATTTCTGCTATATCTATTTTCTTTTTCTACTTTTTCTTAAATGGGTGTTTACCACCACATTAAGTAGTATTCCTTTCTTCCATCAATACATGCACTTAAGACTATACATTTCTTTTTAAATGATATATTAGCTGCATCCAACATATTTTTAAGTGTATGTTATATATTATTTAGTTTTGTATTTTATAATTTAAATTATAATATCTACTTTGGCCCAATGTATATGATGACTCTTCCCATTTATTCAGGTTTTTAATTTTTATCTTTATGTCATTTTCTAATTAGTGTTAGTAGTGAATAGAATACTGTTGATACTTTTTAAATTGAGGTATAATTGATATAGAACATAGTTTCGGGTGCATAATGTTATTTGACATTTGTATGTATGGTGAAATGATCATCATAAGTCTAATTAACAATACTAGTTAAAAATACTGTTGATTTTTATATGTTGACTTATATCCAGCAATTTTGCTTCATTCTCTTGTTGCTTATAATAGTTCATTGTTTGATTTTCTAAGTTCACTATCATGTCATTTGAAAATGGGACCAGTCTTTTCTGATTCTTTATAAGTCTTATATATTAACTTCACTATTATTATGTTATTATTGTTATTATTATATAATATTATTTTGACTTGTCTTCTAGAACAATGGTAATAAAAGTGGTAAAGTGGCACCTCTATCTTTTTTCTGAATGTAATGGAAATCTTTCTAAAGTTTTACTGGTGTTTAACATCTATTTCACTTTCCTTCAAAATTGTGTGTGTGTGTGTGTGTGTGTGTGTGTGTGTGTGTGTGTGACTTCAGAGCCTATAGAACCTCAAATGACCTTTTCCAGGCTGCCTTCCATCCTGAATGTGATTTTAGTTTGGATAGTTAGATGTGCCTGCATGCATTTAGAAAAAAAAAAAAGAAGTATACAGGTTTTTCTCAAAAGTGCAGGAAAAAACCCCCAAAATTTCATACCATTTTCTGGTGCCAGCCCAGATGAAGAATCTGAACTCTGGCCTGAGCCCACCAAGGGCACACTGGTCTTGTCCACATTTATTAAAGCCATCTATTTCTTACCTTTTCTAAGCACACTGCATCCTCCTAAGTTAGCAGAATGCAGGCTCAGTTTACACACTTATATGCCAAATTTCCACATAGGCAAGAAGGCAAAGAATGAAGAAAAAAAGTAAATTTTTCTTTTTTATAACCTAAATTATTGTCCAAATAATACATTTTATTTGCTTAAAAATAAAATAAAACTTAGCAAAAAAGAGAGAAATAAACAGTTGATAACTCTTCCACCAGGGACAACCCACTATTAAATGCTTCACTTTTTTTTCTATGTATATTATTAAATTAGTGAGGCAAGGATGCCACTTAGACTGAAGTGGCTCTGAAGCTTTGGCTCCCAGTATAAGCAAAACAAAATTTAAGTCTGTAAATCTCACAAGGTTACAAAATTAGAACACTAAACACAAATAATCATAAACAGCCAACTAGGCTTTAAGCTATAGCCAATCAATAATTTCTTTAACTTGCTTCCTCTTTTCTCTATAAAAGTCTCTCTCCAGCTCCTATTGATAGAGCACTTCTGGTTTGGTGCTGCCAGATTTTTAATCTTTTTTTATTCAAATAAACCCTTAAAAAATTTAAATGCCTCAGTTTATCTTGTAACAGTTCACAGCATAAACATGTTCGTAAGTCATTATCTGATTTTTATCAGCCCTATACAATACATTCTTCAGGGTTTTATTGGTTAGTAGTACTTCTTAGAGAAGATGCCATCCAAGTCCAACATGACTGCTCAGGACAGTGTCTGGAGGAGAAAAGAGCTGTGTGACACCTAATTCTTTAGGAGAGATTTCCCCCACCAGTACTGTGGGCTGCCTGAAAGCTTTTTCAGTCATTAGTGTCCCAATTCATTTATTATCAAATTGAAACATTTACTAAGAATAATATATGGAGATGGAGATACCAGAAGAGAAATTCACATAAACATTTTCTGGGACTGGACTTAGATATAAGCTGTAGAAAACAGTCCCTGTGTGATAACCAAATAAAGATGTGAGTGTAGATGATAGTCATCCCACCAGTTGAGGGTCTATTTTCTGATATCTTTTCCTTCCCAAGTGACAATAAAATAAGTTTTCAAACACTGAAAAATAAAAATCAAAAACAATATGATGGGTCACTTTTTCCAGGAGAATGAAGGGGAAAAGCATTTTTTTCTTCTATTATTTTGCCACTCCAGTTTCACAATGGGAGAACTCAGAATTTCAATTTCTTAGACCACAATCTTCCCACAAAAGCCTGATGAACTTTAACTGCAGCCATGGCCAAGTCTTCAAGTCAAAAGCATTTTGTCGACTCCTGATATTGGAAACATGCCAACATATCAAGTTGAGTCAGCTCCTAGTGAGAATTCTGTTAAAAAATCTGGGCTCCCTGAGACTGAAAAAAATGTTTTCTGAGAAAGATTTTATTTTTATAGATGTCTTGTTAATCTGTTCATTATTTATGATGGTGTTAAGGACATGAAGCTTACAGTAAATTGGATCAAGAGTACCTTTTACTGGCACTTCTTAGTAGTTATAAAAGCCTTGTGTCTTATTGAGTCTATTTTTGTTTCCTCTCATCTCCCACCCGCTACAAATGATAGGCATGCACTGTCTTAAGAAAACTGAGTAAATGGTGGACTCTGAAAAGCATAGTCTTCCCAAGCACAAGTGTTCCCTGTTTACATCTTTCTCTTTTTCATAAAGCGGGTGATTTGCCTCTTGGAATGATATGTGGAATTCTAATTGTTCTCAAAGAAGAGATATATGGCTGTTTCTTCTTTTGTCCAAAATAGAAGAGAAAGCCGAATTATGTTTCATAAGTGTTGATCTGAGTCATGGCTTCTGGTCTATAGTTCAGTAAGAAAAGTAGTTTATCATTGACGTCTCATCTAAAGATCAAAAGGGTTTTTGAGTTCCTCTCAGGCACGAATGTTCTATATGGCTCTTTATGACTACTATCCTTTTCTCTACCTCCATTCCCAAACACTTCCTCTCTACTTTTAGTTTTAGGGTGAGTCTAATAAGAGACATCTTAAAAATATTATTCATAATGATACTCCCTTTCAAGGAAAGTGTAAAAATGCCTAGAAAAAGAAAAGATGGTGTTGTGTAGTGTACTAACTGAAAATAATTGGTTAAGGGCCATATAAACATGGGGAAATAGAAAATAATACCAGCAGTACACGCCAGAAATCTGTTTTCATAGGGTACATCAGCCACGGTAGGCTAACTGATGTAGCACACACACCCAGATATAAAACAATAAAACAATAGATTTAAAACAATAAGATGTTATTTCTCACTCATGAAAACTGGGTATTTGGTAGGAATTATTACAGGGTAATTTAGGAATGCATACTCCTATCTCTGGATTCCAATCTCTTTTACATCCACAGAGTCTTCTCTGTTTATCTGATGACTGGGGAAAGAATAATAGGATTGCACATAGGAGGATTTTAACAGCTAGGCTTGTTTCAGTGTTACATATTACCTCTGCCAATATTCCATTGGTAAAAATTTTGTCACATGGTCACATATAACTGTAAGGGAGGCAGGAAAGTATAATTTACTGTATGTCTAGGAGGAAAAGGAAGTGCATTGTGATGACACATGGCAGAGGATAAAGACACTTTTCTGGATGATTGTAGAAACGAAAGAGCCCCAATAAACTCACCATTTTAGCTGCTGCATCATTAGTCAGTACCCTCATTTCTCTTTAGCCCTCGATTCTGAGTCCAGCTATGAATATGTTATTCTAGCTAATTCATGTCAAGGAGAAAAGTGCCCTTTCTAGAGGAAATTTTTCTTTCCTGGATATGTCTTGATATGTCCTTGATATGTCTTATGGAGGATGTCGCTGAGACCCTTTGGTATCATACTTTGCTGCTAGAAAAGAAACAGAAAACCTGATTTCTGCTTTCAGTACACTAAAGCAATTTCTTTGCAAGATGAATATGCATCAGGCTAGCAGAAGATATTTCATAACCGTAGGTGGCCAAAGTTTGGGAGCTTAATGGAATATATAGCATAGATCATTTATATCATCACAGCTACAGTGTGTTAGAACTTTCTTGTACTAAGGTGAGATGTTAGTCTTTTAAGCATCTTTATATACTTTTCTTTAAAGCATGACCAGCCTGAAGAAAGGTCTTGGCTGTATGTCAGTGAAATAGCTAAGTGGGTTATCCTAATCACTTCTTTCATCTTATTAAAAAATTGGTTTAACACTCTTGACTATATAGATGGTAATTCTCATAGTTAAAGAATCCTTATAGCTACTACCCCCTCATGAAGCATATAAATGAGGCAAAACATGTAAAAAGTAAGAGAGGTGAATCAGGCCAATCAATTTGTTATGTTGTGTGTGTGCATGTGTGTGCGTGTATGTGTGCATGTGTATATATATACACTTTAGTGTCCATACTTTTTATCTTCTCTCAGGAAGAGAAGCAGAAAACTCTATCTTATTTTGATTTCCAACTTTCCAAGAAAATCTTACTTTTCACAAGATTTCTCAGGTAAGCTTTAGGTGAAGGAAGTATAAGAAAACTTAAAAATATAAAAGGGATAAGAGAACCTAAATGATAGACTACTGTAGTGTGTCCACTTCTTATCTCCATTGAGAAATTCTTCCCTACCTGAGGATCAGGAAGTTGGGGTATCAGATGACCCTCATGAATAAACAAATGACTGCAACCACTGCTATGGTAATGGTACTAGTGGCTATTTCCCAGGACATAAGATTCTTCACTTTGCCATCACAAGTAGGTGACGAAAGAGAATTCTTTGGCTTTGCATAGGTCTGGCTACAGTTTTGTTGTTGGAAACTCTCTGAGGAGCTCATGCAGAAAAAGTTTTTTTCATGACTTATGAGATCCCAAATGGCACCACCAGCATTAGATGATTAAACTGGGACATTTGTTTGAACTGCATCAACAGGGTTATATACTACTCCAAGGGTCTCAGGTGGACATTGCATGCCATTGCCATCATCTTTTGAACATCACCAGTAGAAAATATCAGAAGTCTCCTAAGACAGTCTGTACTCCTGAGCTTTCCAGAGAGCCTTGGCCGACATGAGAAGATGGTCCTGTCTGGATTGGTACCTGGGCTTGGATGTCTCTAAAGCCCAGAACTCCACCATCATGGAAAAGAGCTTGGTGGGTGCCCTGAAGCATTCGCAAGAGCAGAATATCGATGCCTGTCAGATGCCCGGTGTCAGAGGTGACTGTGACTACTGCCTCCTCATTGATCAGATTAGCCAGGCACTCACTGGTGTTGAGTTGCAAATGTCTGGATTTTACTTCCCCTGGCAGTAGCTCCTGGGATAGGACAGAAAACAGCTTATAAATTCTTTAATTATTCTTGGAGCCAAGAGCAGCTTGCAGACTGGATTTTTCAAGCAATGTTATTTAAAAGGTTCCAGGGTACATAAAGGTAAATAGTTTGAAAAATAGGGGGAAAGTTATTTCTTTCCTCTTCTGAGAACATTACGCGGATTGAATTAACCTCCAGTGAATTCTCGTGATTATGAGGCACAATAGAGTGCACTGTGCTGAGACCCCTTGATCTGGCTTCTTGCATAGACTCTACCTTGTCAGTGATGTTTACCATTCAGTTTTCCTGCATGCTTCTCTTTTGAAGAAACAACTGGAAATGACACTTTTAAAACTAACTTTCTTTCTTTCTTTCTTTCTTTCTTTCTTTCTTTCTTTCTTTCTTTCTTTCTTTCTTTCTTTCTTTCTTTCTTTCTTTCTTTCTTTCTTTCTTTCTCTCTCTCTTTCTCTCTATCCCTCTCCCTGTCCCTCTCTCTCTCTCTCTCTCTCTCTCTCTCTCTCTCTCTCTCTCCCCGCCCGCCACTCTCTGTCAGTATATGTCATTGCAGATATCCGAACATCAACTATGAAATATCTTCAGGGGATGTCTGAGAATGTTTGAAGACAAACAAACAAAGAATAATCTCCTCTGAAGGAGAAGTTGGGTATTCACTCAGAAAGAACATGCAAGCTCTAGTTGGAAGAATGGACAAGATGACTTAAAATAACAATTCTATTATTTTATTTAGTTTATGTTTGTTTGAATATTTGGAAGCTAGATATAAAATGGATGTGGAGATAGAGGCTGGATGAAGCATAATTTTGTTTCCCATATTCCTCAACAGAATCCTGTTGTAAGACTGGGTCATTCTTTTATTGGTATGGTGCCCATAATCCTATATTTTATGGGACAGTTCTGATTTTAAACTTCCTATTGTGGGAGCCCATTTCTGCTTGACACATGACTTACTCTGACTTGAGATTTAATAAATATTGACAAATTACTGACAGGGCAAGGAGGAGTCAGAGATGAAAAGAGCAAGCCATCATATGTAGACGTCATAAAGGAAAGATTGGATTTCATAACACCTTGGGTAATTTTAAGTTCTTTTGGTTTTAAAATATTTCAGACCAAAGAAACCTTCTTTCTTTAATGCCTTTTTCTATATATATAAAAAGCTCTACACCAAACTGTCTAAGTGATGATCATGTATTTAATCATTGGTTGCCATTATTTGGGAGTGATTTTTTCATGCCTCATACACACATGGTGTATGTAGTAAATTCTCAGGTCAATTTCCATGGTTACTATGGGACCAGTCATAGTGCTTCATTCTTGTATGTAGAGGGATATGGTACTAGAATGAGCAGCAGGTCAATGCCCTCTACCTCAGCTTTCTACTGTGGTCCTGCTGTCTTGGGTTTGAACTATTTGAGTTTCCCACTTCCCTTTTTTTCTTTTCTTGTCAACTAAAAGCTGGGCTTCTCAATCTAACCTCTAAAATGATGCTAAATAGCAGACATCTCTCAAAAGAAAGACTTTCTTCTTGTCCACTTAATAAGCGACTACACTTCTCAGGTGTTCTTATATAGAGAGTAAAATACTGAGACTTGTGGATGAGAAGGTGGAGTCAGGTAGCATTGAAGAAAATCCATTTTTAAAACAAATATTTAATGTCTATTTATTAGAATATAAGTCCAATGAGGTTAGAGATCTTTGTCTGCTTTACTCACTGATGTATCCTAGGTACTTTTGATAATCAATATGTCTTATACTTTGCCAGCCCATGTCTTTAGGAAACATACTCTTTTATATGGGAGGCAAACAGGAGTGGGGAGACATAGGTCAAAAGATTTCACAGAGATACGTTTAAAATGCATTTGAAACATAGAGCAGAACATGATTGAATGTGCCTTTTGAGGCAGCTCCAGAGAACAGGTGACATTGGCACTGGGTGTTTAAGGGCAGGGACCAACATAAACAGAATCAGAGAGGCATGTGACTGTATGTTGTGTTTCAAAATGGGCTGACTACAGTATAAGCTTCTCTAGTCTTCCTTTACACCATTTGTTACAACTTCTTTTCTTTTTACCCATTCACCTATTCATTCATACTAAAGTCAACAGGTATTTCTTAAGCATTATTCAGATGTTAGAAATAATTCTAGCCCTCAAGAACACAAAAATGAGTGGGTGAAACAAAGTTCCCGCCCTAAGAAAGCTTGGATTACATTCTCACAACTAATGAGAAAATACGACCAGCAGTGGTAAAAGTTATAATAAAATAGAATAAGGTGAGGGAATATAGAGTAATAGGTGGGCTATTTTAACCAGGGTGGTCAGGAAAAGGGTGTATATGGTGAAGGCATTTCAGCAGAAACATGAACAAAATGAGAGAGTGAGTTTTGACTGTGATTCTATAATTTTCCTTTAAACCCTTATAGATGCAGTTCTGTTAGCCTTGCATGAAAAGAGATGGGATCCTCCAGGTGACTGATATGATCAGTTCTAGGAAAGAGATACCCTAAGCCTGCAGGCCCAAACTGCAAACTAGAATTCAATGCTGAACTTTGTGAATGTAATTGCTCCATCCAGAGTCCAGTAGCTTGGTGGTGGGCCTGGGTTGAAATCAGGAAGTAAACAGACAACTTGGGAAAACTGCAAGAAACCTGTTTTGTCTGTTTCTAATGAAAAAACTTATTTCGTAGGAAAGGCTGCTGCTTAAGCTGTTGAAAAACATCTATCACCTGCTGAATGACATATCTAATAAAGTGGATTTTACATGTTCTTTGGGGACTGAGTTACAGAGCTTTCTATGAACGTACTTTGGGTGAAGTGATTGTGAATGTCGGCTTGCCTCAGCCTGCTATCTAATGAGGGTAAAGAAAAGCCTTTGATGGTTGTAGTGTAGGCATTTTTAGATTATTCTTGCTCTGTTTTATGTTTCTTTTTGCTGTTGATGAAGTTCACTATAAAGGGAGCACTGTTAAACACAGTCTGTGCTTCAATTGGTTTAGAAGCCTGCCGCATATTAAATGTTTTATAGCTAAACTTTATTACACTCAAACTTCACAGAGATGTTTATGAACTTTACTGCATTCTGATATGAAATGAACCCAGGAAGGCATTTCTGATTTTATGAGAATGGAACTTTTCATTGTATGGAACTTTCAAAAAGTTTTTGAATGCCAGAGTTCAAAGTGATTTTGCAAATGTTAATTTCTCTAGGGATGTTTGGGACCTTGAAGAAATTGCTGATTACTTATACATCTTGCATCTAACTTTTTTTTTTTTTCATTTGAAAAACATGTACAGTTTCTTCAGTAAAAGGAATGTGTGGAGTTTGTGGTTTATGCTGTATTTATGCCATGGTAAGTAGAGAGACCCTCCTATTGCAAGAGGAGACATATAAGGAAAATAAAAGGAAGAAAATGTCATTTAATAGATAAACAGTCATGTCTAACTTGACATTTTCTAACCCCTTCAAGGACACACATTCCTGAAGTTCTTTGAGTTAGTCTCTAGAGTGTATTTGGAAGATTAACAATTAACTTGCCTTAAGGAGATTTTATGCAATGCTAGCCAATGGAAGTTACAGCCTTTCTGAGTTTCATTCATTCATAACTAATTCATTCCATATTTACTAAATTTTTACTTTGTATCACACAATGGGCTAGGTACAGGTGATAATCAGAGGGAAGACATAATTCTTGAGTTTATGGTTCAGTTCCAGATAACTAAGCCAAGACATAAGCATAGATGTTATATAATTGTAGGTGAGAAACATGTAATTTAGGGTGTGTTGTGTTTATAGGATGGAACAGAGGGCAATGTCAGCAGTCTTCTGGGAGAGGGCAACAGGGTCTTTAGTGATGAATAAGAGTTAGGTATAGATATGCTAAGATTGTTATTCATGCACATCACTAAAGTTGATGGGGGAAGGATATAGATATACATTTTTAGAATAGGAAGGAGTAAGTTAAAAAAACTCTTAGAAGAGTGGAACACAGAATAGGGATCTACTTCCCAGGTGCATGAGATATGCTAAACAAATCTTAAGTGCCTAATAATTCTATGACCTCACTGTGCTTATTTTTACCATTATAACAGTCTTAATATTTGTATGGTGTCTATGATTTATATATTATTTTCATGTGTATCAGTCAATTTGATCTTTATAATAACCTAGTGAGATAGAAATTATTGTTACTTTATAGATTAAGAAATGAATCTGAGAGGCATCAAATAAACTATCCAATGTTATAGTCAGAGCGGGGCTTATTTGGGCCCTGAAAAAGGTCCTTTCAACTCATATTCTGAATTTACCTATTGTACTACTATTTTACTTATGCTGAATAATTAAATATATATTTATTCAATGCTGTATGTATTCTCTCTATCTATATCTATATCTATCTATCTATATCTATCTATATCTATCTATCTAACTATATCTAACTAGATAGATAGATAGATAGATAGATAGATAGATAGATAGATGCCTTTATTAAGCAAATACTGAATGCTGGGCAGGTAATATTCTAGGTTCTGGGACATAATGGAGAAGAAAATAGATAATTTAATATTGTGATAGATACTATAAAAATAAACATGATGGTTTGAGAGTGGAGGTGGGACTACATTTTAGATGGCTGCTTTTATTTTGTTGGTTCTCCAATATTTATCTAGGATTAATTTCTCTCTGGGTGCTCACATAATATGTGTTGCTCAGTGAAAATTTACTAAGTGCTTTCATGTATAAATCACCATGTGAAACTCTTCACTAAAGGAAAGTTCCATTTGTTGAGGGACCAGCATGCGTGGAGCTTTTGGCAGATCTTTTATTAGTCTCATTTAGGGGATTCTGGTGGAGTCTTTCATAGCACCAGGATTCCCACCCAGCTGATCCTTTTATTTCTTGGAAGGTACAGAGACCACCTTCTTCTTCTCAGATGCAGGAGATAAATCTCAGGATGACTCTCTGTTCCTGTTGCTTAGATATCCAGCTAATAGCTGTCCCTTCTCACAGCAACTAGCAAAGGTGGCTGTTCTGTAAAAACATCCTGTAAGGTTCTTTACAGTGCCTGGTTCCACTCCAAAACTTAAATGTTGGTGAGAATGCCTTACAATTTATTAGTAAATATCTCACTGAGGATGATAAAATGCTCAAAAACTAAAGTTTGTCACAACTAATGTAGTCACACAGGATACTCTCTAAGCACATTATAGAATCATACTGGTCCCAAAATATTATCAGCACCATCAGCCTGGAATAACTCTGCTTTTCTCTCCATCACATCTGACATTCCAATATTAGAGTAAAAGTGCAACCACAGAACTGTAGGCGAGGGTCCTAGAGGAGCATGACTGCCCCAGGTAGGAGGTCGGGGCTGGCTCCCTTACTCCATCATGGCAGTCTGGATGTCTTTGCCAGTTAGCTGATTATATTTTGGAAGTATAAAAGAACTGGGCTTGAATTAAATAAAGATGAATTTGTAAAACATTTCAGAATGGAGTCAACAGTTGGAGTTCTGGAGGAGGTGCCCCAGTGAGAACGCTGGACCAGAAGGTGAGCCAGGGGTGATCTCGAACAAATCCTTCCTGCTGAGCTAGTCTTCGAGACTGGTGCAGCATCTCGACTTTGAAGAAAATGGACTTCTCAGCACATAAAATTTCTTTCACTTACTAGCTATTTTACTTTAGGCAAGTCATGTTAGCTTTACAAGGCAATTTCTGCATCTTCAAAATGGAATTAGAACACTTACCTCATGGTTTTGATTTTTAAGTTGAAGTAAGATAATAGATGCTTTCTTAATCAGGCTCTATAAAAGAAGCATGTAGTTTTGCTTCAACACTGGCAATTTTCAGCAAGATGCTCTGGGCTGTGGGGCATTGTGGGAAATGGCTTCAGCTGCAGCCCAGGTCCTCTGGCTCTCAGAGGAGTCACGGGACTCAGCAGAGGAACTACTTCTTTTGCAACAGCAGCCTGACTGATTTTGTGATCCACTGATTTTGTGATCCACTGCTTTTGTGTTCACCAGGTATTTATACTTCTCCAAATATGGGATGTAATTTGGTTTTCACTCATTTGATATGGAACACCAAGATATGGCAGCATCTGAGCCAGCTTCGAGCTATGGGTCTTTCTAATTTATAGCCTTGTAAGCATATATAGAGTTACTTTGATTTGTGCCCCGATTCCTGTTATAGTCAGCAGCAGCAGGACTAGTTTCACCCAAATTCTAAGTCTGGGACTTAGAAGTTGGAAGAGCCTGTGATTGTAATAGGTATGAGACTTAAAAATGTGTTAGTGGCTATGGTAGAGGCATGCTACATTATAATTATATATATAGACAGGCTATACAAGACCGAAGTTTTGCCTAATGGCAAGACTAAATCATTGTGTGTTAATAATAAAAGCCATTATAGAATAGTGTAGCAAGCAGCCAGGTCCCCCAAAAGGCTGCAGTGTGCCACGTCAGTCCCGGATGCTCATACACTCTGAGGGAGGAAAGCACTGCTTTGGAACATCTAGTCACACTTACATACAGACAATGCCATGAGAAGAGTCTCCTTTTTGGCTCTGAAGGGTCATTTATATACAATGAATGCATATGACTACATATACTATCAAGAAGAGAGGGACAGTGGCTGGGTAGTCCCCAGTATTGCTCATAGTTAAATTATTTATTTACTGTCAGTTAAAATAATTTGCTTATAGACATAAATAATTGAGATAAAGATTTAGGACCATGTGATAGCAATTTTTGCTGTTCTCCCAAGTTGTCATGATAAAGCACATGGTAAAATGGTTTCAATTGATTTTTTAGAGAAATCCATAGCTGCATTTGTGCAAAACAGGAAGTGCCAAGGAGTTAACCACACAGCCTCTGAATTTATTTCTTTCACATCATTAGCAAAGGAAAGAACTTCACAAGTTGTAAACTGTGGGACACAAATATCCTTTTTTGGGTGATATGAGGTAGATGGGATCTGGTTCCTATGCCCCAGCAGTTAGGAAGCCAAGTTTTAGGGCAACTTAAATTCTATTGTGGGCGTTGTGTTTGAGTCCTTTTCCTCATGGCTATGGCTGTGTTCTTTGAAGAGAAAACCCATAAAGACTAGTCAGTGATCCAGAGTCACATGCGTTGCAATCTTTTCTTATTTGCAACCTTCCAGCCATTGTCATTTTCTAAGTAGCTGATCCCATAGGCTTTGATGAATTTTTCCTTCACCCAAACCAGTTTACCTTGATAAAACTCTTAACAAAGCTTGATAAATCAGAGGTTTGGTTTAAAATTTGAAATTGTTGGAAAGTAACTCCATCATGGAAAATCCTTACTGTTGAAAATCTTTTGAGGTACATGACCCAAGAGGCAGTGAAGCTCTCCACTCCTCTGATAGGAAGCAGACAGGGAAGATTTGCTATTCCTGGCTAAAGATCCACAAACTATTCCAAGAATTTTCTGCTTATCCTTGTCTTGAAATGATACAAGTACTGTCCTTGGCTCATGAATCTATCCCACTGCTATGTATAGCTTTCTTGGTGACTTTCTTAGAAAAATACGAGTCTTAAGAAAACTTTTGGAATAAATTGTCTTGGTTTTGCATTTCATTGAAAAAAGTGAACATTGGTCTACTCTAACATGCTGGTGTAGTGTGATAGTAAAGAAGTGGATATTTGGGATTAGACAGACCCTTGTTTGAATTCAAGATGCCTATATTTTAACTGTGAATTTAGGCAAGTTTCTTCCACACCCTAAGCCTTGTATTGACACTTATAAAATAGGCATAACAATAGTACTTCCTTCATAGGGTTGTTGTAGCATTTGCAAACATTTGATTACTGGTAGCTAATTATAACATGAGAATATACTTAAAGGCAAGCACTCTAGGCACTTGTATAGTGTAAGACTAAGGAAGTAGAGTTGTTATACCCAGGGTATAAACCTGGGTCCCACAAAGTGAAAAAAAAATCTTAGATTGGGGGTTAGAATAAAGGAGTGATTGAATTTTTTCTTTTGAAAAAATTAATATTTTGCAGTTGAAAAAATATGTCATGAACTAGATTGAAACTTCTCATAGTCGATATGAGTCAGCTCAGTTGAATGTCTGTTATTTGGGGCTGGACAGTGGGCCTGGACACAAAGCTCTTCTGTGTCCAGGTTGAGTAACAGCCATATGATACTCCCAGACATACCTTCCCAAGCCACATGACACATTGCCATGCTAAGCACAGAGAGTCTGTATATTTCTCTTTCCTGTTATTACACATTCCACACTGAATTCAAATGCAGAAAGAGCATTTGAATGACCTATATATTGAAAACTGAACCTAGTGAGACAAATTTTTGGAGACTCACTTTTTATGAGAGAGAGAGAAAGAGAGAGAGAGAGAGAGAGAGAGAGAGAGAGAGAGAGAGAGAGAGAGAGAAATATAACTGAACTGTGTGTGTTTTTCTTTTTCCTGACCAGCACATACTGAGCACCCATTGCTAGTGACAATGTATCATGTTAAAAAGAAAGAAAGAAAGAAAAAGCACGGCTATCCCAAGAACAGATAACAGTGTATGTAGGTATATAAGCAAGTGAATATATTAGAATTCATGTTTAAAACTCATTCAAGAGTATAAATGAATTGGAACATGCATGAATTGCTGGAGAATATTATTTAATTGAGTAGAGGTTAATAGCATGAAAGAACCTCATGTTTTATAGAACAGCCCTTGTTTCTGTAGTAAGTGAAGTAGTGAAGTAGCATTGCCACTTGGAGTTTTAAGGGTGGAATCATTATGCTTTGGTGGGAGTGAGGGTGGGTAATGAATTCCTTAGGAGGTGCTGACAAATTCATATCTCCTCTAAGGCATCACTCTAAAGCTGACAGAGATGTGAAAAAATTTGGTATATATGGATGTTTCCATAGGTAGTTTGGGAGTAAGGGGTGAAGGAAGTATGGAGTGGTAAGAGTGGGGTCGAGGATTGAAGGGTAGAGGCATTATTATATGGATTGAGAGCTGCAGAGGTAAGAGTAGAACACAAAGATTTGAGTGTGAAATATGGAGTATATGGAATCTAAGGGGAAAAGGGCAGAGGAAAGGAGAGGATTAAATGAGGAAGAGGGAAGACTTTATATAGAACTTGCTGGTATTCCTTGGCTGTCAGAATGTAGGCATAACATAGTTTTCCTATTTTTAATGTAATCTTGTAACAGTGAATCAATCTGGGCATTGGGAAGCAACAGATAGAACCCTTAAAATGGTATCACAGGAGACTTTAATGAAAGATGTTCACAAGTATGGGCAGAGTACAGGAAACCAATAGGGGGCCTTGAAGAGTGGGGAGCATTGCCACCCTAGCCTGAGGGGACAAACGGAGGGGGAAGTTCCTGGAACCTCAATGGAGAGCATTAGGCAGAGACAGGAGCTGGAGCATGTCAAACAGGACACAGGTCAGGCCGAGAAGCGTGGAGAGTTAATCTTCCCACTTCTCATGAATACAAGAACTCTCTCTTCATGTGATACTCTGTTAATTTTTTCCTGGCATTTGAGATTAGTATGATACAGTGTTTAAAGGCTCAGGTATAAGAATAAGACAGTCCCATGAATGAACTGTGCACCCATCACTAACTATGTGATTGTATACTAGGGATTCAGTGTTCCCAAACATTCCATGAGACACTGCATGCTAGTTGTTGAAACTATTGTTGGAAAGTAGTTCTAGTCTTTTTCTCCTTGTGCTTAATTTTCATTCCTATGCCTTAGGTCAATTCTAGGAAAGGCTCATGAACAGGATAAGAAGCAACATGCATCATAGTGTAATAGATGCACACATACAAATACACACATATGCACACATGCACATATATGCATACATACATACACTCATGCACATGCACAAATATGCACACACACAATGCCTTGTTAGCTAGTCTTCTTTTGGAGCTAAAACAGTGAAAGAAGGAGAAAAGACTACTCTGTGGGATGTTTTTGTCAACCTCTCTGCAGCCATTGCAGGGGGAAGCTGTAATGTAGTTGGTGGAAGTCAGGAAAGTAGCTGAGACTTGGGATACTTTGAGCATTAGGGAAAACCCCAGTGCTTCCCACCACAGCGCTATCTGCATATCTGCTTTATTTATAATCCCTCTTTTTCTTGCTTTAGGAATGTCCACTTTAGAAAAATGGACTTTAGGAAACCACACATCCTAAATACTCCTAACCATATATTTTTTTTTTTGCTTTAAATACTGACTGTGAGAAAAAGTAAAAACATAAGCCCAACTCAAGAAAAGAAGAAACTTCCAGATTTTCTCTTCCTCAGTCAGAGGAGCTTATCTCAGCGATTTTGACAAAATCCTTTTATTCTTGATGAATTTTAAAAAGAAAGAGCATAAGGAAGCCGCTCTCACTGTATCTCAGAAAATAAACACAAAATTGATGCAAATAAAACCCTTTCATTTTAGTTGAGTGTGTTGTGGGGGAGAGGTGGTGGTTTTAAGAAAGTGGTGTTGAAACCAGACTGATGTGGGTTTAACTGTCGAATCTGCCTCTACTTATGTAATGAGGGTGAGTTACTCTCTCAATAAGAATCATAATTTTCATCAACAAAATTGAGTTGTTTTGATAATTCAATATGATATTTAAAGTGCTTAGCATGTTATCTGGTACATACCAAATACTTAATAAATATTATCCATCATTATGATTATAAGTCATTTCCTGTATTATTGTCTACTTAAGAAATATTTGTCTTTCTTATTTAGAGTCATAAGTTGTAAACAATGTATTGTTATAAACAATGTATTGGCATTGTTTCCACAGTTCCATCACACTCCACCACACTCCCTTTCAACTGCCCTGCCCTCTTTTCTCTTCCCAGGCATTCCTCAGGAGTCTGGACTTCTTTGAAAAGTGGTTTAATGGCCTCATCACATGCACACCAAACAGTAAGTAACCATTGTTTGGCTTGGCTGTTTGCTTGACACCAGCTTACTGCTAGAGATGTCCGTACTTTTAAAAAGAAAAATTTTTCAAGAAAGGTCTTTCCAAATGATAACAAACCTCCAGTTATATATTTGGTGTCTTAAATTTATGAGGCCTGCTGCAATGAACAATCTGTCCTTGTTACCTGTTTCCAAGAGTAACTGTAGTTTAAAAAATCAAATTTCTGTCCATTTTTAATGTTAGTTTTTATTTTAGATTTAAGGGGAAAAAATGCATAATCCCTCCTTTCCTACGGAGGCTGTTGTTTCAGTTATTACCACTGAGGTTTTTTGGCTTTGCCTTCAATTTTTTTCAGTGGTTGGCCTCTGACTCTTTTGTTCTATCCCCAGGAAAACCGATTATAATATATCTAATCAGAAATGGTTTGTTATCATGTCATCTTTGGGACAGGTACACATTTAGTTGTAAAATAAATTTTCTTTCATAAATCTCATTGAGTAACGTTTAAATTTGTTTTCATTTCTGGATCTCTATAGTTCTTTCTTTACTTTGTATTAAAAATTTTTTTTCTGAATTTTATGACCCTATCTGTTTCTCTTTCAGAGACCTTAATCTTTTACAAATATCCTTAAAAAAGAGAGAGAGAGAGAGAGAGAGAGAGAGAGAGATGGAGAGAGAGAGTGAGTGAGTGAGAGAGAGAGAGAAAGAGAGAGAATGACTGTTGTTTGTCCTCTTTTTTCTTTACTGGGGGAGGAAATAACAAAAACAAAAAACAAAATAAAAATATCTGGACATCTTGTTGAAGATCTTGTTGAAAGGAGGAGAGTTCCTCAGCCAGCTTTGGTCTCACAGGAGTTACTGGTCACTCAGATCTAGCCCTTGGAGTAGCCTGGATTTGGCTTTGGCAAGCTCATACAGAGCTAACCAGCAACAACTGGAGTTTCTGTTGACAACTGTTCTAGGCAAGAGGGAGGTGATTCTCTTTTCACCCACTAAAGACCTGCAAAAAGGCTTTCAGATGTCTATTTTGATATGGGTCTTTAAAGAACAGATCTTTTTGTCTTCATACGCTTCTAAATAATGAGCAACTTTGTCATTACTTAGATTTTTTTCTCCCCTTTTCATTCCTTTTCTCTACAGAATCAGGCCCATGTCATTGACAAATTCTGCTCCTTCTATTGGGGTGCCAGGAGACAAGAGCAAATGCTGTTCCTTCTCCTCTCTAAAATTGGAACTCCATTTCCCCAGCACCATCTAACTCTAACTCTCCTGATCTCCATTCCCAAATGCTCTTCTGTTATTCTTGATTTGGATGATACACACATATTGGTTGTAGGAATTAGAGGTAGGGGGAGAAAAAAAAGTCCATATGGGGACCTGTAGGATGAAAAGTATTAGGAGTACTCTGGCATATTTATCCTCACTCAGAAATATGTGAGCAGAAGTAAAATTACATTCTTGACCACAGCGGTATGTTCACACACTCAGTGAAAACTTGTCTGTCTCCATTCCCCACAAAATGGATGACAGGTATGTGTCATCCAGGTTTTCCTTCCTTAGCTCTGTCTCTTTAGTTAGATATTCTTTCTGTTCTTTCAGTGTGACTATTTCCTAAGGATTAGACTTAAGATTTCTTCTCCTAATATATCCACTTGTGGAATCATGTATCATCAGAATGTCTACATTTTACTACTTTTCACATAACTTGCTATTTCTTTATCTCGTGCCTTGAATTTCAGCACTGCATTTCCAATGACTTAAATATGGATAGTGCACTGTCAACAGAAACAGTTCTAAGGCAGAACTCTTGTTTTTTTCTCAGATGGTTTCTTGCACATCCTTTATTTGTCAAGGGCTCTCCCACACTTTTAGGCTTTCAGATTTAAAACTTTAGAAACAGATTAGTCTCTCCTTTTATCATCACTTAATCATTTAGTAACTTAATCTAGTATACCATTTCATTGTAATCACTTTCACATATATTTTTTAAAATAACCTTTTAAAAGCTTTTTTTCTTATTATAAAAGTCAATTTTAAGTACATTGCTGGAAAAGAATAAAAAATAAGAAAGCCAAAAAGAAGAAAACACCATCTATAATTACACCATGCAGAGATAATTCTTATTTATGTATTTCCAGTCTTTGTTTCTTATGTATTTATCTATATGTATATGTGGTAAAAACATAGAGTCATATTGTTTTCATTTACTATATTACTTAGCAAGAAATTATAAACATTTTAAATTTTACTAAATGATTACTTTATGGCTTTCAGTCAGATGTATCACCATTTATGTAACCAATTGTCTAATGCATTTATTACCATTTTTATTATTAAAATAGTATTTGATATAAAACAATAAGACACATAGCAAAGGAATGACAGATTTTCAAAATACAAATTGAACTTTTATATGGCTAACAACATGAATAAGACTAAAACAAAATGATAAACTCAGAGAAATTACAAACAACATGTATAACAGAAAAGAGGCAAAAAAACATAAAATATAGAGAGTGCCTTTAAATAAGTTTGAAAAAGTCCAAAAATTCAGTGGAAAATATTACAGTGTGTAAAATATTTGAGTTCCCTAAATAAACTTCTTCTGAATACCCCCATCACCTGGCATAATTCACACTTAACCAGATTGATTGAAAACAAACAAACAAACAAACAAACAAACATTAGTTATGTCATAATTGTTTTTTACTTGAATAGAGAAAGACAACTGATTTTATATATTGACCTTTTATTCTTTGGCCTTGTCAAATTCAAGGTCAAATGTCAGTTATAGAGTTCTAAAAGCTTTTCTTATGTACACAATTATGTTGTCTGTGAGTAAAGACAATTTTATCTTTTTTTCCCAATTTGTATGTCTTTTATTTATTTTTGTCTAATTGCAGTGGTTAGCACATATAGTATAATTGATTAGATGTTGTAAGAACAGACATTCTTGCCTTGTTTGCCTTGTTCTTGAACTTAGCAAGTGATTAGTATTTCACCATTACATATAATGTTAGCTGCAGATTTTTTATAAATGCCTTTGATCAGATTGAGAAAATTTCCTTCTAGTTTATCTAAAGTTTTATTTATTTATTTTTGTTTTATCTGCATCTAAAGAGATCATCATATTGTTTTTCTTTTTTTTTTCAAAATGTTGATGTGAACAACATTAATTTTTGGAAGTTGAATTGATATTGCATTCCAAATAAACTCTATTTCTTCATGATGTTTCGTTATCTATTTCATATATTAATGGTTTTAATTTAATTATATATTGTTAATGTGTTTTGTGTCTATATTCATAAGGGATATTGAACTACAGTTTATTTTCTTGTTCTGTGATTTTGGTATTAGGTAATATTGGCCTCAAAAATGAGTTGAGAAGTATTCTCTTCTTTTCTATTTTCTGAAGAAGTTTGTGTAGATTTTTTCTTAAATGTTTGCTGGAACTCACCAGTAAAGTTATCCGGGCCAGGAATGTTGTTTTAGTTTTTGTTTATTGTATTATAATTGATATATGATATATATATATATTACATATTTAATATGAGTTGTTCCTACAATATCTTTAAGATACAGAGTTCATTAGGTTATTTATTTTTTCTTGATTAAGTTTTATAGTTTATGCTTTTTAAGAATTTGTTCATTTCTTCTGTCATCAAATGCATTGGCATAAAGTACTTCATAACACTCTCATCATCCTTTTAATATCTGTAGTATACATGGTGATTCCTCCTTTTCAATAGCTGAAATTGGTAATTTGTGTGATTATCTTTTTTTCTTGATTAATCTCATTAGAAGTTTTATCAGTTCTATCAGTTACTGTGAATTTTCAACAAACCAGCTCATATCACAATTGAGTTATGCTCAAAATTTATTCAACTGATAAATTTATTTACTTCAAAGGATAGGAAAAGAATATATATTTTAAATGAGGCTTTGTAACAACAACAACAAAAGAAACAAAAAACTCTTTTCTGAAGAAATAGGGCTAATCCACACATATTTCGCATGCAAATAAATTACTCACAATGGGAAATTTGACATCCTTCTCATATCAAATCAAAGATAGTATCAATTAAATTGTCACTTCTATAGTTTTCTACACTTCAAAAACACTCTGTTATCATGAATCTGGGATAATAGGAGAGTAATTCAAAATCAGACATTAAACCCAATTCCATTTTAGATTTTAGGCTTTCTTGGCTAATTACATACATTTACAAATTGTTATTTTTTCATCTTGATCTAAAATTGAAGCAAATATTAATCATGATAATTTTGGACATATTGGTTAAATAATATGGCATATGTATTTACCTACATGATTAGCAAAGATAAAAAATGTTATAATCCTTAATTTTCATGAGTATAAAGTAAGATTAGCACTCTTGCATACAGTAAAAAAGAATGTAAATGGCTACAACCTCTTTCCAAGGAATTTCAAAATAAGTGTTAATGCCTCCATTTTCCTTTTTTTTTTTTAAATGACTTCCAAATCATTTCTTTATTTTTCTGGTAATTATTCTGATAAAATGATTATATATGTGAAGAAATATAAAAATGTTCAGAAATAGTCTTCAGTCAGTTATTCAAGTTTTAAAAAGCTAGACATGATGTCTAACAACTGGAGAACAAATTTTAAGTAAATTTTACTAGGTTCAACCATGTCAAACTGCCATTTTATTGCAGGTAAAAAATATTAAATGTCAGAAATTTCATATGATTCCATCCAGTAGGAGAAACATTCAATGGAATATTATGTGGCCATTAATTATAATTTATACAGACTGTTTTTAATGCTGTGAGTAAATGCTCATACATATTTTTAGTATGCCTTCAAATACACACCCACACACACACCAAATAACACGTAGTTATCTTTGAGTGGTGGGATGTTTTTCTTTTTTAATGTTCAACAATGGGACAATGTTGTTTTTACCGGAAATGGCCTATTATTAAACAGAAACACAGTCTCACAATCTCCAGTCTCAACGAACTTCCAACGTTAACTAATATTTTACTTTTTTGATCAAACATGAAGAAAAGGAACTGGAACAAGTAGGATATACAGAGAAATTTACTAGTATTTTTGGAAGGAAGGAAATTCAGAGATTTTCAGTGGTTATAGATAACAAAACTCTCTAAGAAAACATTTTGACCTCTACCTCCCAAGGTGTCAACAGATGTTGAGATGGAGAATACCACCACAAATGCTAAACATAGCCCTGACATGCAAGTTGGGCCTCTGTGTGATAGGGAATGATCTTACTGCAAACTTATTCTAGAACTCCTTATGAAATTAGTAAAGTACATCTGGAAAGAAAGTTAATGTTATTTCCTTCATTTGATACACAAATGGATACACTGGAAAGCTAGTACCCAACTCTAGTAAATAAGAAGAATAAACAGTAGTGAGGAAGGAAGGTTCACTGAAGAGAAGAACACCCCACTGAGTTTAAAGTATTTTGTTGCCAGCCTATTTTTGATTTGTCTGTTTCTCTTCCCAAATGCTTTGAGAAAAGTTAAGAACTACCTCAACCTTTGGCAACGTATGCCTTTAGATTCAGATATTTAATTTCTGTACATGTCTTGGACTCACAAAGGAAAGCCAAAGCCAATTGTATATGGTATTTTCGCATTTGTGTATTCTTGGATCCAATGGCCGTAATCACTATTACAGTCATTTCAAAATGCTATTTAGGCATTGAGATGTGTTTCTAGGAAGTTTACCACAAAAAATTTGAATTATCAAATTAAGATTTCTAAACTTTTATTTAGGCAAACGAACCTGCCAAAAAAAGATTTTAAAACCAACACTCTTTATTTATTTTGAACTGGAAACTTAAATATTTTTGAACACTAGATTGCTAGAAGTTTAGAAGAGATTCTAAATAATGCTGAGTTTACAATCTGAGAAAAAGCATCCACTTACTTCTTTTAGGGGAGGTGTGCAATAGGAGTTACCATTGCTGACTTTTTGGCACATTGAGAACTAATAGCAAACTTTGTTTCTTGAAATAAAATTTTTCACACTGGTGAAGCATTAGATAAAAATAATTTGCTTGGCTTAAGGTTTTCTTCCTTTACTTTTAGTCTTTAAACACAGCAGCACAATTTTATTCTCCTGCAGTGGGGGTGAGGGGAGGGTGACTGAGGCACTTAAGGACAAGGCGTTTGTATTGAACTTAAATATGGCCTTTTTGCTTAGCAGGTTAGAAAGTTGTGATAATGCAAAGTCACACATTTAATTCCTACATGCATTTTCATTCTTCATTACTTTTTTTGAAGAAGACCCCAAAGAAAGTAAGAATTGGACAAATAAAATTTGATTGAAGAAAGAAACTGTGGAAGGTCATGACATAGTGGTAGGAAGAACTGTATGGGCCAAGGACAGCACAGAGATGCTTGAAGGTGGTATTTGAAGAGGAGAAATAGACCACTATAGCAAGAGGAAGAGGCATACTAACTGCATGAGTTTTGCCTAAGGTGGTTGCTGTGGCTGGATCAGAACAAACTAATTCCAGATATTAAGTAAACAACTCAGAAGCTGGCAGGGCAGGCCATCATCTTGAGATTCAGTATTTATTTGTTACATAGCAAGATTATTGGGTAGGAAGATCAGAAATCACATTCTTATATAGGTATCCAGGCTATTGCTAAAGTTTTGAAGAAAATAGATACTGTAGCATAAGCATCTGGGGTTACAATCACAATACCAGTGTTTTCTCCATTGGGCTCTGCTGTGTACAAAACAAAGCAGCTGCAGCTGCACATTCATTTAGGCCAGAGTTGTTCCAGGGCCCTTTTTCTATGCCTGGTCCATGAGGAAAGATTATGCATATTTTAAATCTTGCTCAAGAGAGCACATTTTAAGCAATGTTTAGTAAAATTAAGAACAAAAATGAAAACATCCACCCCATTGTCATTTCACAATTCTGTTCAGGCATCTTATCAACTCTCATCTCATGAGGTGGAAATGAGGACTATCAAGAAAGAAAAGAGGAAAAAGTATCTTCTGTGAGATCTTTGCACCCTTATCTGCTGTCAGATCCCATCCTCTTGGCTATGTTCCTGGGTTCCTGGGTTCCCTGCCTCCTGAATTACTTTCTAGTCTTCAAGCATCCATTTCTGGCCCAGTAATATTTTGTCCCTAAGCATGATTTTTACTCCCAGCATATAGTACTCCTATTTGAATCAACCCCACCCAACCTTGTACTTCCCTGAGTGGGTGAACTAGGTTTGCTCCTAACATATTGCTGAACTTCCTACTAGGTAGGAATGATGCAGCCTGCAGGGAGACAGACTATGGTCTGAACTAAATTAGTTATTAATGTTATCAGTACAAATACACCCTCCCCTTAGTCATCATGACCCTTTCGCTATTTACAACGCTGGAACACAAAGGCAGTAATGAAGTTAGGATGACTGCCAGTCAATATTTATGTCAATAAAAGTTAATGCCTCCTTCTGCTGCCGTTCATAATCTTCTTCAGCCCACCCCTCCTGATGGAGTACAGGAGTGGAACAAAAGAAACAAAACAATGTACCTGTCTGATGGATCTTGTCTCCTGTTTAGAAATCTTTCTCTTTGGATGTGTTCAATAATATTATTCTGATCCGGTGGGCTCTTGACATGCTGTGACACAAAGCACAAATTCATGAATTGGAGGTGTTTATGTGTTTCCTTGACAGCTGACATCAGAGAAACTGCAATTGTAGTACCTGTGTCATTAGATCAGATAAATATCAACAATTTCATAAATCTATTACCTAGGTGAAGCCAAGCATTCTAAATCACAAGGGTATAGGAGTTACCATCAGAAAAACCTAATTAATAAATAAGAAAATTAAGAATGATAAAAATAAAAATACCTAATTATCAGAGAAGTGGTATTATTAATTAAATCAAATTTGACTCTAGGTATTGATACTTTCTTCAAAAAATAACTTAATCACACGATTATTATATCTGCTCCCATCTTGGAATGAAATGTTATATCTGTGGAGAGATATTAACAGCAAGTAGTCAATTGGAAAGGAGAGATCTATCTATAACTTAAAAAAACAACTTAAATTTCATGGAAGGAAAGAAAAACTGAGAGAAAAAGAGTGAATTATCTTATGCACATTTTTAGTGAATTACCTTGTTTAAAAATTGTTGCTTTTAGTTAAATCTCAAACTGTATTTTTACATGACAGTGATTATACAATATGGTTAAGTAGATTTGACTTTATCAGATGCATTTCTGAATACTTTCAGAAAAGGGAATTTACATATATCAATTTGGATCAAATATTCATGTCCACTTTACATGAGCTTTAACTTGGGAAATAAAGCCTTACAGAAATCTTATCTACCTTGGCACGTGATAAAGATAACACTGATTCTGAAAAACTTTTTGAATTTGTTCATTTTTCTCACAGTTGTGTGAGAGATTATCATAAACACACACACACACACACACACACACACACACACACACACACACACACACACAAAATACTTCATAGTAAATTAAAACCAGAGCACCATTTTTATTTCCTTGGAATCCTCATAAATTTGAAGAGGCGTAATTGTCAGAGTGGTATGTCCATTCTCTTAGGGATGAAGCAGGACTTGCTCAGTGAACATTTTCTCCCCTCAAAAACCTGGGGCTTTTAAAAATTATTAAAGTGTTGCTCACTTACTTCTAGGAAAATGTTAGCTTAAAGTAGCATTTAGAAATTTAAATTCATTCTATTGATTGCCTCTGGAAAACCAGTTAGAAATGGTTTGAAGAAATTCTCCTGAATGCTTACAAAGTGATCTTTATTTTTGTTTTTGTTTTTTTTTTTGTTTGCCACTACTAGAGAGAAACATGGTGGAATACTGACTGAGATGCAATACAAGCTGGAGCCCCAAAGTCAGAGAAGGTACAGACCTAACATTCATATATTTAAATCTAGGCACCACCATCAATATTAAAACACAGAAAATTAAAATTGTTTTAGAAAGGCATGTACCCAAGGTAATATTTATACATTTATTTCCTGTGAATGCCTCTAGAGTATGTATTTTCTGAAAAATATAAATTTTGCAAAAATTTAGAAAGTTATTTTCAATCAACTGGCACTAAGGAATGTAAGAACCAGATTGGTCACTTAGCTATATCTGCTTCCAACCCTGAAACTTAATGTTCTATGAGAACTTCTGAAAAACACAAAGGTGTTTTTTAATCTTTTATTTGTTTTGTAATTTTGAAAATACTATTTTAGAGAAAAGATTCCTTGGTTGAGTCTAGATAAACAAATACCCTAATTAATAAAATTGCTTTCTGACTATACTATTTCTCATCCTAGTTGTCCTCATTATTTTGAAAGAATGGAAGCCAGCATTTAAAAGCCAATGTAAATACCCGAAGTCAATGGAGTTATTCAGAAAGAACTTCTGGTCACTGCTAAAGGTGCAGCCTTTTTTTGAAGATTTCCTTTAGTCTGCCCATTATAAGCCATTTAAATTTTTCTTATTCTCCTTTATGTGGAGTCATAACTTTGACTATCCCCCCTTTTTGTAAAAACCACAAATGCATTTAATTAATGGACAGTTTAATTCAAAATATAGCTTCACACAATACTTATGAGTCACCAGAGAAGAATAATATAGTCTAGTTTAGGAAGAAAACATTTGTCTCGCTTTAAATTTTTTTCCTAACTATATTTATGTTTTATATCTTTATTATTAAAAACGAGACAAGTTGAAAATTTCTTTTTATTTTTGTGTACATTTTATATATAATATGTACACATAGATTCAATCTATTAAAAGTACGTTTGCTACGTTACCTAACAACCTGGTCTTGGCTCTACTCCTCCTCCTGTAAAGTTTTATTCTTATTTCTTCCCTACCCGACTTCAAACCTGTAATCCATACTCTATTTCTTGATTTTTAAATTCTAATGGTCTTCTATTTCCTCCCTATTTTCAGGAGCAAAGATTACAAAAGTGATGCTCAGAAATCTCTATTTTGTTTGGCCTGAAGAATGTTTTTAATTTATTGTAAGAATTAAAATAAATTGAGAGAATTTACATAAAAATACCTATTTATGTTTTTTCTTTAAAAACATTGTAAGCTCAAATCACACTGGTCATACATTCTGACATGACTACAATTGACCGAAGCTGAGTAGAAATATGGCATACTTTTTCTAATGTGCTATAATTAAACACTTGTGCTGTCTCTTCCTCCCAAACTATTTTATTCACTTACGCAGTTTCCTGTCCTCACAGGCATTTATTTGTATCTAAAACTTCTGTTCCAAAATCTAACAGCAACTCAACTGGTACAGCTTGCTTAAAATCTAATAATGCCTTCTTTCTGTTACCACTACTGACCTGTGGGCAGCAGGCTTTCTTGTAGTCCTGTGCTAGTTGAATTTGGGGCCACTTAAATGAGATTTTGTTCTCTGATGGGTAATGTACTTCCTATTATCCCTGGACTGTCATCCCACAAACTTCTGTGCCAAAGTGGTACTGGTTGTACATCATTTTCCTTGTCACTGAACCCAATCCAAGAATGTTAATTTTGCCCTCTGTACATGTTTGATTTTCTGGCTTTGTTTAAACAGTGGTTTGTGGCTATTCCTTGATTTCACTTTGAGTTCCATTAAGGACCTGGGCTTTTACCAGTCATTTCATGGGTGTGGAGTGTGTGCTGGGAGAGGCACTGAGTTGGTGTTTGGGAGACGTGAATGTTGGCTCCCTCCTTCACAACTTAGTAGATGTGTGACTTTGGAAATACCAGTTCTTTCTGAGATGTAAAATTGTTGGAAGATAATTTCTTCGTGTTTGAGGCTTTATAATTTTCAGTGAAATTCCCTGAATATTGTCTCATTTGATATCTATTTTTTACAATAAAGGAACATTAAGAAAGAGGTGATTTGCCTTGAATCATGAGACTCCTTCATAAATAAGCTAGGGCTTGAATCTTGCTCTCCTAGTTCTCAGATCAGTCATCATTTTACCTTGCAACACAGCATTCCTCAGAAGATCCTTCTTTCTTTGAGGTATGCTTTTTACAGTTCTCTGTTTTAAAAGGCTGTGATCTCTTTCTTACAAGTTTCATTCTATCCCCATAATGACATTCACAATCTGAATGAGAAACATTGTGAGGGGAGGGTCTTTATTCCCACAGTTTTTACTGCTTCTGTTTTTCATAGCATGAACATTATCAGGGTTCATTCTATCACCACTGCTTGAGCATTTAGTTGATAACACATACATTCTAACTTCTAAATTATTATCTATAGGGCTTTATAGACCCTTTGGAGAAAGGTGGAGCATTACTTATGAAACAATATGTATAAATTTGGACAATAATTCTACTCATTATATAAAGCATTTGCACAATGCTTGGCTGATACTAGGTGTTCAATAAATGGTAACTTATAAAAGGAAATTTATCATAAGAGGTAAAAAGATTTGATAATTTACTAAAGAGTACACTTAAAAGTTAGTTCTTTAAAAAGTAACATAGAGCAATGGGTTACCGAAAGAAAAAATAATTTTCTCTTTTGTACAAGAAGTGCCATTTGAAGTCTAGTAGACTTTCTACCTAGGAATCAAATTGGGAGCATGAAGAATTTTTATAGGCAAATGTACAGGTAAATTTTTTTTTAAGGAGTTCAACTGGGAGACAAAGAGCCAGGGCCACAGAAAAGTAATTATAAATTCAGGGATATTAAAAATAGTATCTCATAATAAAATACTAAAATTCAGAGAAGATTTTACTTTTCAGATTACCTAAAAATATTTGCTATTGTTTAGCCTTATTTCACAGAAAAAAAAAATTAAATTGAGAATATTTTTAAAGTAGTTGGCTCCAGGTCAATTTCCCAGGATTAGAAGACAGTACTCCCAATTTCCAGTGCAGTATCCCAAGACATACATAACTTCCTTTCTTACTGGTATTCTATAGGATTATCTGAAATGCCAGGCTGCCTTTGTAGGCTATTGTTTTCCTGGGGAGTAGGCATGCTGAGAGGCAATCCATCTTACTCCCTTCCTTCCAACTTGAGACTTGACCTCTGATCTCTGAGGTCTGATTGCTAGTGTTTCAGCACCAGCTGCAACCCAATCCCTCAGTGAGCACAGCTGAGCTAAATTAATCTAATTTTTTTGCCTTTGCACCCTAGATATCAATCTCTTGGGCAGTTAGCACTCCCTGAGCCAGGCATGGATTCCAGAGCCCCTTATCACTGCTCTCTTTGTACTCCATTCCCCAAGCTGCAAATGGTCTTGTGGGCACCACAGAGCTACACAAACATTTGTCCTCACAGCTGACTGGCTTCCTCAGGCCAGTACGCCTAATGAGCTGGCCGTTGCCCGTAAATCAAGTCAAGCATACACAGTTCAGGCTTTCATCAGGTGAGCCCCATTCAGCAATGCCTTTGAAGGAGGGGCCCCTGTGGGCTGCAGGGTCTGTGCGCTGCCCAGATAAACACCCCATCTCAAAGATGTTGTTCTGTTTTGCAGACAGGCTTGTCGTTAGTGGGAGGAAGTATGCTGGGTTGCCAAGTACCAGGAGCTTACTGATGTGACTTGAGAGCCAAGGAAAAGAAACACACACACACACACACTTACACACACATTCCCAAGAGCCCAACTGGAGACATGTGGAAAACAGAAGACGTGAAAGTTTTACGTCCCATCCTCTCACCCACAGAGAGGTGGCAAATGTGGCTTCAATGGGATCTGCCACGAGGATCCCTAACAGTGCTCTCGAGGGACTGATCACAAGCTTGGGGACCCTCCTCTAGTGCCTTCCTATCCTTCCTTGCTGAGGCCTTCTCAGGCTCCTCTGCCTGTTCAGTGTTCTTCTCTACATTCCTTCTGTAGTACAGTCTAGAATGTGCCACCAATTAACTTCCAATCAGAAAATAATACCAAAATAGCATATGACAATTTCTTATGCTTTTAATTTCCTTAACCATCTAGGGCTAACCATTTTTTACATTGGTTTAGAAACTGTTTCCACGTAGTACTTAGCAATTTTGTATTAATTTAAAAAAATTCCTTTAGAATTCATTTTATTCATTCATTATTAATAATAACATTCAACAAATATTTACTAAGTACCCAAAATAAATCAGACACTATTTTGGGGGCTGAGGATATAGTGATGAGCAAGACAAACTCCTGTGTCTATGGGGGAGAAAGCAAATAAATACAGGATGCAATTTTAGATACTAATCAGTACTAGAAATAAAACTTAAGTGTTAGAGGGCGTAAGGAGGGGAGGTGGGAGTGATGGCAGTGGAGGTGTTTTCCATAAGGCATGGGACAAGGCCTCTCTGAAGAGATTATATTTAAAGGAAAGCTCATTTGAAGCGAGGGAGCCAGAAATCTAAAGATCTGGGTAAGAGCGTTCCAGGTAGAAGAGAATGCAAAGGTCCCAGGGTAAGATGTGAAAGGATAGAGAGAAGAACACGGAGTCTGAATCACAGTGAGAAGAGCTTCCTGTAGGAGAAGGGGTCAAGGAGGCAGGCAGGAGTCATGCCTGATGTACATGGTACGAGGAAAGACTAGTCAGGTTATATGTCACCTCCAAGTAAGGGCATCATATGTTATCTTGTTTAATCCTCAGATAAAAAAACCCATGGACATAGAGTTATTATCCTCTTTGTAGCTAAGCTCAGGCTCCAAGTGGCCAGGTAATTTACTGGAGTCTGCACAGATGGTAAGTGATAGAACCAAGATTTGAAACCAGAGTTCAATTGTAAACTCCTGCTTCCAACTACCCTCGCCTTAAGGAGATGATAGTTATGTTAAGGTTACAAAATCTAATCTTATGAATAATATGAAAACAGAAAATATAATTTATGCTAATTTGACCTATACAGTACTGAAGGTGGCTACTTTACTTTTTCTGTTATTGTTCTATTAAGCAATTGGTAACACACCCTCCTACACCCAAACTCATGTTAGTTATGACGATTTGAGCGAGTAGTGTCAGGAAGGATCACTGCATGAATCAAGTACAGTGCAGTTAAATATAATTTTAGGGGATAAAGTCAGTCCTGTTTTTCTAAATCAATGTTTCTCCAAACCTTAGTCATTTGAAAACCACCTCCATATCCATATTGTTGCCATATTCTGTACTATTATTTGTCTAAAATTTTTCTTTAAAATGACCCAATGTTTTACCTAAATAAAATTGTCTGCAAAGGAAACTTTATACTTCTATTATAAACATAAAGTATAGTTTGTTATAAACAGAAAGTAGGTTAGGTATTAATACAATTACATAAATATATAATCTCCATTTTGTTTAAAAGTATCCTAAGTACCCTCAGCAGTATGGGGCAAAGCTGTGGGCAACATTTGATTTGAATTATTTCTTTCTATAACTACAACAAAAAAAAGTGACAGCCAAGTATCTCTGTCTAGAATGATGAATGCTTGTGCAGGTACTTCACATCATTTTCAACATCTATACTTTAGGAGCTTAGAAAATTTTACTTTGCTGCCTTTTTAATTTATGCAGAATATCAGCTTTATATCCTGTGCAATACTGGTACTCAAATGTTGCAGTATGAAACACTGATTCAGCATGGCATGCTTTCTTTCATCTTAGTTGCTCTTAGCACAATTGCTCAAAACACGTTCAACTCAGAAATTAATAAAATTTACTATTGAAATCATCTTCCTTTACCTTCCTCTTTTCATATTCCTTTTTAAAGATCCCATTAATGACTCCCTTAGCTTTCCTATCCTTTAGCTACAGAACTATCTTTGGATGTGGAGAGGTGAAGGAAGATATGGCTCCAAGGAAGACACAATTAGGTAGTTTTACTCCATAACTACTCAGAGCTATGTTTTTTCCTTTTTATTTCCATTGTAATTCAGGTCCTGATTACTTCTCAGATTATTTCAAAAGACTTCAAAATGGATCTATGACTGCTGCCTTTTCTCCTGCTCCTATACCATGACTGCCAACATGTAGTAACACTTCAAAAATATCACTCTCTTATTATAAAAACTTTCATTATTTTCCTATTGTCTCCTAAGAATTGCTTTCTCTTGTAGACATTAAGTCTTCCACAATATTCTCCAATCTACTTTTATCTCATACTTCTGTGCTCCATTCTCACATATATTGGATATCCCAAATCAAACAATTCCCATGCTTTTCCATCTTGAAACTTTACGTTGTTCTTATGTCTATAATTCCCTCCTTGTCATCTCTTAACTCTCAAAATCCCATGCATGTCTGTAAGGCCCATTTCAACTATTGTCTCTTCCATAATGCATTAACATAACTTCATATGGATGCAGGGATACAATCATATGTCTTTCACCTTCTATCAAATGTCAGTAAGTGTTATAAAGCAGATTTTTTAGATAAGTAAAAAGAAGTCAGTTTGTACACACTTCAGTTATTTTCATGATTCTGCTATCACATAGTGGGTACGTATATTATTCTTCTATGAATGCCTTGTAAGACCAAATGAAGCATTTGTAACAATAATTTAAGTAGCTGTGTTCTACCTTATTTTTACTATGAGAGAAGTCAATGATTGACAAAAGTAAAATCGCACTATTTGAGAAAGTCCCTGGAGAAAGTCATTGGCTTTTTTACTAACGCTCCTGAGAAAAGAGAAAAAATAAATTTTATTGGCTTCTGTTTCACTGACCCATTAATTACTTCTACTGTCAAATAGCATTTTCTTTTATCAAAAATTACAGGGACTCATTAGATACTCTCTTATGACAATTTTCTTATATATTTTATAACCATGAAATCCTCTATAATAATAAATAAGTGAGTTTTCACTATTTTGTGATTGTCATCTCGATGAAGAGACTCATAGAACACATTCCCTGGTAGAGGAAAGAATTGCCTGTGTTTTTCTGAAATATACCTAAGCCTGAATAAATGCATGTATCCTGCAGTCATCCTTGTCATGTGCCAATGACACTGAGATGAGAAACTGGCAAGTACAGAGGCTAATATGAGGGGGTCAAGTGAGTCATATGCTCCTTGAATCACATTATCAGAGACTGAAACTGATTTGATTTCTCTTAATCCTCTAGGACTCAACAAATAAGTGAAAAAAAAATGTCACTTGTATATTAAGAAAGAAAGCATGTTAAATGTACTCTAATAATTATAGAATATATTTAAGGTTTATGTTTAACAGTTTAATTCTTAATAAAAAAAATTACAATGAATTGTGCTCACCAAAGTATGCAGTAATACAAGGGTGCATAATCATCATCATTGGACTCATTGGTAAGAAAGATTGCCTGCATGTACCAAGGTGGTACTAATAATAGGTGTGACATTATTTATCATAGTACCCATTAGATTAAGGCTCATTTGGAATTTTAGGGAAAACGCATAAAGACATATTTAGGAAAATGTTCTTCCATCACAAGAATTGGCCACCTGATTGCTGAAATGTTGTAGAAACCATCATAGCCTTTGGCCAGAAACTGATGTGTCAAGGGGCTTCTCTGACCTGTTGTTGTATTCTCCCAAGCTTTGTCCTCCCTCTCTGTCCTTCCTTACCATTCCAGTCAGGGACATTTACTTGTCCCCTAAAAAGGGGTTTTGCTCTGCCAGAGCCAGGGGACAGCCGCTGGGTTCCTTCAGACAAAATCGCTTTCCATCCCTACCCCCACCCCCATGGGCACCTGGCACCTCTGGCGCCAACCAGCTTCAGCAGTTTTGGCTCAGACCTTCTGGGCGCCTGTCAAAGACCATTTGTGACAGGACTTGAGAAAAATAACAAAGCAGCTCTCCCCTCAAACCCTTGGAGGAATGTGAAAACCGTAGTGGGGACACATAGGTTCTTTGTAACCTCAGGTACACAGTGTCAGCTGCCTTCTCTGGCTGGCAAGGCTAAGTGACAGAATACAATCAAATGCTCAATTGGGCTGCATCGGGCTAGTCAGGACAGAGGATACATTTTATTAAAGAAAGTAACATTGTGCCTCCTGCCAAACTGAGGTAATTTCCTTCCCTTTTCTATACTTCCTAGCATTCCAGATTTATACATTTTAATAGTGTTTGCCAGAGCTCACCTGAAGAAAGAAATTCTCAAATAAAAAACTTAAAGAAATATTTTTGTTCAGGGCCCAGACCCATAAAGAATAACTACCATAGGCTTAAAAAATCACAACCTAACTTTACAACTAATTACTTAAATAAACCAAATAAACAGACCAGTTTTATCTCACTAAAAAAGAAGGCCAGAAGCATATAGCCTGCTCTGGAATTCAATAGATTTGAAATAGAAAACTCCTCACCTCGCCCTATTGGCCTTACATTGGTTCAGTTATTTTGTGTCTGTAACTGAGATTCTTGTGTAAATTTGAATACATATGTTTATTAAAAAAAAATAAAAGTGATCCATTTTCAATTATTAGAATATCTAAGGACATTTTTAGATAAAGTCAGATCTTTCTTGTTAATTACATGTGAGCCAACACAGACTTTAATTCAATTCTGGACTTTCCCCTAAGAACTAGTAAGGAAAGAAACTCTTTTTGGGTTAATTGCTTGTCCCTGAGCACCAAATAGGACAAAATGATAATAATTTTAACATTTGGCTTGGGATAGTTAGCTTTTTTCCTGATGTTAAGTCTGGCAGTGCAAAGTCACCAACTCATTAGTGCAATTGCTATAAGAAACAAAGGGATGAAGGAGTGACATTTACTATATTTATTGTGTAGTGAGCCCTTTGATGGGAACTTCACATACATAATCTCACTTAATGCTCTCCACACTCAATAAGACTAGCTTATATTACAATTTCGGAAACAGAGGCTGAAAGGGACTAAGTAGCTAGCCCAAAATTCCCAAAGCTGAGAAGTGGTCCAATATGTGATAATACTATTGTCTCTTTTACCAGTCATTAAAAAAAAAAAAAAGTCAATCTATTCAATTCACCACACATTCACTTTTGTATCCTCTGGGGCCTAACAGATATACAATGCACTATTATGAGAATTAACAGAGTTTTCAAGTTCATTCATTTATCCACACTTCCTTTAATACTATGATTAATGATAAATCTGAATACTAATGTAAAAGGGGTCCTATGTTGGTGCAGAAGAGAATGATTCATTCTACACTGGATGAAAAGTACATGAGTTAATTTTAAAGCAGTGACCCAATATTTTCAATACAAGAATTTCTTTTGTTTGTCAAAAAGATTCGGTGTGCCTACTTTCCCCCTTGTTAATAGCTATATGTTTAACATCTTTTAATTGAGAAAATACATATCTACCATGATGTGATAATCATTTGATATAAATATTAATTTCAATAATTTCATTTACTAATATTGGCAAAACTTGAATCCATTTGTTGGATATTCCATAGAAGCAGTGCCTAAAAGGAGTTCAGACCCACGGCTATAATAGATATCTCTACACAAGTATCTATGACTTACAGGTTGAGAACTGCTGTTTTAAAGATCAAGAAAGACAAATGTGTAGAATAAGGAGGCAGTGATCTGCAGTCAGGTTTGGAGAGGAGCTCTAGGAAGACGATAGTTGCTTTAAAAAGGAAACTACAAAGAGGGCTCACTTGGCCTTGACTTAGAGAAGTTATTTCTTGTATTTCATGGGATTAATTTCCTGGTAGCCTGTATTAGTTTCCTGAGACTGCTGTAATAAATGACTGCAGACCAGGTGGCTTAAAATAACAGAAATTCATTCTCACAGTCTGGAGACCAGAAGTCCAAAATCAAGGTGTTGGCAGGGCTATGTTTCCCTCCAAGGCTCTAGGGGAGAATCCTTCCTCACCTCTTCCAACTTCTGGTAACTCTAAATATTCTTTGGCTTGTAGATCCATCATTTCTGTCTCTGTCTCTGTCTTCACATGGCCTTGTCTTCTTCATTGTGTCTTTTTCTCTTTTGTTGCTTATAAGGACACTTGTCATTGGATTTAGGTGAGTCCAGATAATTTAGGATGATCTCATCTTGAGATCTTTAACTTAATTACATCTGCAAAGACCTTTATTCCAAATAAAGTCACATATACAGGCTCCAGAAGTTAGGATATGGACATATCTTTTGGGGGTTCACCATTTGACCCACTACAGAGCCCAACAACTCACTTAAAGCCCCAGGTTTAGTACAAAGAAAACTATGGTGTCAAGAGGGCTAGAAAGTGATGGCTTGTGAATTAGGAATGGTGCAGAGGACTGAGTTCAGGTGTCCTAGTGATCACTATAGCATACTCAATTCATCCATTAGCTATTTTCTGAGGCCTATAGAAAGGTACCTTGTCTAGAGATATACTTCAAAACGTGAGATAATTTTGCTTTTTTAAATAATTGTAATATATATACATAGTCATTAAGATATGCTTGAAAACATTTTTTTAAATTACAGAAAGAAAAATGAAAATAAAAGAAGTTAATTATTTCATAACTCAGAGATTGATTAATTCTAGTATGTTTCCCACCTCTGCTCTCCATGCCTTGATTCTTCACTACTAATATTGGACTCCATCAATTAGACTCCACTAATCTAACCAAGTTAAATAGTTTATATTTAATTTTTAAACATGTTTATCTTTAAAATATGATATTAACATTTTAATGTATAATGGTACTAATATATATTAGTGAGGAGTAAAGATTTATAAATCTTGATTTCTAAAACAATATTTGTATATTCTATAAGATGAAACAACATTTTTTTCATAAAACATTCTATAGCTTGATCATGGCTTTATAATCCTGGTCTCTAGTTATATGTATGAGAGTATATTCATACATACTCATTTAGTCATTATCATAGTCCTCAAAACTAGGCAGATTAAAAAAAAAGTAAGGCTTAAAAAATATAAAGCAATTTGCTGTAGACAGCACAGCAGGCAAGTCACAGAGCTGGGATTAGAGCCCAGACCATATAACTTCAAAGGCATTAAGCCACCTGGCTTCAGAAATAAAAGTGGATGAGATTCTTGATATTTGGTTTATTCCAGGCAATGTACTCATGCATCTTTCATTCCTTACCTTCTTCTTTTTACATGCTTACATGCATATGTTCTGGCTTTTACATGTATTCTCTCATTTTTTGATACATTTTACAAGTAAATTTCTCTACTGTCATTTTACTAAAAATAAAAACAAAATAAAACAAAATAAAACAAAATCACAATTCTTTCCAACCCTCACAACTCTGGAGATGTTGAGGAGAAATGACACTGTGAGACTGCTGTTTAGTAGAAAAGTATAACAAACTAGTACTCCTGTGCATGTTTTTCTTTCATTTCTCCTTCTCTCTCATATTTCCCAAATGGTGGCAAGTACAATTAATTTCACATTATTAGGTCCAGAGGAAATGTAAGGTAATTAATTATTGACTTAGAAAAAATAATTTTTGATGAAAACATGTTATAGGGATGCACAAGAAGCCTTATGTAAACATGCCATAATTTTTAAATTAAATTTCCTCAGTATGTAGCATATATTATTTCACTGTATTGATAACTGATATCCATTATAAGAATCAGGAATGTTATTCTGATGCATCCCCCCCAAAATGCATATATATATATTGATAATATAATTAAGATGTTAATGATATAATCAGTATATATTAATAATTTTATTGTTTGCTTTTTATTACATGCATATGATTTTTAAACTAAATAGTAGATTCTGAACATTTCTTCATGTCTCTGATTTTTAACTGTATACATGACTGAATAACACTTCCTTTTATATAACGATCATTATTATTTATCCATTTTCCTATTGCTGAGCATTTAGGTGACTTTTTTTGCTATTATAAGTAATGCAGAAAGAAACATATTTGTACTAATCTTTGTCACCATCTCTGATTATTTCCTCAGTATAGATTCTCATTAGTTGATTTATTGCATCAAAAGTTATAATTATTTTAATGCTCTTGATAAAAATTACATATTTGCTTTTCAGAAAGAGTTTACTAATTCACACTTCTAGCAGTTCTTATCTTCCATATTCTTTCAAGAACAGAGTAGTATCTTTTTAAAAAAGTGTTTGCTACTGTTATATGAAAGATATAATTCTTACCTTTATTCAGTGTTTTTATTATTATTGTGGGACGAAATTTTTTAAAGAACTGTTTGTTTTTTAGTCTTTTGCATGTTCTCATCCGAGCTTTGTTCATGTTCTTTGTGACATTTTCTACATATTCAAGTGTGAGGCACTGGCAGTGGGGGCAAACTGGCTCAGTCAGCCTGAGTTACCCAACATTACTCTTTAGCTCCTTCCCATGTGTATAAGTTTGTCTTTTGCAGTGAAGCCGCAGGAAATCCCTTTTTTGTTAAAGTGTGGAAATAGCAGTGTAAAGTATGAAATCTCCTTCTATGTTAACAGTCTCCATTTCTCATGGGTCAGCAAGAAATTGAAAAAAGACTGGCTGGAGGTGTTAGGTACAGAACAAAGGGAGAACCTAAGACAGTTTCTGGAACAGAATGAGACTGGCCAAATATTGGGGTCTTTCCAATAAAAGATTCTACTGTGGGGCCACAGGGAGTAGAGGTACAGAATAGATCACAGTAGGGAGTCATAACTAGGGATAGCACACAGAGAGGTTGCTCCTTGGGGTAGGGGAAGCAGTTAGAAAGGCCCAGGCAGAGACATCCCTGAGGCATAGTTCCATAAAGTCTGCTCCTTTTTTATAGGGGCTCAGTTTCCACTGTGGCTGAATTGGTTAGTAAATATGACAATTGTTGCAATAATGACTTTGAGACTATAAAATACTTAAGTGCTCTTTGAATCATTACAAATACATTTTATTACTATATTTTACACTATGACATGTGGAGTTAAGACTATATTTTTATTTCTAATTCTTTAAACATACATGGACTCTTGACTACAATACTTAATTGTCTAGAACTCCTTCCAACCATAAGGGATAATAGATTTTACTGTATAGCCTCTGTTTCTTACTCAGGTTTTAATCAATCCAAGAGCAAGGGACTGATTTTTCTACGTTCTTTGGTCTCCCAGCAAGCTGCAAGTGAAAATGCATTTTGATGGCTTGGAAAAGTTAATTCATCGCTGAGGGTACTGGAAACCAGCTCACTAAGTAGGGACTGGCCCAGTGTTTCTAAGCCTATGGTGAGAGACTCAGTCTTGACTTGGTGTACCTTGAACTAAACATACCTTTGGAACTTGTAACAGCACTGATCAATCAAGTCTTTGTGTAGTCGAGTCAATTATTTGACGTGTTAAGTGAATAATTATGAATTGGCTGACCTGGAGCCCATTTCAAGAGCCAAACTTCCACTTAGTTCTAGGATAAAGCTTCATACTTCATAGAGACTCATGTCTGCAGACAATAAATGATTCCATTATTCTTTGGTTTGGTATGATATTTATGACTGATCATAATCCTTTGGTGAGAATGTGGTTTATGTCCTCTCATTTGTTTTCTGTCTATGTTAGGTATACAAATTGCAAAACTCCATAGTCATAGTCTAAACTTTTTATTAATTATATGTCTTCTTTAAAACAAATCTGGGTACAATTCCTCAGGGTTTATTTGTCCAAATTTGTGATCCTTTAAAACAATTTCCTGTGTGCCTTAGGAAGTTCTACATTAAAAATACCAACTATTGAAAATTAATAATAGTTTTGCAAAAAATACTTTGCTTTTGAAGGTTAATTAAAATGTGTCTCAACTTCCTAGAGTCAAGGTGACTTTTAAAAGTGGATTTGCATCTAAAACATTGGGGAAAACACAAGCTTATAGTATGTAAGATTTGAATTGGAAAAAGGTAAGTAGTTTCTAGGGTGTCCTTGGCATTCTCACACTTTTAAACCACCTCCCAAGGAATATACTTAAGAACTTGCTTGTAATATTTCTTCATTACTCAGGAAAATATTTTCATGGAAATTTCATCATATGACTGCCTAAAAATCTTTTTTTTTTTTTTTGTCTTGCAACATTTCCCTTTCAGACATGAGCATTTCTGGGGAATCATGGTATAGAAATAAAACTTAGTATTTACTTAATAATTATTATAAACATTTTGGTAGGCAAAATACTTTGAGGTTAATTTGAAAATAGAAAAATCCTACTTCATTATTATAACTGGAAAATTATGCATGTGATGGCATTTATAATCTGGGTCACATTTCAGATTAAATTAAAATGGGTCATTTTATTCATTAAGTTTGTTTAATTTCAAAGGGAAAATTCTGACTTTTTATTATTCAGATATTTATATTGTCATAATATATGTTGACATGCTGTTAATGATTAGAAGTCAAGGATTATATCAAAACTAGTCACTCTTTTTTTTATATCTTCCTACTGGGGTCATATACAAAAGTTTAGTACTAAATTGAAGAAATTATTTAAATTTTAAATATATATATGGCATGTAAAGTTAACTCATGCAACGAATAATGAAAATCATATAAATACATGCATATAATTTAAATAAATATACTATATAAACTCTTAAAAATAAATTATCCAAAATTGCTAAGTTTAGGTTTTCTTATATTTAGAAATTAAAAAAGAAAAAACCTTTTTTGATTGCTTGTAAAATATTACAACTTAAATTTTAAATTGGTGTGAGTTCATTACCTTTTGATCATTTACTTTCTAGAATATTTCCCATATTTTCTCAAAACTATACCCTCAAGAGAAAGGGAACTTGATACCAATTACTTCAGGGTAGGGTTGTCTAAGTTAGGTAGAATCTAAAGCAGTATAAAAGATAGTAGAGGGGGCAATATTAAAAATAATAAAAATTTTAATCATAAATTAAGCTGCAACAAATACAATTTAAGAATAAAATTGTACTAAAGTAGTCTTTGAACATACTTCACAACACAGCTCTGATCTATAGGAAATCCAGACACAGAAATCAAGCTGTGGCACAGGAGTAAAGGAAAGAGGCGAAAAATTTAAGTGGTGAGAGAAGCATAGAGCATACTGTGGTAAGATTCTCACATAGTGAATTCTATAATATTACTTAGAGGCAGACTGTGATACATCAAATATGAATATTATAAACCCTAAAGCAATGAAAAAAATAAGCCAAAACCAAAGTTACAGCTAATAATCCAAAAAAGGTGGAAAAAATAAACAAAACTATGCAACCAGTTTAAAACAACAAAGAAAACAAAAAGCAATTTGGCATATTAAACCTAACTTTATTAATAATCATATTAAATATAAATGGTTTAAAGACCCCAATTAAAAGGCAGGGATTATTAAATGTGGATAAAAAAGCCACAACTATATGTTGCCCATAAGAAACTCATTTTAAAGAGAAAGACACATAGGTTTAAAGTAAAATGGAAGAACATCTGTAATTCATATATTGCTGGTGGAAATGAAAAATCTTTCAGCCTCTTGAAAAACAGCCCAGCAATTTCTTATAAAGTTAAACACACAATTATCATATGTCCCAATAATTATACTCCTACGCATTTATAAAAGAGAAATAAAAATTTGTGTTTGTGAAAAACAGTGAATGAATGATAGCAATTATAGCAAAGTCAACCTAATTGCCTCAAACTGAAAACAAATGTCCTTCATGAAGTTAGTGAATCAATGAATGGCAAGCATGTCCATATAAAAGAATGCTAACTAGCTAGTTAAATCTATGAGATTATTACTGTACACCTATTAAAATTCCTAAAATGAAATACTGATCATACCAAATTTTGATGAGAAAGTGTAGCAAGTAGAAATTTCCCACAATGCTAGTTGGATTATAAAATGATATGGCCATATTGGCAAACAGTTTGGCAGTTTCCTAAAAAATATAAGCATGCTCTTGCATATCACCTGCCCATTTCACTCCTAGGAGCAATGGTCCACAAAAAACTTGTCCATGATTATGATGGTTTCACAGTTGTATACATATGTCAAAACATATCAAATTGTACTTGGTAAATGTATACAGTATATTGTATGTCAAGTATGCCTCAAATAAAGCTTTAAAGATTAAGGAGATGATGAAATCTTTAAAAAGTGCCTCATGGGATACAGCTAATGCAGTACTAAGAAGGTAATTTGTAGTCTAGTCTTCAATATAAATGTTATAAAAGAAAACATACATCTCAAGAACTTAAAGACTAGCTAATTAAAAACAATTGGTCAATTGGTATTCATATAGAGAAATGAATTGTAGGTCAAGAATTAAGGCAGAGTTCTTCTGGGCAATTTTTCTGTTTCACACAGCAGCTGCTGGGGTAGATCACCTGTAGTTAGTTGACACTTCCAAGCTGACTCATGCCAACTGCTGGTAATTTGTTAAGTGTTGTCAGCTGAGCACTGGGCCAAGGGGTTTGTCTAGGAGCACATGAATCTTTCCATGGGTCTGTTTGTGCTTCCTCACAGACAGCATGGTGGCTGGCTTCTAGGAAAAAGGTTTCATGAGACAGAAAGTAGAAGATGCTAGCGTCTTAAAGCCCGTGCTCAGTAACTGGCACCGTATTTCTTCTGCTTCATTTTTTATTGTCAAGTAAGTCACAGAGCCCACCTAGATTCAAGGGAAGGGGAGATGCAATACCACTTCTCAGTGCTGAGTAATTAACATTGTTAATCTTTCACATTTGGAGCATCTCAGAAGAATTTCTGCTCTTCTGCCTCATCCTCAGCCTTCAATGAATTATTTTCTATGAACTCAGTGAAGGCAAATAGGAAAGCCGTGGTAGACAGGTAAAAAAAAATCAGTCTTCTTGGGGATCCTTGTGATCCCCTCACTTGGCCATTAAAGGTTCACAGAAAGTTTGGCTGAAATCTTCTTAGTGGTGTGTGTGTCAGGATCCTTCTTCCATGGTGGCTCTACTAGGAATGAAAAGAGTCATGGATTTCTTCTCTCTTACAAAGGGTTTGTCAATTTCTGAAATTTAGTTCATTTAGATTAAGTTGCATCCTTCACACTGATGTTTTTTTAAAGCTATAAGTTTTTGCTAATTTGGTTTACTCTCATTGTTAGGGGTAACAAAGATAATCTCTTATGATAGTCTACATTTTAGACCAAAGCAGTAATTTCCCCTAAATTCCTGATTGGTTTATATAATTCTTATGTTTTTCTTCTTTTTGGTTTGTGCTAGAAGTTTTTAATGCCATAAAATTTCTTCAACATGAAGTTATAAAAGTATTCCATCACAATTACTGTATTCTCAGTATCATCTGTCTTTCATATTGGATTAGTCAATACAGATTAGAGGGAATGATCCCTTTAGTTTGAGCCTTCTCTAATATCTTATATCTATTTGTTCTCTTTACAAAAAAACACTTTTTTTTCAAAATTAGTACTTTTACATAGCTGTATAACTCATGCTGATTTGGGCGTTATCTTTGAAATAAAAATTATTTTTGCAGTTTTACTCTAAATCCAGAAACATATTTTAAGTCATCCCTTTTGTGATAAACTGTTTATTCTCTATCTCTTTCTCATGTCTTCACTTATAATCTCATTTACGATCATCATAAAAATCAAATGCCTACAAAGACAGGATCTTGTAGAATTTATGATAGTTAAAAAGAACAAGTAAATATTTTCATAAAATTGGTAGAATATTTCCTAGAGTGTTTGATGGTTCCTTTCACCACTGGAAATGGTATAGCTGATGCACGTCTTAGCATGAGACTTTATTTTTTTTTCAAATTATGGTAAGATGATTAGGGATTGTTTCTGCTTATTCTCTCTTTTCCATATTTCTTAAAGTAACTTTGCTGATTGGAAGTGACTCGTAATATCATTAAAATGTAGAATAACATTTCTGTACTTCTATTTCTGAGTTAAGAATTAAAAAGCTTAACGTGATTTCAGAAGTAAGAGATTGTTTTATCTTTATAATATTTTTTTGGAAAATAACCTATCACAATATAGATATATCTCATAAATAAACTTCGAACTTTTTTTCTCTTTGCCAACAAAATACCCCTCAATATGTGCTAAAGTTTCCAAAGAAGACTTCTCCATGAGCAGCCAAGGAGAGAAATACACAGTCATGCCAACATCTGATTCACTGCTGAAGAAACAACAGAAAACCTCACCTATTACCTAATGAGTGATGCTGATGTTTTTACCCTTACTACGAAGGATGGTGTTGAAGGACTAAAGGCTGGCCAGGTTCTTGTTTATAGAAATCTCTTTCAAAAATAGAGCTAATAGCATCTTCCATTTTAAGCAGGTGCCAAAAACACAGCATTTTAATTTTGTTCCAAGCCGAATAGGAACTTTTTGGTAACTTTTCCTCTGTGTTGATGTTTGAAAAGTTATGCCTGTGAAGAATCCAAGGGATATAAAATTTGTCTTATTTTTACAATTCTGTTTTTCAGTGAGGACAATTATCTGTGAGAAGCTCTTACAAATTACCAAATCAGTTTTGTTGTGTAAGTAGCTATTATACTCAGCCACACACTTATCCTAAAATCTTCCTTCAAGACGAGGACATGTGTATACGCAGTGCATGTATGCGTGTGCATGTGTGTGTACATATATGAAGTTGAGAGGCACTGAGTTATGGAAATGATTGGGACAGTGAAAAGCAGCTAACAGAAAATAAATAGAATGGGATACCAAAGTTCTTAGTGGCATTCTGCCTCTGTCTAGTATTCAATTCTTAGTCCCAAATTCTACTCATCTTTCAAGTGCAGCTCAAGATCCAACTTTTGGTTACTGCCCACTCTCATGTCCAAATTCTTAAAATATTCACATTCTGTACCCATCTTAGCATTTAATCTATACCACTGAAAATGGTTTCTGTGTGGAGTTTTTGTTGTTGTTGTTGTTTGTTTTTACTTCCACTTATTTATTTTTGCTTTTGTTGCCTTTGCTTTTGGTGTCAGATACAAAAAATGATTGCCAAGACCAATGTCAAAAAGCTACGTTTTCTTTTAGTTTCATGGTTCAGGTCTTATGTTCAAATCTTTAATCCATTTTGAGTTGATTTTTGTGTATGGCATAACATAGAGGCTCAGTTTCATATTTTTTGCATATTTTTTTAAAAATGTGGTTCAATATTGTACTTCTTGTTTTCTTTAAGATAATCCTAATCTCAGGGGAATTCTTTGCTTTTTGTTGTTGTTGTTATCCCATCATTCCATGATGAAAAGGATAAAAAGAAAGACTACATAAACACAGCCAACCCTGGACCTAGACATGTGGGTGTCTCCAGACTAGTAATTTGGTGCCATTTCAAAATGAATTTTTAAATATTTATTAAAAATTTACTTAAATGGGCAGGGAAACTGACTTCCTGTTACTAAAGATGTGTATAGAAATAAATTTACTTATTGATTCACTTTGCTACCGAAAGCAATCAAAGTATAGAAAAAAGAGCAGACAAAAGTTTCTTGTTTTTCTATAGCTCTTATTCTCTCTTCTGTTCTTTTGCAATTATCTAAACCAGACAACTTCTTGGCAAACTCAATAAAGATTTAGATAATGAAGGAAATTTCTCAATACTGTGAATAGCATTATGCTGTGCAATTTTTTGATCTCAGAATTTCAGCTGCCAGCTACTGCTGCCTTTTGGCTGACTGCAACTGCATGTGCGTGTTGCAAAATTATTCAATAAAAACATGTCCATGCTAGTGAGGACTCTCTTTACATTTCCATCTGAAGCACTGTCTGCTTCAGCTGAATATATACAAATTTGTATTTCTGAGTTACATAAAAGCCATTTGGAAAAATCTGACTCAGCAACAATTGTATTTTTAATTTAGTCCATGGACATTTTACTGCCCCATGTCAGTGTTTTAGAAAGAAGTCTAGTTGGCCTACTCCTTAGTCAGATTCTGTACCCACCATTTAGCAACTCTTCTTCCCAAAACCAGTCACTCTAGCTCAGGGGTCCCCAGCCTTCAGGTCACCTGTACTGGTCCATGGCCTGTTAGGAACTCGGCCTCACAGCAGGAGGTGAGCAGCAGGCAAGTGAGCAATACTTCATCTGTATTTGCAGCCTCTCCACAGTGCTAGCATCAACACCTCAGCTGCACCTCAGATCATCAGGCATTTGATTCTCAAAGGAGCACAGGTCCCTGGTGCCAAAAAAGTTGGGGACCGCTGCTCAGCTGCTATATTATAAATTTAATTTGCCTTTTAAAACTGTGATTTTTAATTTTATTTTTCTCTTAATTAATTGTTGATATGTGAGAAGCAAAAAAAATCATTATTAAAAGCATAAGTTTAGGAATCAGATTTGGCAATATTTTCTGAATTTGCCAATTCTTACCCCTAAGAATCCTGACAAGTCATTTAGCTTCCCTGACCTTGGCTTTTATCACACATAAACTAGAGATAATAATAACATCTTTGCAGAGGTGTTGGGAACATTAGCAACAATTAATCATTGCCCAATTAATTTTATTGCTCTTTGAGAATGATAGCCTATTTTATTGCTAACAGGTACTTTTAATTATCTTTGACACACACTGAATTATATGAAGAAGATAAAATTATTAAAAGCGAATGATTGATATTGTTTGAAAATAATAATTAATTATCATTAATTCATTAAGTTGCACTGTTAAGTACCAGATTCTTGAATTATTATTATTATTATTAATTATTATTAAGTGAACTCCACATTTACTTTAGAATTCACTTTGTGTTATACAGTTCTATGAATTTTGACAAGTATATAGTGTCTAGTATCCATTATAGTATCATACAGAATAGTTTTACTGCCCTAAAGTCCCCTGTGCTTGGTTGTATGTTTTCATACATATTTTTCGTCGGGTTGAGAAGTTCTCTTTATTTTTAGTTTTATGAGGATTTTTATCATAAATGGGTATTGTATTTTGTTAAATGTGATTTCTGCATTTATTAAAATGACTATATGGAATATTTTTTGCCTTCGTTTTGTTTATATGATGATTTATATTGATTGATTGCCAAATGATAAACCAATATTGCACTCTAAGTATGCCTTGCTTGGTCATGATATTTATGATCTTGATATATTGCTGAATTTTATTTGCTAACATCTTGTTAAAATTTTTTATGATTTATGCATGAAAATTTTTTTATTGTTTTTTTTTTTTATGTTTTTCTCTGAATTGGGTATTAGGGTAACAATGGTCCATAAAATGAGTTGAAAAATATTTCCACCTCCACTATTTTTTGGAAGAAAGGATTAGTATTTGTGTAGGATTGGTATTATGGGTACAAAACAGTTTATAACATTCCTTTATCCTTTTAATATATTTACAATTTCTGTGATATCCCTTCTCTTTCATACATACTAAACAATTTTATACCTTGTTATTTTCAACTGTCTGTGCCTTAACATAGTTGAATCTTGCTTATTTATCCAGTCTGAAAATCTCTGCCTTGTAATCAATGTTTACTCTATTTACATTTATGTAATTATTGATATGTTGAGTTTGTCTACTATATTGTTATTTGTAGTATTTGTTCTTTTGTTTCACCTCTTTTTCTCTCATATTTTAGATTAATCAAGTATTTATTAATGTTCTATTTATTTTTTTTGCTCTTCAGCGTATCTTTTTTTTTTTAATTTTCAGTGGCTGGTCTTGTGGTTATAATATGTGTCATTAACTTATCACAGTCAAATTTAACTTAAAATGTTGTCTCTTCACATACATGCAAGATCTTTACATTTACCCTCCTTCCTTTGTGCTTATTGTTATACATTTTACTTTTTTTATGTTAAAGCTAAATACTTTATAGTAATTTTTCCTTTAAACAGTTACTTTTCTTATAAATAATTAAGATACTAAATAAAAAATCTCTTTATATTTTTCAGTAAATTTATTTATATTCGGCTTTCTTCATTTCTTTGCTGATATCCAAGTTTCTTTTAGTATCAGTTATTCTCTAAACTGAAGAACTTCTTTAAATATTTTTCTAGTGTAGTAATGTTAGTTATGAACGTTGTTGTCAGCTAACCTTTATTTAAAAATGTATTTTGCCTTATTTTTGCAGGATACTTTTGCAGGTTATGAAATTTTAGGTTAAAAGTTTGTTTTTTTCCCACAGCACTTAAAAGATGCCATTGCACTGTTTTCTAGCTTGTGCTGTTGGTGGTGAGGAGTCAGTATTTATTCTTATTGTTGCTGTGCATGTGTTGTGTTTTTCTCCAGCTGCATTAAAATTTTTCTCATCTTAGATTTTTATCAATTTAATTATGATGTCATTTATTTATTTATTTATACTTATTTTGCTTTGGTTTTTATCAATGTTTTCAATTCTGTACATTGACATTTAAATTAAAATTTAAAAAAACATATTAGTCATATTTTTTCAAACTCCTTTTTCCTCTTTTGCCTCAATCTGTTACCCCTCTTCTTGGACTCCAAATGCATGTGTCTTTATTTTTTTTCTTTTTTTTCTTACTGTGTATTTTATTGTGTATAGTTTGTACTGAACAATTTTAAGGACCATGGTACTTTCTTTTGGAATGCTCTACTATTAAGCACATTCACTATATATATATATTTTTTTTATTTCAGATATTATTTGGCTCTACAGTTTTTTCTTTCTTTTAGTGTTTGCCTCTCTCCTCTCCAACAAAATTTCCCACCTATTCTCTCATTATACCTATATTTTTCTTTTCTTTCAAAAATACTTTTTCTCCTAAATTCTGCATCTGTTACATCTTTGGACCTTTTCTAATTACTTTTTTTTCCTGGTTATGGGTCATATTTTTCTTCTTTTTCACAGGTCTAGAAATTTATTTTATCATCTCTTGAATATTGAAGATGCTATTTTCCTGAGGTCATTTTTTCTGTCTTTGAATAGTGCTACATTTTATTTTGGAAATTAGTTGAATTATTGGAGGATCAGTTTAATATCAGCAAGACTTAGTTTTCTTAGCTATTCTAGGATTACTGCTATGCAAGTTTATAGTAGCCCTAGTTCCTGAATATGTCCTTTGTAAGGTCTTAATTGAATGCTTAGGTAAGAGGATGCAATTCTGGTTGGTTGGAATTCCAACATATCTCAAATTCCAGAATCTCTTTTCAGCTCATAACTCTTCAGTAGCTATTATCCCTGACTTTTCAGGATATCAATCTGAGAGGTATAGCTTATTACTTAAGAGTCCTCCCCCTGTACACACTCTGTACAGTTCCTTCCTCTTCAATGTTCTGTCCTTCAGGTTCCACCTTCCTAGAAGCCCTGAACTTTGATGTCTTTCTCACCCAGAGAGATGGTAGCTCTCTGTTTGGTTTACATGTCCCTGTGCCATAGTTGGTAAGTTTCCCTGAGAAAGAAAGCCATGGTGAATGTGGAACTCACTTCCTGTTTCCCTCCTTTTAAAGATCACAGATAGCTTGCATTGTCTAGTGTCAAATTCCTGAACATATTTGCTTTAAAATACTTTGTTCATTTTTATGGTTATCTAGAACAGAAATGTAGTCTGATGCAGGACTTGAACCTATTACTTTTATATTATGAATGGAAACATAAGTATTTACAGAACATTTTTAAAGATAAATAAATACCTAAAAATTTACTAAAAATTATTTTTAACAACACATCTTAAAAATATTTTATATACATATATATGGAGCTGCCTCATATTTTAGAATAGTTGCATTATATTTTATTGAATGTCTTTATTTTATCTAAATATCCCCATTAATAGATATTTGATTATTTTTTCTATTTCAGATAATACTGCAATAAAAATTCTTACACCTAACCCGTGGCCTATTCATGTAAATATAGTAGTAAACTACATTTATGGCAGTGGCATTGATAAATCAAAAGTAGGAATATTTGAAATTTTGATAGATAATAACAAAATATCCTGAGAATGCCTTTATATATTTCTACCAGTAGCATAGGGAAATTGGTTTCGCACACCTTCTCCATACACAGTTGTTAAGTGACAATATTCTAAAAGAAAAAGAGGTAAAATTATGTACATTTCATTTGTATCAGTGGAATCTTCCCAATGATGTTTTAAGCTGAATTCTTTTTGTGTTTTCCCTAGTGGTGACTTTTAATGCCTGGAGCATAGAAATTTAATTAATGATTACTGAATTAATTTGAATGGACATAGCAGGTTTTTACACTTAAACAAAATGCAAGTCAGAGCATTTACATTATTAGGAAGACTGGGAAAAAAAAAAAACTCTGATACCAAAATGGTTCATAAAATTTAAGAGACACACACCAGTGACAAGAGCAACTCTGGATGGAGTTCTACAGAGAAACCATCAGGCCAACTCCCTGAGGTTTTATCAATCAAAACCCTAGTCTATATTTAGCCACTCTTCCCTAATTATTTACTCCCCTCTTTGTAGAGGACTAAAATCCTGAGAAGCATGTTTTCACAACTGTTTGGAAATGAGAGATTAGGTGAGTTTGATCAAACACCTCTTCCCTGTGATCAAGGGAAGGAAACAGACCTTTTCAAAACATACTCACTAGATTAGCTATACAGTTTGAGGCTTGTTCTAGGTGGAGAGCACAAAATCTCCTTTAAAGACTCTCTTATGTCTACTCAGAGCCTTGAAGAAATAAAGTACAGAAATAAAAAAGACAGGCAAGGAGAGTCGTGGAATCTAAATAATTTCTGCAAATAACTCTAACACACCTGGAGTCAATATTCAGGTCAGGTTTTATATCTAGTTACAACAAAATCTAAAAAAGAAATTTATAAAAGAACTACTCAACTATCAAAGAGATTAATACTCATAAACACATAAAGAAAAGATATGCACTATTTGGGCAAATCATCACACTTCTCTGGGTCTTTTATTTCTTTATGTATAATTTTAAGCGCACTAAATTCTTTTTGTTATTGTTGTTATTGTTGTCGTTGACAAAGATAGTTTCAGGAAAGATGTAGACTTTCAACTGATTATTAGGGGGTGAGTAAAACTTACTAGTTAAACAAGAAAGGAAGAATATTCCAGGCAGGAAAGAGCATTCTTTTCAGGAGGCTCTCCATTACTCCCTCAGACACAGTTAATTTCTTCTTCCTCTGGGCATTTACTGTACATTTATTTTTCATTTCAGGATCTACTTGTTTGCATATGTCTACACTCCAATGTCTAGCCCTGAGCTGGGAACAGATGGTCAGTCTTTATTTATTTCATAAATAAAGTCATGAAATAGTGAAACAGAAATGCTTGGTGAAGGCTAAATCTATATTTTGGCACAGTGCTGGGTGGTATGAGGCCAATATTTAATATTTAAGAGAAGATTCAAATTTTTATATTCTATGTGTAGGGGCACCTTTAAACATATGATATAATTAATACCACACTCAATGACTTAAGGTAGAATTATTCTCAAACTATAGGCACAATAGGAATTAAGAAGGGAAAAGTTAATTTGGGGCAATTGCAGAAGGTTTTATGCAAACTGATAATTAGACACTAAAGAATTGATAAAATTTGTGTGGAGAGAGGGAAGAAGTATGGTCTCTAGGAAGGGTGGCCAAAAGTAAAGGTAGTGTATAAAGCATGTAGAGGACAGGTGGAGGTATAGCTTGTTGCATGAAATGAGACATTCCAGAGAATTAAGACACATAGCACATTCATAATATATTTTTAAGTTATCTTCCTGCCTATAATTTTCCCATCAATTGCACAAGGAATAAAAAGGCTTTAACAGTAAATTAGGCAAAAGGCGACTACAACCATAAATATGGTGGTTCCTGTGTAAATCTTGATAACATTTCAAAGGAATAAATAACATATATTGTTGACAGATTTAAAACGGTGAATAAAGACTCAAAATGTCATTTGGATTTCTTGCCTAAAGAAATGGTAGCACTACATGAAATGAGAAAGATCTTGATTTCAGATTTGAGGGAGATAAAAAATGTGGGTGATAGAAATGTTGAAATTGGTTGGAAAAGCTGACATCCAATTTGAAAATTTCTTATGGGCATTTGCAAATTAGAAACCGAAATATAAGTGAGAAGTCAAGACTAAAGATCATTTTCATGAGTGAGAATGAAAAATGGAGAAGAAATCAACTGGAACCTTGGGAGAAAGATATCTGGACTTCTATACAGGTTTCCAAGAATGGAGAGGGGTGTTTGAGATATGAGCTAAAGCCTGGAAATACCGGTCACAGGACCAACACAACCAGGGTCCTCACTGGAAAAAATGTTCCTGTTCTGTGGTTACTTTACTATGAAGGCATAATAGCTTATAGTAGTTCATGTGATAACTGAGGCTGGAAAGGAAGTGTGTTAATAAAGGTTAACTGAAGTTTCCTCCTTTGGGTTTCCACAAAATGAACATTTATTACAAACAAGAAACTTTGTGGCAGAGTTCATGAATGTAGCATGGGTTTTACTATTCTTTTTATTCTGTTAAAAAGAGACTTACACATTTCCCCATTGCTTAGGAGACATGTATAGTAAGTCTTGCTTGGAGCCACTTATTCCATGTGTCAATGTATATAAAGAACAGATTGGAATTTTCTAGACAAAACATTGGAATTTTTATGTCACACCTGCTCTCATGTTGTTTGCTCATTTTCTTGACCTTCTTAGTCACACCTCCAAAACAATGCTCTAAACCCATCTGGAATGTTTCTAGGGGTAGAGAAGATTGATAGCTCTGTTTTCCCTCAAAAAAATTTGGCAATTCTAGAAATCTTTATTTCCAAGATGCCATAGTGTATTTCATCTGGCCTTTCACATAAAAGATACCACAAATACTTCTTACACAACTTTTGGCTGCAACTGAATCATGAAATTGGGAATCATCCTCTGCTGCAGACACAAATAGGGTATTTATACATTAGCCAGAAAAAATTTTCAGAAATTTTTGCAAATGTCCACTGCTAACAGAAAACAAAAAAAGTAACTGAAGATTTCTATAGAAGTGTAGCTTTCAAACATTTCTGGAGATGGTCTAGACTAAGAAATGCATTTTACGTCATGACCCAGCTCTGTGGGAGCATTTGTGTGTGTGCGTGTGCACACACGCACACATAAACACACACACACACACACACACACACACACACACACACACACACCTCACATACAACTTAGACAGTTTGAAGAAATAATTCTTTGCTATCTAGGAAATGTACTTCACTTTTTCCCTTCTTCCTTTCCCTCCGATCCCATCCCAACTCATCTCAGTAAAAATAATTCATGCTGCAACTTACTAATATTATTTTATATCTGAAAACTGAGAAACATTACAAAACCATTTTTAGTCCCATAGAAGCAAATGTCTTTTTGAACTTGGAAACAGGCAATATATTTTTTATCCTAGTGTACCTTATAGATCACCTTTACATTTCTTCTTCCCAAATTATCAGTTAGCCTTATTCAGAGGAGAAAGAGGCCCTTGGATGTGGTTGCTAGCTTTTTGGTAAAATAGCTCCAGCGACGTAAGAGGCGGAGCAATCTAAGAAAGATGGGACAGGAGAAGTAGAGACCCCAGAATTTCTATTAGGAAGAACTTGGGGGCAGGCATTTGGTTGGAATTTGCCCAGGGGACTTGTCTTAACCTGTCATTGTACACAGTTACATATTTATCCGAGGAGACCAATTGTGTTGGAAGACTGAGTGGTTGTAGCCCTCTCAAACCACCCTGTGGTAGAGTCAAGAAGCTGAAAAAAGTCACCAGGAGAAACTAGCCTGAATTAGACTATTTTTAAAGAAATGTTTTCTCAGAACCATTGCTTGGTTTGCCACATGCTAGCAAATAGAGATCTCTCAGGGATATTTTTTTAGTGATTTCATAAGAATGATATAAAAATATATAATTTCCAAGATTTACGTGAAGAGTAAAAGAGAGTGAACCCAATGATTCCAGTCTTAGGTACATACCTGAGAGAATGGAAAACATATGTTCACACAAAAACCTGGACACAGCTATTCATAGCAGTATTATTTATAACAGCCAAAAAGTTTAAATAACCCAAGTGTTCATTGCCTGATGAATAGATAAACAAAATCTGGCATGTCCATACAATGGTATAGTATTTATAAAAATAAATGACGTACTCATACATGCTACAACATGGATGAATCTTGAGATCATGTTAAGTGAAAGAAGCCAGACACAAAAGGACACTATTGTATGATTTCATTTATATAACATGTCCAGAATAAGCAAATCTATGAGGATAGAGCGTAGATTATTAGGGAATGAAAGAAGGGAAATTGGGGCTAATTGCTAATGGGTATAGGATTTCTTTTAATGATAATAAAAAATTCTGGAACTAAATAGTAGTTGTGGTTGCACAACACAATGATTTTACTAAAATCCATTGACCTGTACACTTTAAAATGGTGACTTTCACCTTCTAGAAGAGCTATAATCAACAGGACAGGTAATAACAAATGCTGGAGAGGATGCGAAGAAAAAGGAACCCTCATACACTGCTGGTAGGACTGCAAATTGGTACAACCACTAAGGAAAACAGTATGGAGGTTCCTCAAAAAACTAAGAATTGATCTACCACATGATCCAGCAATCCCACTACTGAATATTTACCCCCAAAACTTGAAAACTCATATCCGAAAAAATATTAGCACACCAATGTTCATAGCAGCATTATTCACAGTGGCCAGGACATAGAAGCAATTGAAGTGTCCTACAAAAGATGATTGGCTAAAGAACCTGTGATACATATATACAATGGAATATTACTCAGCCATAAAAAAGATGAAATACTGTCATTTGCGACAACATGGATAGACCTTGAGATAATCATGCTAAGCAAAATAAACCAGACAGAAAAAGTTGAAAACCACATGATATCACTTATATGTGGAATATAAACCTAAAAGCAACAAATGAACAGGACAAACAAACAGGGACTCATGGACATGAACTACAGACTAGTGGTTACCAGAGGGTATGGGTGGGGGAGGAAGGGGAAGGTAGATGGGGTAAAGCAGGTCAAATATAGGGAGGGTAGGAAAGAGTGAAGTGGGTAAAGGGGATCAAATATATGGTAGCTGAAGGAAACTAGACTTTAGGTGATAAACACACACTAGAATATACAAATGTCAAATGATAATATACACCTGAAAATTATAAAATTATATTAACCAATGTTACTGCAATAAACTTAATTTAAAAAAATAAATAAAAATAAAATGGTGACTTTTATGTATGAAGTACATCTCAATAAAAAATACTATCAAGAAAAAAAAAGAGAGGTAAATTCCAGTTTATCTTCCTTATGCATCATTATAATGCTATGTGAATAATATCTTTAAAGATCTTAAAATGACTTGTTTTTTCATGTAGGTTAAATTTATAAAAATTGTGTTTTTACTATTTTTGAATTTGTCAAGCTCTTATTATAGGTATTACCGCAAATTCTAAATTAGACATCTTGAATATAATAAATTTTACTATTCGATGTAACTCATCTACTCTAAATAGTGTGTGAGGGTGTTATTTATCATTAGTTATTGAGAAACTGGTACCTGCATGATACTGTGCTAAGTGCTCAAGAAGCAAAGAGGTCACTAAATATTGATCTTTGTTCTAAAGAGTCGTTCAGCTCATCTGGAAGACAGAGCATGACATAAAAGTACCCATCTAAAAGAAGGAAGACCAATGACCAATCCAACTACAAGGTCCAATGTAGGCATCACAATAGGCATTAAGAAGAGGGGTAAGATAAAGACTCATCCTGGAGGAGATGAGTCTTTGGATATAAAAGAGAAAGATGTCTGGGCAAAGCAAAGAAATTCAAAGACTCAGGGACAGGAGGCTATGGAGGGTTTGTATAGTACCTGGCCTCTGTGGAGACCAATGCAATTTCCTCACATCATCGTTTTTCCGCTGACATTCCATTAGGATATCAGAGTATCTACCCTATTTTTGAGTTAGGACAACTAAGGCTAAGATTTTAGAGAGGGTTTAGTTAAAAGAAAAATAAACTATAGTACATTGAAGAGTTTTTGAATAGAAAGTTTTGTGGTTTTCCTTGGAAAAGATGTTCTCTCGCCTCCCAGGCTCCAACCAGCTTTGGGTAAGATATGTCACTAAAGAAAAATTTAAGTTGTTTTTAAAGCATCAAATTTTCATTAGAACTTGTCCAAACTGCAATATTATGAAGAAAGAAGTTTTTTGGAATCTGTAGACTTCTTTCTTTTCAGTATGGTTGGAGAGATTCGAGTTTTAGGCAAACTCCAACCAAACTCAATTTAGCAAGTTAAATAATAACTCAGGAAAACATACTTTTCAGAATGTTTCCTGCTTTCTCAAATAAAGAACATGAAAATTTCAAATGTTGTACATCAGAAAGGTGAATTTAAATGTAGAAATTAAAAAGTTGTGTGTGCTTGGGTATAGTTTGGTGGTTTACCTTATTTGGTAGCCTCAGTGGAGAATGCAACTGGTTTGAGAGCTTAAAAACTAGATGGTTTTCACTCTATATCAGTTTACCACTTTCTTTTTCACCTGATCTTAGCACTTGGCTCAGTTAAGCCAACACTTCATACCAACTACGTGTGGGGGCATTATTCTAGACACAGGCGAGAAAACGAGAGAGATGAGTAAGGTATAGTCCATGATGTCAAGCTACTGATTCTACAGATCCACATTTGCTCTATGGAACACTGCTCTGAGAGTTTCTCCACAAAGAAAAGTTTGATGGCTAAATTTGTTTGGGAAACTCCTATATTTCGGAGCCTCATCTGAGAGACTAACATTAAAAAAAAACTGTAAGAAAGGAAAACCTTAACTCCGAACTCCCTGAACTTACCCTCTATTAACAGCTTAGAGCTAGTGACCTAAAAAATACACTAAGACAAGTTGTTTTAGATCAGTGCTGTTCAATAACTCTTTCAGTATTAGAGAGGTTTTATGTATGTGCTGTGCAATATGGTAACTAGTAGTCACATGAGGCCATCGAGCACTTTAAATGTGGCTAGTGAAACTAAAGAACATAATTTTTAACTTTATTAATTTTAGTGAATTTAAATTTAATAGCCACACATGGCCAGTGGCTACCATATTGAGCCATGCAGCTTCATATTAAACATAAATCTTTTAAAAAGTCTTTTAATGGAAATGTAAATTTTTTGCTATTTTGCAAAAGAGAAAAGTAACAGGCATTTTAGGTTTTGAGAGAGTTGACAATATACCACGGACACCATGAGTTTGAAAGTTTCGTCATTTAAAAATACCTTCCAAAAATCTTTGTACTAACTGTTATACTAACTGCCTAAATCCTGATCAGGACCACTTTTTAATCTCCACCTTTGAACATTTCACGAATCTTGGAAGAAATGCACTTTTGCCACGCAGGGTAATTTGTCTATTCTATCTGGTCTTTGGGTGTGATGCAGAGACATTCATACTCAGAGGTGAGCTTTACATGTGACTGTCTAGAGGATCCCTGGACATACTAGTGAGGCAAAAGACATCATCAAATAGCTTGATATAATACTAAAATATTCACTGTCAAAGATTTCCTTTCTTAAAAGATTTTATTTTATTTTTTCATTTATTTGTCTTTTTAAAATTAATTTATTTAGTCTTTTAAACAAATGTCTTCCTTATTTTTATAGTTATAAATAACATTAACCCAATGAAATATTTTCAGGTTTAATGAAATTGGTAGTAATACTGAAAAGGCAATAAAAATGGCAGCTTTTATTTCTTTATTTCTTTTCCTATGATTCTTGGCTTTTGATGTCTTGAGAGGGCTTTAGAATGCCTCCCAATTCTTCACACGTTGGCTCATTTTCAACTTTTTCTGCAGACGTCCGGAGCCCACGACGCCTGCCTCCACAGGCTTCATACTTTTGTAGCTCTGACTCTACTTCCTGTTCACAAAGACTTTCTGTCTTGCAGATGGAAAAGCGCTGGAAAGAGTTCCATACCTAGAAAGAGAAGAGCAGTGTCTCCAACCCTGATAACAGCCAAGGCTTCCATCTCCTCCATTAAAAGTGCCTGAGGAAGAGTCAATAGAATGGCAAAGAAGCTAGATATTTTTAAGAGTCATTGTCTTGAATAACCTTGGAGAAAAAAAGCTGTACAGTTTCTCTATTCTATAAATGAAAGAATTTATTATTAACAGTAACTAAGAAAGCTGCAGCCTTCAGTGAAGAAATTCTCTGGAAGCCTATCTATTTATTAGACATTATTGAGTTTACTTTGTGGTTTAGATTATTAAGGTCAGCTTGACAGTAGAATGGCATATATGGTATATGCTTTGATAAATGTTTGGTTTTCTTTATAGAAGCTTTAGTCTCAGAAAGTAGTCCCTGAGGAAAGGTAAACATGAATTTCAGTTGCTCCTAAAACAATAGGAACTGGAATTATTAGCATTTCCCCAAGTCCCTGACAATATTTTAGATAGCAGCTCTGATGGCTGCTACAGATGATCAGAATTTAGATAACTATAGATTCTTATCCTCATTATCAACTTCAGAAAAACAATTTTAGGTCTGCCCCATAGTCCAAATGGTCATTAATTTATTTCCCTGACTCTAAAATTCATGGGCTGGTGTTCATTCATACCAGTCTTAAGACATTGAATGTGTTGCCCAGATCCCTCAGCAGTTTGCTAAAGATGTACAATCAGTGAATTTATCTCAATCTTTTAAATTGACTGGATTTTACTCTTTAGAGTATCTTCCTTACAAAAATAAATAATTTCACATATTTCAGTAATTTCTTTCTGTCTGATATATTTATCATTCATTACTGATGCATTTGTCCAGTTAGAGGAAATTGCAATAGACAATGAGAAATACTGTGGTGACCTGATCTGGCCTGATCATGGAAATGGTCATGGAGATGGAGAGAAGTGTCAGACTAAACACATTAGGAGGCCAAATTTGCACTATTTATTCATGATCTGTGGAGTGTGAAGGAGAAGCTGACTTAAAGGCAATCTCTACATTTCTAAGGTAGAGATAAACTAAGGTTTGGGGTTAAAAATGAATTTATTTTTAAAAATTTGTTGCTGGAATCACCTTTGAAACATCTATGTGGGAAGGTCCAGTGGACCAGTGCCTTTCCAATGTTTGTCCACGATCCAGAGAAAGAAATATGGTTAACACCACAATCCCACACTCCCATAAAGTGAAAAATAATGTTTCATGAAATAATAATTATTCTATATAAGTCTGAAGCACTCTTATATTCTCTATTCTATTCCATATTTCATGTTTAAAATGCTGGTCTCTACTTATTCAACAAACTTTAAATCCATTAATGAATTGTGACTCATAGTTTGAAAAACACTGCAGCACATATTTTTACTTACATGTCTATGTATGGGAGATATATCTAGGTTTGAGGTATAGGTGTAGATGAGAAATCGGCGTATAGGTAATAAGTCGATCTACAGAAGGGGATTTGCTTAGGGAGTGGGTGTAAAGTGAGAGGAGTAGAACACCAAAGATCCAATTCTCAGATGTGAGAAATGGCTCAGAAGAGGACCAGGAAAGTGTATGTTACAGAAGCCAGTGCAAGAGATGGTTCTGACAAAGAAGAAATCATGTTCAATGCAGTTCAGTGCTGCTAGGAGGTCAAACTAATCACTGAAAAGATAACTAGGTCACTGGTTGCCTTTATAAAAGAAATGTTAGTGTGTGAACAGAAAGAAGCTAGATTTCTATAGGTTAATGAAGGAGTGGGAAGTGAGGAAAGAGAGTTAGATAACTCCTTCAAAAGTTTGTCTCTGAAATAAAACATTGAGAAGTGAGAAGTGGAGAATAAAATTAGTGGCAGGACAGAAATAGTACTAAATTTTTTGTTATTTACCATATAACTCTATTTCAAGGTCAGGACAGTCTCCTGGGGCCATCTCTAGCAACACAGGATTAAACGAAAAAAATCTATATTTGTCTTATGCATGCTCTCTTGTGTACTTGTATGGTTGTGTGATCTTTTATTCTGGGTATGTTTGTATATAAATATATATACATATATATATACATGTTATATATGTATATATGTATGTGTATATTTCTCTAGTCTGAAAAGAACACATTTAGGTGGGTATATCAACAAAGTTTCTAAAATGTTCCTTATGCAGAAGCTCTAAGATATTCCTGGAATACTTTTATCTATTAAAGAACTCTGGAACTTTTGCTGGAGAATGTCCTGGTATAAGACATATAATATCATCAAGGGCTGCCAATCTTCCTTCTGGTGTGATTCAAAGTATGGGCTGTAGAATTTTTTATTTGCAGAAAAGTCATTCAAAATTTTATTTGAATATACCTTGAGTTTCAGATTCAGGAGGTAGAAAGTAAAGAGAGATTATATTTCATTTTCAATATCAGTCCAATTATCAACTATGTCAAGATACCTAATTACCCCTTATTTGAGTCACTGCCAATTTTTAGTAATAACCTACAATGTTGATATTTCTATCAAAAAATCATGTGGTTTCTAAATTAAAATCTGCCAATCTTAAGAAACATAGGTAAAGGAGATATTATAATAAGGTCTCAGTGGAAAGATAGCTTGGGCAGCTAGCTCAGCTAACTGGGCAGAGTACTTAACGTTAAACCCTTCTCTCTCACTTGCCTTTGGTTTAAGAGGAAGTGTCTATATATTACTTTGGGATTTAAGGAGAACTGTATTGATTCTAAACTATAAACTGTTATAAATTATGATCTTCATTTTACATCGCTTAATTAAGAGTGTGAGGAAATTACGAGAACTAGGTATATGAGGTTATTGAAAGTAAACTGATTATTTTTTTATCTTTCCTCAATTATCTCAAAAATATGTACATTCTCTTTTTATTTGGAAAAAATCATCATACAAAAGTAAAAAAATGGGTCTGGCGACAGCTTCTCAGCTTTTCCCAGGAATCAAAGATTCTTCTTTTCTAGAACAGGAAAGCTAGAGATGTCACATAGTCAAAAATGTTTCTCTCTACTGGTCAAACTCAGGAATACACTAAGTGTTTTGTCAAAAATTACTAATGGAGAACACAAAACACTCAAACTGAGCACAGCCTGGCCTCCAGAGTCAGCTGCTCAAAATAGTGGGTTCTTGCTGATAGTGCAGGTAAATTCTAATCACAAAGCAGACTATTCAGACAGATCAGAGGTGAACTGGAGGAGGAAGATTAGAACTCAAATTCCTTGAGGCTCTGCTTATGTATCCTCATGCCAAACTAGAAACAGGTAATAAATCGATTGCAATTGCTTTGAAATATTTAGGCAAAAAGCCCTCTCGGGCCTCATGTATTACCAGGCTTCATAGGCTATGGAGTTTGAGTCTGAAACCAGTAAATGCAATGGCTTAAGGGGTCTACTGACCCTTTTTTCAAAGCCTAGTCAGATCAGGGGCTCCCTCATAGTCATTTTAATTCATCCCTTAAGGTGAAAATACATGCCTGTTTCCTTTTCCAACAGTCACAGAGGGTTATTTTGTTATGGTAAGCAGTTGCCAGATAGGACAGTAAAATTTGTGTCATTTCTATGATGACTTTAGACACTAAATGCCAGGCTGCTTGGCCTAGGGGAATGGACTATAAGTTACAGGAAGTATGCCAAGTCTCCCCAGCACCCTCTGCTCCCTTTGACAGCCACCCTTCTTGGGCTATAATCTGGTGGAATTAATTCACTGCTGCCAGTTATCAGGGCTTTATCTGCATTGTTAGCATTCCTTATAACTTGCAGCCTCTATTCATTTAATGGTTATCTGATGGCAAATGATACTAGGTAAAGAGGAATGTTCAAATCATGCTGCTTTTGGCAAGTGGTAGCTAAAATAGCAGAACTTCAGTTTAAGAGGGGAATATTTGCTCACTGATGTGAGATTTGTGTTAGTAGGATTGTGGAATGGGAGAGAAAATGATTCCAGGGAAATATTCTGGCAAAGGGAACTTTAAAGAATGATGCTCCATGTACTTTATTTGGCCAAAAGAGAAGAAAGCTACAAGAGAGGTAAAGAACAGATATGATAGTAACACGCTTCTCCAAATTATTTTTGGCTATTTTTCAGCAAACTTACCCTATTCCTAGTCTCATTGCTATATTCAGTTGAACAATTTATTTGAATTAAACTAATTTGAGCAAGAAACGTTAAGAAGACAGCTTTGATGGAGCAGTTTTCTTAAAGGACACTTTCTTAAAACATGTTTTTGAATGCATGATCTTTCTCATCAGAATCCCAGAAATGAAAGTCTCTGGGAAAATTCCATGAGGAACAATGCAATAAAATTGAAAATTTTGCAATAAAACAAACACAGTTATTGTAGCTAAAGCTGAACTTTCTTTAAAATGGCATTATGCATAAGTACATTGACTCAAATAATCTTTTTTTGTTCAGGGCATGCAGCAAACTCAGAGGGGAGTAGTAAGCAAGGCAAAAGTGAAACCCAGAGGGACAATGAGATTCCCAAGGGTAAGACTTGTAAAAGTCCTTCAGAGAGAGGTCAATTTCACAATGACTCAAAATATTTTTTTTAGCATACTTGCAATATAATGACTGTAATAAAGAAAGCCTAATGCTTATACTGGAAAAAAAGCCTAATGCTTATACTGGAAAAACTGTATATTCATATCCAAAGTAATGAAACTAAACTTCTATGTTACACCACTCACAAAACTTACTCAAATGGATTAAGACTTAAATGTAAGACCTAAAGCCATAAAACTCCTAAAAGAAAATATGGAGGAAAAGCTCCTTGACATTGATTTTGGCAATGATTTTATGGATATAACACTCTAAGCACAAGAAATGAAAGTAAAAAAAAAAAGTAGGACTTCAACAAACTAAAAAGCTTCTGTACAGCAAAAGAAATGATTAACAAGATAAAAAGGCAATGTACAGAATGGGAGGTAATAGTTGCAATCCAATATCTGTAAGGGGTTAATTTCCAAAGTACAAGGAACTCATACAATTCAATAGCAACTGCCCCACAATCCAATAAAAGTGGACAAAGGACCTGAAGAAACATTTTTCCAAAGAAGATACACAGATGACCAACAGGTACATGAAAGGATACTCAACATCACTAAGCATCAGAGAAATGGAAATCAAAACTACATTGAGATATCATCTCACAACTGTTAGAATAGCTACTATTGAAAAGGCAAGAGATACCAAGCACTGGTGAAGATGTGGAGAAAAAAAAAACCTTGTATACTTGGTGGGAATGTAAATTGGTACACTATGGAGGTTCCCCCAAAATTTAAAATAGAACTACCATGTGATCTCACATTTCCACTTCTGGGTAGATGTCTGAAGGGAATGAAATCACTGTCTCAGAAACATCTGTATCTTTATGTTTATTGCAGCATTATTTACAATTATTTGCAATAGATAATACATGGAAACATTCCAAGTGGCCATTGACAATTTGATGAATGGATAAAGAAAATACATACAATCCCAGTGGAATGTTATTCAGTCATAAGAACAAGGAAATTCTGCCTTTTGCAACATAGATGAACCTTGAGGGAATTACACTGAGTGAAATAAGTCAGAGAGAAACAAATACCTAATGATCTCACATACATGTGGAATCTAAAAAATACAGACTCATAGAAACAGAGAACAGATTAGTCATTGCCAGAGGCCAAGGGTGAGGTATGGGGAAAACAAAGGAAGGTGGTCAAAGGGTACAAACTTCTAGTTATAAGATAAGTAAATCATGGGGATATAATGTACAGCATGGAAACTATAGTTGGCAATACTGTATTATATATTTAAAAGTTGCTAAGAGCATAGAGCTTAAAAGTTATCATCACAAGTAAAAAAATTGTAACTATGTGAGGTGACAGATGTTAACTAATCTTATATTGTAATCATTTTGCAATATATAATAATATTATATTGTGTTATACTACATATTATATCTTATATTGCAATAAAGCTAGAAAGATAAATAAATAATATGTAAAATGAATTTTGCTTTTTAAAGAAAATCTAATATCTGTAACCTAAAATTTGTGATGGTTCTTTCAGTGTTTTTAGTGGCTTCTGAAGACAAACCCAGCATTTTGGAGAAACATGGTGGAGTGAGAGACGTCCCCATATTTCTCCCCTTGAAACAAAAATAAGCCAAACATCTAAAACATCCAAATTGCATACCGGCAATTCTCAGCGGGGGATCTGCTCATAAGAGCTACCACAGGTCAGAGCCCTGGGTGTCGGGTGATGGACTAGGAGAAATAAAGAAGCTGCCTCTCGCAGTTGCCTAAGCTACCTGTGGGGCCAAATCCATTTTAAAACTGACACATCCTAGGACTTCCATTTCTTCTATAAAATGGAATCCACCACATAGGGCTGTTGTGTGGATTAAAAGTGTTAAAGCATGTAAAATGATTAAAATAGTGTCTGCAGCACAATAAGAGCTCTATAAATGTCACTATTTGCTCCTTCCTGCCTTGGCTCCTAAGGCTTCCTCTCCAAATGTTACCTGTCCTAACTTCCGTGTGCCATTCCTTCAGAGCCTCTGCCACTTCTTAAAGCATTTTGTGTGTACAAAATGTTTCGATGGATGGCAGGAAGAAAGGTGGACCACTCTTAGTACATGCCATAGCTGATGGCTTCTCTCCTATCCTGTCCCCACACCACCAACCTAAGTACATGTCTCTTTCCCAGATCAGAAAAACTAGCACTTTTTTCTGTTAGAAGGCCAGTTCTGTGTGTGTCCCCACTGCCAGCACCAGCTTCTTTCATTTGTCCCTTATTCTCCCCAAAAGTCTGATCATTTATTTTTTGCAGGGAGAAAGGTTGTCTTCAGGAAAACTTATATTACCACAGTTATTAAAAATTGTGGAATTCAGATATAGATAAACCTTGAAGCAGAAGAAAAATATTTCCCTTTCTTTTGAGTCTTCTATGGGCATGAGGGAAAATATACATTAATGTGAGAATAATTTGGCCTGCTGAGTTTGTGTATATTATCTATCTCTCCCACCAGATAGTAAGCTCCCAAAAGCAGAAAACTGGTCTGTCTTTATACATTTTACATTTAATAAATGAACAAATAAAAGGGAGTGGGGGTTTTACTTGGTAGCTGTGAAAATTTATTTGTTACTCTCTCACACTTTCCCTTGAAACATAAAAGTAGGCACTGGTGTGCTGGTAAATGTTTAATAACCAGCTCTCCAGAGACATATGGGAAGCCCTGGTTTTTAGCATTTATCAATTTCTGTGCTGTAAATATTCTCAAATAAGTAGTTCTAAGCTACCAACATGGAGCTCACAAAATTCCTGGTGATTTAACAAAACGCTCTTTTAAGCAGGTACCATTGGCTCCAGCATACCACAGAAAATAAATAGCAATGTTATGTTATTTAAAAAAGAAAACCTACTATTGTTTAACATGGATTGAAACTAGAATACAAATCCAAAATTCATTCTACTTTCTAGATATAGAAAGACATGTAAAAACAAATAGATAGATGTGTAGAAAGGAGTTAATATAGATGGCTATGCATAAAAAGACCCGTTTATAAGATTGGCCATTGGCTGGTATGTGGAAACTTGGATTCTGGGAGGGTTTCCGCTTTTGCCAGAATTGATAAAAGGGGTTCACTGTGCCTAAACCAACTACACGAACTATGTGCTTTGTGGTGAAAAATTGTTTTCATTCTAGGACTCTGAAATTTTTGTAATTCTAAGTGGGTGCCTATATGACTAGTCCACAGTTAAAACCCTGGAGTCTCTAATGAGCTACACTGGTAGACAACAACTCACACATGTTGTCACAAATGACTGCTGGAGAAATTGAGCATGTCCTATGTGACTTCACAGGAGAAGAATTTTGGAAGCTTGTGCCTAGTTTTCTGTGATCTTCACCCCATGTATCTTTTCCACTTGCTGATTTTGCTTTGTATCCTTTCACTGTAATAAATCATAGTCCTGACTATGACTCTATGCTGAGTCCTGGAATCCTCCTTATGAATTATAGAAACTGAGAGTACACATGGAACCCATAATATGTTAGGAAAATGAACTGGTAAGTGCTATATGCAACCGAGACCACTGTTGCTTGAAAGTGTTCAAAAAAGTCTACAAGGATTCTGTTCTCTTCTCCTCTAAAGTCTCATAGCACATTGTGTATCCTTTAATCATGGCACTTAATACATTACAGAATAAGTCCAAGTCCTCTTAGCAACCCTAACTCTCACCTCTCCTCCATGGCAATGAGCTTCCTGAGTGCAGGATCTTTTGTTGTTCTATTCATCATTGTAGTGGGAAGTATAAAGCCCAACACTTAGTAGAGCATCGCAGTCTCTAAATAAATAGATTGTATTGAATGGGGCTGGGCAAAATTTTTGGTCAGAAGAGGGGAGAGGAATAAAAGACTATTTATTTGGAGGGCCAATTTTGAAGCTTTGTTGATGGAGTGAAGGAAACAGATATCTCTGCCCCACTCCAGCTTCTTCTTCACACTGTGTTTCAGTAACTGGGTTATGGGACATCCCAAGTGCTCTTTCTTCATTGTGTTCCCAATGTCGACAATATTATGAATCCCTGAAGGACCTCTAATTAGTTTTCTCTTTCTTACACCACAGGTACTTGGGCAATTGTCCCAATTCCCATCTCACACAAGGTAGCAGAGTGTTTATTATTTGATTATTAGGTTGTATATTAGATTATACAAGTTGGATTATACAAGTTGAGGCAGAAACATACTAATTAAAAGATACTGAAGAAGAAAGATACTACTAAGTAGAAGTTACTAGGACATGACTTTAGAGGATCAACAAGGAAGACATGGAGACCCTAATTCACTGAAACACCAGATTTTCCTTTTCATGACTATTATTTCCCCATGTTTCATTAAAACTGGTGTCAACACTTCTCAGTAACATGGAACTTAAAGGCACATCTCCCATTCTAACTGAGTCAGTCATACTTATTATTTTACTAGTAGACTGAAAGAATGCAGACCAAATCAGGACAGAATACTGGAACAATTTGGAATTATGCATGACTTTAATATTTCTTCTTAGCTCATACACAGAATACTGAAAGTTTATTCACTTCTGGTAAGTATAGCTAATGCAAGGAATAGAGAGATGAAATACCAAGAGAGATGACTAATATAAAATGATATAAAAATAGTGGGTTACTTATTACATTTTTTATTTCTCAATGATGAACAATCACTTCCATTTCTCTTGTTCTAGAGTGAACATAATATAAGTGCAAATGAATTTAGTAGGAGAAAGGTTTATGATCTTTCTTTGGCCCATCTTCACAACAATGTCTGAAAATATTGCCAGGAAATTTCTGCTTTGACTAATAGGCAAGGGAATAACTACTTACAGAGAAGGATAGCTGTGTATTTTCTTTATCGAATTCATCTTTTGAGCATAAACATAATACTGTCTATAAGACTATTGACATGCTTGAACTTGTTGTCCATCAGATTAAAATGTGAATAGGCCATTATCTCTCAGTGGGTTATATGGAATACTGCTCAAATGTTAGACCCTGTGTTAAAAACACTGAGTACACAGTGGTTGACAATACAGACTTGATCTTTGCCTTTATGCAGCTTACAATCTTGCGAGCAAGAAAAAGCATATAAGAAAACAATTAAATGAATACTTTATCACAAAGTATGATGTACTTTGAAGCAGAGGGTGCTGGAGAGAGAAGTTACATTGGGTGCTGAGAAAAGAAAGGCATCTCTGAAGGAAGGTACATTTAGTCTGAGGCCTCAAGGATAAGATGGAGTTAGCTGGGAATAGTATGTGTCTATTTGTATGGATAGACAAGGGGGGCTGGTTAAGCAGAGTAAAGAGCATGCATGTAGATTTTAGGTGGGAAAGACCTTGCAGAGAAAGAAAGTCAATCTAGTTGGAGCATAGTGAAGAAAAGGAGCAAGCGGATGATATCTAGTACAGTGACTAGCACAGTCTGATGAAACACCCTGGCTCAATACATTTCCATTTAAAATAAATTAAGTTGTATAAAACTGTTTTTTCATGAGGTTAACTTGGGCCCTAAATTTGATCTCAGCCAAATAGCCATTCTAATATCTTTACCAAGAAAAGAAACCACTAGAGGTGGGAGAGGGCACACAATCTCCTGAGATAGCCATAGACAAGTATAAAGATTGTAAAGTTTATGCAGTAGAAATAAAATACTTCCAGTGAATTGGTATGTTGGATTAACCAATTTAACTCAATGGAGTTACTGGTGATAGTTCATATGAAAAAGTTGTATGGTTTAGACAAGAACTACAAAGATCTCAGCATTATATTTGCCATAATTTCATCAATAACTGTGTCCCTTAGGTTAAATCCAAAGCAATTGAGGCAGAGAGAGTGGAGAAAACTATTTTGAATTCTGTTAGTACTAGTATGGACCTAAATTGCTGACATTTTTCTGTCATGTAAACTCTGAACCAGGAAAACGAGTCCAACCTCATTATCAGTGCATCCTGAACTCAGATTGTATTTCAGCTCTAGAAAAACTGAAAAATGACTAGACTATGAAGGAAAGAAATAGCACAGAATATACTGACACAACTCAGTTTCAGATAAAACTGATATTGAGGTCAATTTCTGGACTTACTTCAGGTCTCTGAGACTGGAGGTGTGTACATCCTGCAAAAAAAAAAAAAAAAAATTATCCACCTTCCTGGCCATTATTTTGTCATCTTGGAGACCCACTTGAATGAGTTAAATCAATGTAAATTAAAAACATGTGGATTAAATCACTCAAAATCACCATATGTGATTGAGGTTTTGACAAACTAAAAGGCCATCAAAACATATTTGGAAATGTTTTCAGAATCCAAGAATCACCAGGTTAGCCAGTCTCTAAAAATAAAATCTGACCCTGTGAACATAACGATATTTCTCACATTTTTACATTCAACAAAATAATTCCTGTCATCACTGTTCATAATATAAGTATTTGGGGTGAAATTCAACATGTTGTTGTGAAAATGGTGGAAGAGATTCTGATCTGGCATATCTTAAGATTCCTTGGGCAGTGGTAAATCTGAAAGTCAATTAATGTCATACCTAACAGTTCTCAGTAGTAAAACCAAATTGACTGTAGTTAGTTTAAGCCTAAAAGGAATGTGTTAGAGGAAATTAGGAAGCTCACCAGTTTCCTTAGAGGGTGAGAGAGTCAGATAGAGCTTTTTAGCTAGGAAGAGTGCCAAACCACACTCTGAGTGCTACCCTAGGAAAGACATTTGCTGCTGTCGCTCAGCCCAGATCTCCGGACTGCAAGCAACAATGATAGTAGATGACAGAAACTTTTTTATTCTTTGCACCAACAGACAGGGACTTCTTCTGCCACACTCACTGAAAGATGGACTTTACATACTCTCTCTTTATATGAATCAATTATAAATCAAATACTTCCATGGATGCATCTGATTGGCAGAACCCAAGTAACATACACATGTCCCCTTCTTATTTTTCTTCATGACTATTTTTCTTATTAATTATATCAAAGACTCTCATTTACTCAACTTCAAAGGACATATTTTCTATCTGGAACAAACATGAGTGAAAACCAGAAAACAAGTATCCTTAAAAATGAGTGTATGATGGGAGTTAGCATGCATAAAAAATTATGCATTTGATATACATGAATATATTTTAGGCATTCAACTCAGAGCTGATTGATCCTTTATTATTTTTTTGAAAATTTATTTTGTATTACATTCCCCCACTTATAGAAAAGTTGCAAGAATAGTTCAATAAATATTCATATACCTTTCACCTAAATTCATTAATCACTTTTGCTTTGAAGAGTCTAGGCTAGTCGTTTTTCAGAATGTCCCTCAATTTGATTTTACATGGTTGTTTCTTGTCACTAGATGTAGATTAAACACACATGGTAAAAATGCTACATAGGTGATGTACTCTGTGATTTCTAAAATAAAGCACTTAATATCAATTTGTCCCTTTACTAGTAATATTAAGTTGAATTATTTGGTTAAGTTGGTGGACTCTAGATTTCTTCCTCATAGAGTTTCTCTTTCTCTCTATGTAATTAAAAAGTGATACTATGAATGAGACTGTGTGAATATTCTGCTTCCTGACAATCTTTTAACCAAACATTTTAGCACTCATTGATCTTTTGCTGAACTAATTATGACTACGATGATTGCAAAATAATGATTTTCACATTCTGTCATATCTTCTACATTATTAGTTGTGATTTTTTCTGTAAAAGAGGATTTTCCATTCTTGTTAATCACATTCATTCATTCATTTATTCTAACTCCTTGTATAATTATCAACTCATTAATTCATTTTCCTATTTGATATATTACTGACAATTTCACTTTGATGCTCTAAATTATCTAAATTTGGCCATGAATGCCCCTTTGAGTTGGCTCCTTTGTCATTTTGACATGATTCCAACAAATTTGAGTACTTCTTTAATTTTTGGCTGTCACAAGCAAGAAAGGCAGCTATCAAAGTAACATCCTTGGATGCATTTGTGTCTTTCCACAATGCCAGGTTTATTGAATGAAATCTTCTCAGATAAAACAATCAGTGATCCATGCAGGTTAACACACAACACATAGAGAGGAGAAGGTTCAGAGGCTTAGGCAACAGAGCAAAAAAGTGAAAGTCCTCCACATTCCTGAAGCACACTCTGGAACTGGTGGCATGGATATATTCAGGCACCAGTTTCAAGCAAGTGGCTATGATGGGCAGGAGGTTGAGGTCTTTGGCTCTAGCAATACAAGCACAATGTGTTCTGGTCAGGCTTGAGCATCGACTGTCTGAAGTGCTCAGCTTACACAGCCCTCTGTGGGCAGAGTTCTTCAGTTATCAGTCATGACATCTATGTGGCCCTTTCCTGTCATCTGGCTGTGTTTCTGTGGTTTTGGACATTCTGGTCACAACCTTAAGGGTGTCCCCATCATGGGACTTGGTCATTTGCCAGCTCACATAACTGTCATGGCTTCCAATAGAGTCCATTTTGTAAAGTTCAAAAGGTCCTCATTTGTTATACTCTATATACTGGCACAAGTAGTTTCAAGAACACCTACAACTTTTCTTTCCCCGAGGCTAGAATCAACATTTCTCCAATAATTACCAGTTTCTTTTAGAGAAAAAAAATGATATTTAGATGCCAGCATCTAGATGGTCATACGCTCAATTCTGTTGAATATCTTTGCCTTTAGTTCCTTTCAGTTGACAAGGCTGGGAAATATTTTCATTTATATCTGTATTTAAATACCTTGATAACTTTAATCAAATCCAACAACATAGAATTTTTCCTTTTCTACTCTTGTTCAATTATTTCGCATCCTTCTTTTTCTCTCCTTTCTATGCTTCAGAGAGAATAATTTAGTTTCTCCACAGAGACATGTCATAGCCCAGAGTTGGGCAGAGGAATTATACCACAGATTCCACTACTTTTGCTGCATCATCCCTAGTTGAGTAATCATCTCAGGCTTGTGCTCTCAATTCCAGTATTCAGTCTTACTCCTGTTGTCATTCTTTAGATCTTGATTTAATCTTTAAAGCCAATATCCTACCTATTTTTCTGATCCTGCCCTTATTTCCTCTTGTCCAAACTATGTTAATAGATTTCCATCTTATATTCTTGTTTGCATTTCCTTCCTCATTCTGAGATAAAATAGCCATGTAATTCTACATTCAAGTTGACTTTATTTTGTCATAAAAAATCACTTGTGTTTCTAAAAGACTTAAGTTTACACCAAACCTAGTAGTCAAAGTTATTATTCTAGACTGTTCCCACCCTGCCTCCTCTTAATACAGCCTATGTCTCAGTTAAATTTAATGTCTTTCTCCTCACACATACTTTTCATTTCCCTTGAGTTTATCTTCTTCTGTCTGGGTTATCACGATTTAATTTTTAAAAGTGTAATTTTCATTCTGTTACCCCATTGCTCAGAAACTTTTCTTAACTTCTCATAGCTTAAGGAATCCACACTCTCCATGCTGGCAATCAGAGTACTCTAACATAACTATTTTCCCTCTGCCCTGTTGTTCTCCTGTATGCTTCTATGACATCTGATTGCCTCCTTCTCTCTTCAACTACCTACCTCTTTTCAGGACAATCTTTTGCCTGGAATGCTCTTCTACCACATTTATATGTTGAAGTTATATTCACTCCTAAGTATTAGTTTAAATGTCACTCACTCCTTCTCATGCAACAAAGACTTTTCTAAAACCAAAATTGTAACAATTCATTGTGAACGTCATCAAATGCCCTTAGCATTTCCACTGCATCAAATTTCGTATGGCACCATATTATACTAATTTATTATATCCATGTAGAATTAGTGTTGCTGAACTATAACAGTGGTGCAAAATTCTAAATTTAATTTTCTTTCATAAAAATTCAGTGGGCAGTGCAGGGCTAGGTATGGCAGCTTAACTTCTCAGAGACTGGAGGAACTCAGGTTTCTCCTACACTTGGTTCTCATTTTAATGATATTAAATAACAGTGAGAGCGTCAGTCATTATACATGAATTCTAGGCAACAGGATGGAGGAAGATATAGCATAATAAGGGGAAAATAATGCATTCCAAATGTATTTTTAAATAAATTTTAAATGAATTTTGATAAATACTGACCAGTAACAGAATCAAAATCTAGAAATTTTCTATCAACCTAGAAAGTTCCCTTTTGCTCTTTTGTGGTCAGTCACCTCAATCTTAGTTCATATTAACAGACCAAAAAAGAAAAAAATATATCATCTTAATGTATATTTAAAAAATCATTTGATAAAATGCAACAGCCTTTTCAATAGAATTCTTATTAAATTAAAAAGAGAACTTTTTCAACTTGACAAAGGGCATCAGTGAAAAGCTTGTAGCTAGCATCATACTTAATGGTGTGAGACTGAATACCTTCCCCCTACACTCAGAAAAAAGTGCTAAGATGTTCATTATCACTGTTTTTATTCAACACTGGTATGTATTGGTGGCCATAGCCAGCACAATAAAGCAAGAGAAAAAAAAAGAAAAAGAAAAGTCAAACAGATTGGCAAGTATGAAATTAAATGGTCTTCATTTGCAGAAAATATGATAATTTACATAGAATCATTTGGAATTTATTTTAAAAGCTTTTAGTGAGTTTAAGAAATTAAGATGGATGTCAATATTTAGAAATAAACTATATTTCTACATACTATTAGCAAACAATCAGAAATTAAAATTATATCTGTAAATTTTTTGCCATTATTTACTGTAAGAAATCCTATGCATGCTTCTTTCCATTCCTTTTGGGAAAACAATCTCACACATGTTAGCCATACTTCCAAGTCGTGATCCTTCTGGGTTCTTTACTGAATTCCCTGAGGGTTTAATGAGATTTCTCAGCTCTAGGTGGAAAAAGTTTGACTCTCTAGACCATGCTCAAGCTCTAGGAGTTGTTCGGCATAAGGTTTCCCAGTAGGTAATTTCACTGTCTACTGGCAGAGTGAAAAATAACTTTATGCATGTTTCCCTGCACAGATCACTATTCTCCAATACCGTGTCCTACAAATTCTGGCTTCCTCGACTTTACCCAAATTTAATATTTGTCCTTCCATCTCAGCAAGCTCTTGTGTGCTCTGCTTGAGATCTCACCTGCTAGGCATCTTCTACTGGCAGAAAGTGAGGCCAATCATAAGCTCCATCTCTGTTTCCCTTTACTCAGTGATCACAGTCCTGCTCTGCCTTTTGTCTCAATGTCTGAAATAGTTGTTTGATGTATTTTGTCTGGTTTTCTAGTTGTTTATGGTAAGTAGATTGGTTCTGTATCAGTCAGAAGCAGAAATCAACTAAAGAGGAATTTTTAATAGCCAGAACTGAAGCTATCCTGACCTATAAAAGAAATTGGAAATGTAGCTTTCTTTTTTTTTTTTTTCTGAGTGGTCATGTGCTCAGTTAAAAAAAATCAGGGAAGAGTGGATTTTCAGAAAGAGTGAGCATTATCTACCATAACTGTATGGTTGTTAGGTCACTTATCAGTTTAGTAGCTCCCTGAACAGCAGATCAGAGCCTTAAACCATAGATTAATTAAAAACTCTGTTAAGAAATTGGAAACTATGAAAGCTTTGCTACTCCCCTCATCTCAAATGTCCGTTTCTTTTCAGTTGAGACTTCAAAATAGAACAAACAGGGTGATATCACCTGTCTTTTCACAACTAGGGCAGCGAGACCGCTTTCTCCCAGAAGCAGTCCTTGACTATTCTATCAAAATGGGCAAATACACATAAATATGACTTTTCTTTGTTTTGCTTTTTTCCTTAACCTATCACCATAAAACATTGTAAATATTTATTTTTCTTTTATTTATTTTATTTTTAAACAGATTTTTATTATAATATAACTAACATACCATATTGTATTACTTTCAGGTGTAAACCACAGTTATTCAACATTTATATATCTAAAGAAGTGATCACCATGGTAAGTCCAGCAAACATGCTACTCCATACAACACTATCACAATATTATTAACTGCATTCTCTATGCTGTACATCACATCCCCATGACTTATTTGTTTTAAACTCGGAGATTTGAACCTCTTATTCCTTTTCACCCTTTTCCTCCTTTTATTTTTGAGTTTTCAATTACAGTTGACATTCAATATTATTTTCAGGTGTACAGCATAGTGGTTAGAGATTTATATAATTTACAAAATGATTCCTTGACTAGTCTAGTACCCACCTGTCACTATACATAGTTATTACTATATTACTATATGTATTTATTACTATATTATTGACTATGTTCTCTAGGCTTTGCTTTACATTCCCATGATTATTTCATAACTACCAATCTGTGCTTCTTAATCTCTTCACCTTTTTCACTCTACCCCTTACCCTTCACCCATCTGGCAACTACCATCTGATTCCCTGTATCCATGAGTCTGTTTCTGTTTTATTTGTTTAGTTTGTTCTTTATATTCCACATATAAGTGAGATCATATGGTATTTCTCTTTCTCTGTCCGAGTTATTTCACAGAGGACCTGCAGGTCCAATCATGTTGTCACAAATAGTAAGATTTCATTCTTTTTATGACTGAGTAATATTTCATTATATATATGTACTACCTCTTCTTTATTAAATCATTTATTGATGAACACTTAGGTTGCTTCCATATCTTGGTTATTGTAAATCATGCTACAGTGAACATAGGGGCACATAGACTTTACAAACTAGTGTTTTGGTTTTCTTTGGGTAAATATCCAGAAATGTATTTGCTGGGTTAAAAGGTAATTCTATTTTTAATTTTTTGAGGAATATTCATGCTGTTTTTCATAGTGGGTACTCCAATTTGCAATCCAGCCAACAGTGCACAAGGGTTCTCCATTTCTTCACATCCTTGCCAGCACTTGTTTGTTGATTTATTGATGATGGCCATTTTGACAGGTGTGAGGTAATATTTCATTATAGTTTTAATTTGTATTTTTCTGATGATTAGTGACATTGAACATCTCTTCATATGTCTATTGGTCATCTATATGTCCTCTTTAGAGAACTGTTTATTCAGGTCCTCTGCCCAGTTTTTAATTGGACTATTAGTATTTTTTGGTGTTAAGTTGCATAAGTTCTTTATAAAGTTTGCATATTAACCTCTTATCAGATGTATCACTGGCAAATATCTTTTTTCATTCAGTAGGTTGTCTTTCTGTTTTGTTGATGGTTTTCTTTGTTGTTCAAAATCTTTTTAGTTTGATGTAGTCCCATTTGTTTATTTTTTGTTTTGTTTCCTTTGCATAAGGTGACATATTAGAAAAAATATTACTAAGAGCAATATCAGAGAGTTTACTGCCTATGTTTTCTTCTAGGAGTTTTATTGTTTTGGGTTTTACATTTAATCTTTAATCTTTATTTTTTATATATAGTATAAGAAGGTGGTCTAGTTTTATTTTTTTGCATCTATCTGTCCAGTTTTCCCAAAACTGTTTATTAAATTTATAGATTTAAAATGTAAATTTATAGATTTATAGATTGTCTTTATCCCATTGTATATCCTTTCCTCTTTCATCATAGATTAATTGACCATGTATGTGTGGGTTTATTTCTGGGCTCTCTATTCTGTTCCATTCATCTGCATGTCTGTTTTTATACTAGTACCATGATATTTTGATTACTATAGCCTTGTAGTATGGTTTGATATGAGGTAGTGTGATACCTCCAACTTTGTTCTTCTTTCTCAAGATTACTGTGGCTATTTGAGGTCTTTTATGGTTTCATATAAAATTTAAGATTATTTGTCCAATTTCTGTGAAAAATGCCATTAGCGTTTTGATAGGGACTGCACTAAATCTATAGATTGCTTTGGGTGGTACGGACATCTTAATGATGTTAATTCTTCCTATCCCTGAGAACTGTATATTCTTCCATTTATTTGTATATTCTTCAATTTCTTTCTTCAATGTCATAATTGTTTGAGTACAGGTCATTTAACTATTTGGTTAAATATATTCCTTTTTTATTTTTTTAATGCAGTGGTAAATGGTATTTTTTTTAATTTATTTTTTGATAATTTGTTACTGGTGTATAGAAATGCAACTAATCAATTTCTGAATATTAATTTTGTATCCTGATACTTTACTGAATTCATTTATAAGTTCTAAAATTTTTTTGGTGGAATCTTTAGGGTTCTCTAAATATAGTATCATGTCATCTGCAAATAATGACAGTTTACTTTTTCCTTTCCAACTTGGATATCTTTTATTTCTTTTTCTTGACAGATTCTTGTGGTTAGGACTTCCAATACTATGTGGAATAAAAGTGGTGAAAGTAGACATTCTTGTCTTGTTCCTGATTTGAAGGAAAACATTTTTAACTTTTCATCATTGAATGTGATCGCTATGGGTTTGTCATATATGGTTTTTATAATGTTGAAGTATATTCCCTCTATTACCTCTTTACTGGGAGTTTTTATCATAAATGGATGCTAGATTTTGTTAAATGCTTTTTTGACATCTATTGATATGATTGTTGATTTTTATCCTTTATTTTGTTTATGTGGTATGTTATGTTAATTGATTTGTAGATAACGAACCAAGCTTGCATCCCAGGAATAAATCTTACTTGATTATGATGCATGATCTTTTGAATGTATTGCTGAATTTGGTTTGCTAATATTTTTTTAAAGGTTTTTCATTTATGTCAAATATTTTTATTATTGTCTATCTCATTTTCGATTTAAATAATTATTTTCTTTATTATCTATCTCTTTTTTCCATTCAAATAGGGGCTGGGATTGTGTGTGTGTGTGTATGTGTGTGTGTGTGTGAAAGAGAGAGAGAGAGAGAGAGACACTGCTATATTCCTAGTGCATAAACATTTGTGGAATGAAAGAATGAAAAAAGATAACAAAGAGAGTTAAGTGAGAGGGATACCATAGAATAAATTGAGATGAGATCTTAAAGTATGGCAGGATATTTGCTAGCCTCTAAATGACAAAGAGTGTTATACATGATGATAAGAGAATCTTGGGTAGCTCTTTAAGGGCCATATCAAAAGAAAGTGAAATATGAAAAAGTGGGCAAAGAATTTTTTTGTCTTATTTATATAATTTAGCCAATTTATATTTTGAGTTTGTAGGAGAATCTTTCAATAGTTAACGTAGAAAACAACCAAGTCACAAAAAAATTATGAAGTAAAATAATACTGGATTTGTAGTTAAAATTTAAAATGAGAAAAACAGAAATGCATGCTGCAATTTTTATTTTATTTCCAATCAATGAATGTAGTTGTCTTTTATATGTGAAGCAAATATCTCATTGCCATGAGTCCTATAAAAACAATATTTTTAACAACCAGTTCCTGTCCATTTTTTCTGCCTTGTGATTTGAAAATTGGTGTTTTATTTTCCTTTCCTTTTCACATTTAGTCTACAATCCATTCTTCATCCCTTGGCTTCCATTTCAGCACCAAGGGTCTCATTATTGCAAAGTTAAAAGCCATAAGCAAGGGGAGTTTATAAAGCAAACTGCAACAGAGGCATAGCTATCATCTTACCATCATAACCACTATGAATTGCTGGGTGGCACCAGAAAGCTCACTGGTACCTTGGCATAGGGCAATTGGAACCTGGTAATTTGGGTAGATCAAAAGTTGGTATGGTATCTCCATTAGGCTTTCATCCAGCTCTGGTGTGTGTGTGTGTGTGTGTGTGTGTGTGTGTGTGTGTGTGTGTGTGTGTGTGTGTTTGTGTTTGTGTGTGTATGTGTGGTCTGGTGTGTAGGGGCAGGAAAGGAGGAGTAAGAAAAGAAGAAAGAAGGGGAGAGGAGAGAAGCATGTTAAATCAATCCTAGGCTCTGCAATCTTTATGTTTTTATTATAAATGACCTGGAGGGGTCTCAGCTCTAACTCTATGGTTTTTCTCTTTCTGTGGATCTCAGTATTTTGTTGGCAGCTTTCTTTTGCTGGAGACCACCAACCTGGTTGGTCGATTGGCTTTGTCCACTCCTTTATCAAAGGAATATTTCAGCAGAAAGGGTAGAAAACAAATTCCACAATGCATACAGCTTTTAAACAACAAAAGACATGAAAATAATAAACAAAAGAGAAATGGAGGTTGGGGTCAGGAGGAGAGAGATGTGTGAAAGAGGTGACAGATGCTTCCTTCATTGTAAATTTGGTTCAGACATGCACCCCACATGTTTTTAGTTTTAAACCAAAATGTTAACATGTAACACTATCTCTGAGAACATGTGGCTATCTAGGGCAAGCAGTCAATCAATTTGGCTACATTAAACTGCACCTTGAAAAAGTCATGGTGGGTAGACAGTGAGAGAAAACATTGTACCCAACTTTCTTCCAATACAGTCCTCAGCTATAGGTTCATTTTAGGTACCCAACTTTGTAGCCAGGACTCAGGGTGACTGAAGTCATCTATCCATCTGAATGTTGTCTGTGAATTCAAAAGCTGAATTTTAAAGAGCTCAGTGAGCTGAACATTATAGGGCAGTGTGCTACACAGGAGACTTAGTTTCATGTTTATTTTGAGACTCAATTTCAAATTTAGTTAAGAATAAAAGATTCTTTACAAAATCATAGTGATTTGTTCCTGTCACTCCCTTAGGACAAACTTCTCAAGGCTGGAAAACCCATTAACTCCTTGTGACTTCAATATAGAAACTTATGAACTAGGTGGATGGGGTGTTAGCAACAACATCCATCCACCCAGTGATCCACCCAGTGGATAGGATGTTAGCAACAACATCCACCCACCCAGGGGCAGGAATATCTCCTCTTTGAAAGGAGTATATCAATGCCCATAAGCAAAGAACCTTAGATTGGATAGACTCAGTGGTCTTCCTTGTACCCGCCTCATGTTCCTGGAATAGGGTACAGAAGGAGCACTTCTTCCTTGGTCCTTTCTAACCTCTGCTGTGGAAATCTCTGATGTCTTTTTTCTAGCATGCTTCCTGTTCCTCTGTGTCTATCACCGTATTTTTCTATGCCTGTTCAATGACTCCATCATGCCTGCAATAACACCAGCCACTTCTCTTAATTATTTATCTGGTGTTGGAAAAAAAAATAAAGATCAACTTAACCAGGGCTTAAACTATAAACCCCTATAGGACAGTAAATAAATTATCTAAATGTGTTGAGAGATATTCCATATTCTAGCTAAATGCTAAGAATTGTATCATATGTAAGTAAAATGTGCATATCTGGGGAGGTTAGGGAAATAACCCTAAAGGACAGGGTGACAGAAGAGAGTGTGATGATGGTTACCATGCACAAGGCTGTGGCTCTGTGTGACAACAGCTATGCTATACTGTTAACATAGGGTTCCTGGTTAAAGGAGATCCTTGAACTAGCCTTTTACAAAGCATGCTGCCTGCATTTAATATTGATGAGGAGAAGTAAAATTTTGCCTAACCCAGAGTCTTAATAACGAAGTCATCAGACTTAGATTCTAAACTGCAGTGGGGAGCTGGGTATTCCACATGCACTAATAAATCTGAGTCTCAGTATTCATCCACAATGATGAAATAGGAATGAGCATCTTATCTTTTCTCTTCTTCTCCTGCTTCTCCTTTGCCTCCTGTTAGAGCTATTCCTCCTACAACCTGCTCCATTCACTTCATGGGTTGCGAGAGGATCAGGAGCCTATAGCGATGATGGTAACTGCAATAAGCTGCCACTTACTGTGCACATTTCACACAGTACTGTGTACATTAATTTGCTAGACACTAATATTTCCACTTCAATCTTCAAACAACCTTAGGAAAGAACATTGTTATCTCCATTTTTCTATAAGGAAGCTGAGACTGAGAAAACAAAAGATACTACCAAGAAAACAGAGCAGGCAGAGAGGTGAGCATCCCTAAAGGCCATGCCTTCACCAACTACTTTATGTCTTTTAATATATACAGAATAATATAGATGGATGTTATTGATTACAGTTATTAAAGCTTTTTGCAACCTTAATCCTAAAATTTTAAATTCTTCATAATGCCCCAAATGTCTGAGCCAGGATGTTTAACAAAAAGGCAGCTGTCAGGTTAGATGGGTAACACTTTACATGACAAGCCACAGGGATCATCTGACTTTCAAATTCAAAGTGGGATTTAAAGAGAGAAGGTGGTGCTAAATAACAATTGTCCATTGCCCTAACACTTTCTGGTATCTCAGTCTCTCTGACTATTTTGGCTCTAATAATAATACATAAAGTTCAAATACAGGACTTGAGAATTTACAAAGGTTTTTCATATCAAAGTCCACATTTAAATGCTTCTTAACTTGAAAGCTAAATATTAGTATGCCAATTTTACAAATGAGAAAGTCAAACTGTTCAAGGAGCAATAAGTTGTATCCCAAAAGTCTGTATTTCCCAATTATAAAAATCTCCCCAAATTAGGGTGACATATATCCCAGTTTGCCTGGCTCAAAAATGTTCTAAGTTGAGGGATATATTATACAATCAACCTATCCATAAGCATGGAATTAAATGCAGAATTTCACTTGCAACTAGCAAATTTTCATAACATGTTAAGTTATGACTTGGACTTTAAGCTGTGTCTCTCTTGACTAAGGGTGATTCTTTAAGTGAGGTAGATATTTGGGCATTGATCATTTTATTTTTAAATCTCTCCACCTGTAAGTGAAAGCCCCTCTCCAGGTCAACCACCTAGTGTTTCCCAGCCCTGGTAGTACATTAGATACACCTGGTGAGTCTTTTAAACACAGGGCTGTTTCAGTCTCACCTAGGACCAATATAAGCCAGGACCGAAGAGGTCCTGGAGCCTAGGAAATGGCATTTTTCAAAATCTCATCAGAGAGCTTTTTAATAGTGCAACCAGAAGTGGTGATTGGCAGCATGTAAACAAGTATAAGTTGATAATGGTGACGTATATTAGACCTATAAGGAGGCATTGCAGAGGAGATATCAGAGTTGGGGTGGGGGACATTGCCAAAGAGTGAAAAAGAAAAATTGATGGCTACTGAGTGTTTATCTTAACTTACATGAGGGTGGAATTTTTAATAAGGAATTGTGTATGAAAATGAAACTTGTATCTGTTAGCATCATGTATCCTAAGGATTAAAACCTCTTCATTATTTCACTTATCTCAGAACATGCGCATCGAGAAAGAAGTAGCCCATTGTGCAGCGAAAGAAATGGGTTACAGAATGGTCAAGGGCTGAGCTGTGGGTCATGAAGTGATGACCCAGAAATTGAATTGGCAGCCAAATTTCTAATCATCAAACTAATATTTTGTGAAAATTCAGGCATGGTAAAAAAAGTTTTAATATTTTCTCAAATCACGAGAGTATTTTTAGAGTATTATTAGACCTATTTTATGGTTATTTATTGCAATAAATGTTTATTTTCCTTTGAAATGCACTAAGTCATAACTTAATCTCTTTGCTATAATTTTTCCATGGAAAGTAAATAACATTTCAGTTGATGCAATTTCAATATGCTGGGATCTCAGTCTCCTGTTTCAGGCACAGTCCAGAACCAGTGCCTGGGGACATAGGAGGCCAGGCCAGGGACTTGTTCTTTCCTGGTACAGACCACTACACTGTAGAATCACTGAATTCTTTGCTGTCAACTCCAAGTAAACCAAATTCTTTCCTTTAGTTTTTTTTCCTATGTAAATAATACTTAGTTCATCTTAGGATTCTATTCTAAGAAGTCATTTCTCAGCATTTCCCCCAGCTGTCACCCTCTCAAAACTCTAATCTTAGGTCTAATTTTTCAGTCTCTCTTCCCATTTTCCTGATGATTTGCCTTCATTTTCTCTGAAGAAAGATGGACATGTGGAAACGAGAAAAGAGCTTTAAATACTAAATGCCTAAGAGATGCTTTACCCTAAATCTTAACTCACTATACAAGCCATTGGTGGATATATGATATAGGAGAAGAGAGGGAGGCACAAGATGTCACAGGCAGAACTTGTACTAGTTTTCAATTAATCAGCTATAGTAAGAGTGGAGAAAAGAGGTAGAAGAATAAGACTTCTGAGTTCCTTTTTTCATGACACTGATTAGTTCAGGTACAGGTAGAGCAGTAAGTTTAGAGGCATTTCTTACACTGAGAGTTGAGGTTTAAGCTTATGTAAAAATAGTGTACAATGTGATTGCAAACAGGGGTATGAAAATATCCCTCAGATTTATTTGGCTCCCTCGGGCTGGTGGACAAGGAGAAATACATATTAAACCTAAAGTCTGTCCTCAACAACCATAATCCCAGCCTGTTTCTCTTTAGGAACCTTTAGCAGTCTCATGCTGAATAGCAGAAGAGATGATTCCCTTTAGATATCAGTTGCAGAGATCTGGCCAGGTAAAAGGAAATGAGTCCCCAACTGCTTGATAGCAGATCTAAGTCACTGAAGGTTCCAAATGATATTAGGAGTTTGGGAAAACTAGACAGGTTGCCGATATCCTTACAAACTTAAACTAAAAAATTATTTGACATGGAATAAAGTTGGTTGAAAAATGGTAAACAGGAGTAGGGTGGAAATTGCAGTTTGGAGAAAAAAGATGGAAAAAATAATTAAAATTAATTGTAACATTTACTGTGAAATGGTCTTCCTGAAGGAGAAAGGCTAGACACATACTTTTGAGCTGCCTTTTTATTATAATGAGGATCTTGAAGTGAACAAGAAATGAAAAACTCTAGATTTGAGAATAACTGAAGAAGGATGTAGAAGTGAAAGAGAGGTAAATCGCTAGCAGACCAGATTTAATTTGATGGAGAATTGTTACTCTGCGTATGTGCCTATCTCCTTTACAAACCTCTTAAGGTCTGGGGCTGGTCACCTTTATGTTTTACACATTATACAAGCTTAATAATTAATTGTTGATTAAATAAGTACATGCATAAATGAACAGTTGAGGCAATGAATGAAGTCATAAATGGAGGTACTTACTCTAAATGGCATTGCCAGCAGCCGTGGCAATGAATTTAGGACTGTTCATTACTTCTCATCTTTCTTTGCCCAATCATATTGCTCTTGATATTTCAGAGCATTTTGCCACCAGCAAATGATGCTTGCCTTTGGTCTTTTGAAGGAAGACAACAGTTAACAGTTATTGACTTTAAATTTAGCAGCATTGGGCAAGAATAGAAATGTTCTAATCCTGTTTCCTCCTACGGAATGTGAATTGTGGTCAGAGTAATATGTTTTTGCCTCCTGTGATTTAGATCACATTTCATAGGCCAGACAGGGCGTAGGGAGCCAGGCTGTAGCAGCCACTCTCCCTGGTAAACAGTGTCACACCTCCCTTGGACGGCCCAGGGCACCATGTGTGCCCTGGCTAGAGACACCCTACTAGGGCTTGTCTGTTCTCCCTGCCTTGTTTCTCTGCCCAGTGTTCATGTGGCATTTGGCTTCCTATTATTAGAACTGGGCAATACAATTATGTGCAGGTGTAAGAGGTGCACACACGTGTGCTTTGAGCAGGCTGCCCCAGAAAAACACACCCAGAGCCTGGATGCATCTCAGAATTTTATGTCTCCACTTCCAGTAAGTAATAAAGGTCACTAGCTCTAAAACTTCCACTGGGAAAGGCTAAGTTGGTCTCACAGGGCAATGCTATCTGGTGGGCCTTTCTATCTCTTATAAGCAGATCCAGAAAGATGTCAGAATGGCATATCTGTAGGCAGAAGCCAGCAAGAAAATTTGCCTTCCTTCATAGGCCACTAAGAGTTACCCAATTGTCTGCTGGATTTAGTACTTTTATCTCTCTGCCACCATGTGGGCTCAGCATCTTTGCTTTGAAACAGATGGGTCATTTCATCATTTGCTTCAGCCACTATCTATTAAACTTGCTATTGCCACAGAATTCTAAATCAAATCAGGAGTAAGGGCTAATTAAATGCTTTTTTGGAATAGGAATTAGAATCCATACCTAGAAAAGTAGATTTCAGAAGAGAGGAGAAAAGAATGAAAATGGGAAGTTTAAGAGGGAGTAAGTATAAAATTCAACTTATGCATATCGATTTTGCTGAAATGTGATTATACATTTTAAGGAAGCTGTACAATCAGATCAGAATTCTTTATTAATTTCCTTTTTATTTATCCATGTAATAATCTAAGTCCCAGATATTCAGGCTATGAAAATATTAAGATCTTATCAAAGTTTAACTCAAGTTCATCAAGGAAAACAAAAATCCATCCCCCACTTAGGTTCACTTGATGGTACACTTAGTAGTAGCTAAGCATATTGAGTCTTAAATCACCTGGCTAAAAGTTTCTTCTTGCCTCTGCATTATTAACAAACATGTATTGAGAATATTTATCAGATGTCCAGTTTAATTTGGAAAGTGGGGAAGTTAATGCATGGACTCTATATACAGTCGATAAAAGTAAGAGTAATATCACATGTTCTCTCTTTTGTGTCCACTTCTCGAACCTTTTGATATATTAGGTTAAGTTCATCCTTTATTAATTATCCTTAGCTTGTAAATTAAAAAAATTTTTTTGATTTAACTAACTGAATGAGTATGTAAATTATGAGATAATTGATCGTGAGTATTGAATTGTTTCACTTGATTTTAGCCAAAGTCTAGAAGTGATATACTACATTGTTTCTTTTCATTTTTGCTTTGAATTTCTTCTCTTTTCTAAATGTTTTTCTTCTGTATGTTTTTGGTTGTTGATGTTTCTCTTTTTAAATATTCTGTAAAGCTTATTTTTTAGTACTTTCTAAAGTCTGACAATCTCTCATGTTGGTAAACTAGTAGTCAAGATATATCTGCTAGTAAATTTCCATTCCATGGCTTAATAAAAAAGATTATACATGCTTAAATCAAGAATTATCCCAAAATTAGAGTTATCAGAAAGTAATAAATAAAATAAAATAAAATAAAATAAAATAAAATAAATAAAATAAAGCATTTGGTTTGTACTATCAAAAAAATAGTCTACACAATTAGTTATACTGGTGAATAAACATAGCCCCTTTGCACAGGCCTTTAGAATTTAAACATCACACATATTTAAGCTTCTAAATGTAAATCTGTGAAGATAAGATACACTGACTTCTTGGCTATTGTTTATTGGGGTAATATAAAGCATCTTGCAGCCTAGACAGAATCTTATTTTCTTTGTCAGTGAGAAGAAACAGTCAAAATACTTCCATAGATGAATAAGCTTCATTAATAGAAGCTTATCAGATATCTATATGAAAATCAGAAGGATATTTTCTCTGAAGCATCCTACATTACCCACATACTAGACCTTCTATTGTGAGAAAATGTGGTTTGAGTTCAGTGTAAGAATCAAGTGTAAATACCCCATAAGGCTGATTTAATGCAATCCATGATCATCCCAATGTGTCAGATATAAACACTCCTAAAAAAAGCTCATATTGTTAGAGTTTTTTATAGGTAAGTCTAGGGTTCACAGCTATCTAAGGTGACAGACATTGTTGCTTGAGGACACTCTAGCATCATGACTAGTAAAATCACGAGAGCTTCACCATCATTCGAAAACAGGTTTAAAGGTATATATGTATATCTTGCAGGTGTCCACAAAACAAACAAACAAACAAATACAGGCAAGGTCAGTGAAGTGAATCTAAAACCTGTTGGCTGGCCCCATCTGTTGCTACAGAAGCTGAACCTCTTTCCCTCAGCTGGCCTGCCAGAGGGCTGGAGCCCCAGGCGATCTATGACTACACCATGATTCACTGACTCTGCAGAAGCCAAACTGGCTCCTTCAGCTTCAGCTTAGGACGTTGGCCTCTCTTCCCTCTTAGCACAGACAAAAGGGCAACAATAAATACGAGGAGTCAAATAAAACCACCAAGCTATAACCACCCTTTTAACATTACCATCAACATTAAGCAAAGACTCATTAAGAATTTTAGTATTTGAATTAAGGATTTGAAAAAAAAATTGGCATAAATAAATAAATAAATAAAATATAAACAAACAAACAAATAAATAAATAAATGGTAAGAGAAGGCACAGGAGCAAAGGAGAGTATTTCCAAACAGGTTATAGAGCTTATTTTAGTGAGACCTCAAGAATTTATAGGAAATTTAATAGGAAACTACTTGGTTTAAAAGAGCAATATTTTTTAATTTTTTTTGGAGCCAAGAATTAATGAATAGGAAAATAGAATCTCAAACCTTTGGAACTTCTGCAATTCTTTTTCTAGCTACAGGAAAATAATTGTTTGGAGTAATATGTCTCAGAATTTAGGGAATCTTTTTGTCTTATATTCCTTTTTAAAGCATCCTGTTTACTCCCAGGAAAAAAGCCTGTGAGTTTCTCTTTTGTGGATGTTAAAAGGTTTTGTATTTAGTCAAGTACTTACTATATGTGAAGCATAGTCTTTCAGGAGCTTATCAGAGAGACAACAAACCCAGAAATAAGAAAGTAAAGATATCAGATAGGGGTCCTCTAGGTGATTTTGCCTAAAAGCGCTTACCAAATGATCAGGTTTCCTAATGACAAATTTAGCCAATTTACTTTTAACTATGTAATTGTAGCTAGCCTCTACTACTAGATCTCTGCTATAGTTGAATATTGAAGGATAGAGAGAAGTGGGATATTGAGGGGCTTACAAAGATACACTAACAAGCATAAAGCTTTGAATATGAATATCATCTTCAATAATTAATTCATATTTAAAGAAAAGAATATATTTATTAGAAATTTTATATTCAAGAATGTGATTTCCAGAAATGTATTCTTACTGAGTATATTGTGTATATACCTGTTAAATAAATATTAGTTCAAGAGGACTATAATATAAACAAGGCCAATTAAGGTTTTTCCCTGGAAACAAATGAAAGTCAATAGCCCTAGGGCTGCATAGATGAGAATACAGATTTGGGACTGACAAATGTTATCTTTCTTCTCTGTCTATAAATTAACAATGAACAGGAGTAGACAGAAATAGATGAGGTATTGTCTTATTCCATTCAGGCTGCTATAAAAAAATACCATAGATTGAGTGGCTTATAAACAATAGAAATTTATTTCTTATAGTTCTGGGGCTTCGGAAGTACAATATCAAAATGCCAGCAGATCTGGTGTCTGGTGAAGGCCCGTTTTCTGGTTTATGGAGCCATCCTTACACTACATTCTCACAAGGCAAAGGGTGAGGGGGCTCACTTTGTTTTCTTTTATAAGAGCCCTAATTTCATTCATGTGGACTCTGTCCTCATAATCTAATCATGTCTCAAAGACTCCATTTCCAAATACCCTCACATTAGGGATTAGATTTTAACATGGATTTTGGAGGAATATAAACAATCAGCCCATAGCAGATGTGGAGAGAAAGATGGTCCTGGAGGAGATGAATTTAAGACCCTGGTTCCAATGGTTTATTTTTACTTTGTTCCTTTGAGTCGATAAGCGTTGTGAGCGGTCTGAGATTTTTGCCCTACTTGCAAGCTGACAATTTTGCCTGTCCCAGTATTATAGATGCTAAGCAGAAGACATTAAATTCTTGGTATAGAGCCAAAGAACTTTATTACTCATACCTATATAGCAGCCACAGTATTAGATTTCCTTGCGCTCATTCCTTGAGTACCAACTCCCAAATGTTGATGTAAATAGGACCAAGTGACACCTACACAGACAGTGCATTGCAACACAAAAGAGAAACCCTGAGCTGAAGGAACTTAGATATTTTATAATAGGCCAGAAGCCTGCTTCCCCTTTGTTCCAAAATGAGACAGTAGCTAGTCACTATACAAACATCCTTGAAAAAGTCTAGAAAAAAAGATAATCATTGCTTCTGCTTATAGGACATGCAGAAACATGAAAAAATTATGAAGAGTTGCCTCCCACCAGAACTACCTTTGTATCCTTTTAGCTCTGTGAGTTAATAAATTTGCCTTAAGCTACCTATACTGTGTTTATGCCACTTTAATAAAGAATCCTAATCAACACAACAAAGGCAAAACAAGTTAGGCTCCCTCTTTTTAGTGGTCCCTGCCACTTTATTATGAAATCAGAGTAATATAAGTTTATTGTAGAAGATTTTAAAAGTATGTAAGTGTAAGAAAAGCAATCCCTTTTAAATTACGTGTGGGAGATTAGCTGGATCTAAGTTTGGAATCTGTTTTCATTTCACAGGAGCTGACTAGACTCTTCATATCCCTTTTTTTTTCATGAAACAGCGAAGCAAAGCACATATTTTGGGTTATAGAAAATATTTTAAGTGGTATTAACTATTGTTTTCAGTTGATCTGGGTCTTGTAGACAGAAAACTATGGAATTAGTAATGGTGTTAGCTAGGATCCTCTGCCTTACTTCCAACTGATCGCCCTTCTTCCTTAGGTGTTCCCACTCATAAGTCCTTGCTCTAAGTTAACTGCTAAATAATGTCATTAAGATATTACCCATATAATGATTTAAGACAAAATATTCTGCCAGAGAAAAGTACTTATATTGTAATATGAAATTTTATAAGAGCACAAAGCCTTTATGAAGGAATCAAAAGAAGCACTAATGATTAAACTTGAGATTTCAAGTAGCTAGGTAAGAATTAGGGGAAGCTGCTAAGCATCATCTAAAATCAGCAGTCCCCAACCTTTTTGGCACCAGTGACTGGTGCTGCTTTAAGAATCTAATGCCTGATGATCTGAAGTGGAGCTGAGGCGATGATGTTAGCACTGGGTAGCGGCTGCAAATAGAGATGAAGCTTCTTCATTAGTTAACCCACAGCTTACCTCCTGCTGTGCAGCCCAGTTTTTAACAGGCCACAGATGAGTACCAATCCACAACCTGGGGACCCCTGATGATTCTAAATCATACCATTTCAGGTGGCCATTTTAAGTCCACCAGAAATGGTTTATCCCACCAAGAAATAAGAGGTCCTACTTTTATTCCTGGTGACTAGACTCTTTATGTCTCTGATTCATGTCTGTATTTTAAGTGGCTAACACAGTGTCTGACACATAGAAAAGCTCTCAACAAGTATTGTTTAATGAGTGGAAATAAGGCCCTACAAGCAAATATTTTGAAATAAAGTGGTGGTCAGCTCATCAAGTCATGTGCTCACTCATCCAACTTCTCAGGAAACTAAAAAAAATCCACATAGGCAACAACTCATAAATAATGAAGACAGTCATGCTGGAATTGGTGTTCATGAAAATGATCATCTAAAGAAAAACTTTGGCTAAAGAATTTATTTAAGGGAGATTTTCTTGATCTCAATAGGATTTCCTAGCAATAAACAGGAATTCTTTACCTGTTGTGTGTGGAGGTGTGCATGTTGTATTTTCAGGAGCAGGAGATGGTGGGGAGTGAAGAGGGACTTCCAACCATTCTAGAGGCAGCTGTTTTCTCCATCAGCGGCTAATGGCAGACTTCTTCATATCCATTTGCTGTGGAAGGGTGAGCAGATGGAATGTCAAGCCCAGACTTAGTCTAAAAAAATAAACTCCCATCCAAGGACAAATGTGAGGTTTCTAGTCCTTAACTGCCCTGGAAACATCATTTCACCCTGTGCCTGCCTTGTTTCAAAATGTGGAATAACATATATGTCAAACTTTTACTTGTTGTAGGTATGCTTTTCTTCCTCTTCCCTGTTGAGACAAAGTCTAACTAGCCAAAAAGAGAAATCTATGGGTAAGTTCAGGATTATTCTATGAAGTCCTAGAGATAATTCATTAAAAAGTATAATTTTATCTATATTGTGGATAATAAAAGTTAAGTTTCTCCTTGTTAAAAAAGGAAATTGCAAAAGGGGTAAGGCTGGAATGAACCCTGTGGTATTGGGTTAGAATTAGAAGTATCAGTACGAACTCATAATTATATATATATTTTTTCTAGATATATTTGTTAAAAGAGCCTAGCAGCAAAAATAATAAATCTAATGATTATAGTTTGGTTTGTAAATATCTTTTTTCACTTTTTTCATTCCAGGCTTGTGACATGAAAAGTACACATGAGCTTGAAACATTGTATTATATCAAAAAGAAAGAAGTGCTCAAAAAATAATTGAGAAATGTCAGAAAGACTTAGAATACAGCTTTCAGGGGCTCCCTGACAAATCTGGGGCAATTGGAACGTCAATATGAAAGAGGGAAGGGGGAGGGAGAGAGAGAGAGAGAGGAAGGGAATGAAAGGTCAGGGCAGGGAAGGGAAGGGTAGAGAAGAGACCAGAAATTGGGGGGTGGGGGAAGAAAGAGAGAATTAAAGCAGCAAATATGTCAAAATGTTAATAGCATTTGAAAAATTTGGATGAAGGGTATATGGGAATTTTTGGTATTATTTTTGTAATTTTTCTGAAAGTCTAAAATTATTTCAAAAGAGAAGTTAAACACATGTATAAACAGTTGTAGGGGAAGAGAAATGAAACAAAATTAGCAAAATATTTATAAGTGTTGAGTTGGATGGCCGATACCTAGGAAGCAAGTCATTGTACTATTTTCTATGTTTTTATGTATGATGGGATTCTTTTCATAATAAAAAGTGCAAAAAGTAATAAAAGAACACCATTTGATTTTGGTTTGAGAAGGCCTCCTCTGATTCCAGCCTTATGGTACCATGGAATCTAGGCCCTTGTTCATGATCCATGGTAGTAATACCAACCTGTTCTCTTTTCCCTGGCTGTTAGTCATCCTACCCACTGTGGTCCACCCTACTTATTGCCAATAAGAAGAACAGTCTTTCTGAAATATAGTTTTTAATATTTTATTTTCCCTCTAGCTCACAGATCTTTCTCTCCCTTCCAATGCCAAGAAGAGAAACTCTAAGCCATCACTTCTAAACTTGACAGTCCTCTATTTCGAGGTACAGACATATTTTTGCAACCTCATCTAAATTCCTGACATGAATGTTCTTCTATAAACAGTTTTCCTTGTGCTGTCCCAAAGGTTCTATGGATATACTTACCTCTATATTTTCAGGTCCAAAAATATACCCATAACCCTCTTTTAAAAAAATCTTTAGCATCCATTAGGATGACTGATGAGGATGATGGGGTTTGGAGTTATTTCAAAGGTATGGGTGATGACTATTCCCCACGAGAACTGCCTGTTTCTTTTGTAGGATTCTACCCTGGGAATGGGCTTTTTGAGGCTGCTGGAGTTCTGGGTAAGGGGTGGGCAAGGTTTACTGGAATCGGTATTTATGTTTTCATCACCAATTTTTTTAGAGTGAAAATCATGTCCTGCTCTACAGCGTGTCTGCAGGGAAGTTTTGCTAACTTCAAACCATATCATCTTTTATTCTTCTATTCCCTTCATCTTTGTTCAACTACCAACTCTCTTCTGAGACTCTTAGACAAGTTCTTTCACTGGTTAAATTGGACATTGTTAGCGTGTAATTTTTGGGAGGGCACATCTATCCTCCCTTTACCAAAGGGAGAAGCAATTTCGACACAATTTCTATTGTAGTGATTTTCATATGTCTCAGGGCAAATGCTTATAGAAATAGGTGTTCAAATATTTACTGACTGATCTACAGAAACCAGGTCATTTTTTTTTTCATAAATGTTTTAATCACATCGCCCTACTGCAAGAAAACTTAGAGACCTTGAAAGCAATTCAGTGGAAAGAAAAAGAACCCTGAATGAGGACTCACTTATTTATCTCCTCATTTTTGACAACTTCTAAAAGCCTGAACATTATGCTCACTACAGTCTCAATATTTTCTTTCTATGCTAATTTCAAGCAGCTTCATATTTCAATTATGGTTGGACCACTTTCAAAGTATGTAAATTCTAGAACTAGGTTTTAATAACACTAAACTACTCCATCTCCCTCTACATGATACATCTTTAGGTTAACTGGTTAATCTCTTTACAAACTTAGCTTGTCACCGTGATGTAATTATCTTTTAATAGCTTCCTAGAAGTCTTCTAAACTCTAATAATCATTTATTTTGGATCCATAAGGAGCACTTATCTTGTCATAAAGATTGGTGGCCTTTATTGTTCCATTCCAGCCTCAGATCTACATTATCTTAGAATATCCTAGTAATAACAAGAACTTATATATGCTTAGCATGTGTCAAACCTTATTCTAAATTCTTTACCTGAATAAATGCATTTAAGTCCAGTTTTGTTTATCAGTCTTTCCTCCACCTAGTCTTTGAGATAAACCTCCTCAAAAATATTTTGGGCAGTCCTATAATACTCATTTGCCAGAAATTCTAGCACAAGCTAGAATTGGAACTATAATGAGCCAAGTCAGTGGTTTGGTAAGGCAGCCACTGGCGATTAAAAAAAAGAAAAAAAAAATTAAAGAAATGCTATTTCTATTATGAAAACAATATTTTCTAACATTCCAAAGTGAAAAACAATTATGACACTCCCAACATATTTTGGTGGTTGGAAAGTAGAAAGTAGAAAATGGTTTTTAAAAATGGGCAAAATACATCTTGCAACCATATTACTGGTGGCTTTAAATGGAAAGAATGACAGGCCAACCTGGGTACAGGGCTAGCATTTCATCTCAAAACTTTTTTCAGTTCTGTGGTCTCAAAATGGTTCCAGAAAAAGCATCCTCAGAACATGGACTAATACTAAATAAATACTACACATTTTATGGTTTTAGATCTTGGGCCTAAGAAACACAAAATTAATCAATGGCAGAAGTCTTGAAGGCTGGGAGCTCTGGATTCTCTAACTATGAGCACACCAGGCCATAACTCTCAGTGAGCATCATTAAAAGACATGATTAACAGCATGCAGAGTCATATTAGAACTGCTCTCATGTGGCCTCTACAGCCTCTTATGTTTCTCAATCAATGAGGACTTTGGCTTTACTTTCTCCCTTGACTTCCAAGATCCATATTGTCCTGGACCTTTCTTCTTTCTAACATCTCCATGCTTATATCAACTTGTTTTATTTCCTCCATATGCCCAAGAGTTGGGTTTGAGCCCTTTTCTTTTTTCACACACATACAAATTCCATACAAGTATAAAAACTTTCATTCATAATTTCTACTATCCCCTCTATGCAAATAACTTTCAAATAATCGTTTCAACCCCAAATTCTCTCATGATCTTCAGTTCTATACGTCTAACAGAGATTGGACCTTTTCTCATGGATTTCATGCAATCATTTTAAATCCTAATTAACAATGGGTGCCATTTCTTTTACTGTGAACCATTACTGCTTTTATTTCATTAATGGATGTTTTGGCTATATTTTACTTTTAAATATGAGAAAGTTATGTAGAAAAATACAAATGTTTATCTCAAACTGATTTACTCTTTTTACACATTATCACTGACATTAAAAATTTTTTGTACACTATCATTGATCATCCAAATCTAAAGTGAATAATAACTCATTTGGCTGTGGTTTAAATTCTCTGAATCCTGGTGACAGTCCACTGTTGCTGTGTCTCAGAGAGTGGGGGGTTCTGGAGGTGGTCGAATATAAAGGAGAAGTTTTTACTCCAGAAGTCTGGAAGCAAAAAAGGTGGCATGCATGAACTAGATCTTTCTAGGGGTGGGGTTATGGTAATATAAGGAGATAGGTAGGTTTCTAAATTGTTAGCTACTCCCAGAATCATGAGGACAAGGTGGGCCTCTCTGGGAGTGTTTATGTCCTTGAGGGAAGCCAGTGTTAGTAGAGCTAGTGGCTTCTTCAGGCTGTGTCTAGAAACCATGACATGAAATTCCATCCTGTTACTGAAGAAACATGTTCATCTTGGCTAGCTGTCTACTTCCCTCAGGTAGCCACAGAATCCATGGTCTTTGTTGTAGGTTTCCCCACAGAGGCAGGAAGCTGGTCTCATCTGCTAGTTCCCGTCATTACTCACCTAGACAGAGAACCCTAGCAAACCCCTCCCCAGCTCTATTCAGTATACTATGTTTGTCCATTTTCCCTTCCACCCAATGAGTGAAAATGCAGCTCATTTATTCAAGACTTTAGAAGAACCAGCTTCTTTGCACAACCATGTTGTGTCTCTCACTTCTGCTCTGGGGAGAGGTAAGAGCTATTTAAACTGCTTTCTATGCTTCTTCTTTGCCATTGTAACTGGTCTGTTCTAAGGTCAAATATAGATAATCTATAGTATCAAATCCCTAAAGCATACCCATCAGGAGTAATGAAACAATTGTTTCCTTCAGACTTGAGTTTCTTCCACTGGGATTCAAAGATGGTTAAAGTTTAATAACTTTTATTCAGGCATTAAAAGTTCTCATTTGCACTTGTGTTTTTAGATGGTTTGCAGGACCTTTCATGCAGACCCAGTGGCTATTGGATATCCTCATAATCATAGGCTGTTTCTATTCTCTGCTTCTGTTTCCTTAGTTGTCAGGCACATAGATACAGAGCCAATCCCATCCTATATTCTGGCTGTTTAACACTGGTATTGTCATAGTTAAATGAAAAAAGGACTTCCATCCAAATATGTTGCCAGAACAGTTATTCTCTTTAAACTGCAAAGTAGATACAGGGACCAAATGAGGAGAACAGATCACTGTAAACTTTGCTCATTATATTGCGCTTTGCCCTTCTGTGGTTCCTGATGAATTCCAAGACTTGACTATTTGATAGGGGCTTAGGGAAAAATTATACACCATTATTTTTATTCATAGAAAATACATGCCTCAGGCTGGCTGGAATTATAAAGGTTTTTTTTTTCTGAAGCTCCTCTTGATTTGGGGTAAGGTAACCAATAGCCCCATTCCCAGACCCAATTTTTATGGGACTAGAGCTTTCACCTCTAGTCTCATAAAAATGTCTCTCAGCATCTCTCAAGAGCACTGTTTAGACATTAAGATTTGTAGGCAAGGCTATGATTTCATAGTATATCAGAACCAGAAGGAATAATAAATACTTTGCTATGTATGATATTTTTTAGCCACATATTTTAATTGTTATTACTGCTATTGCAGAGGGAAAAAAACTGAGACTCAGAATACCAATTCTGACGGTTACTGTGTTCCAAAAACTGTGGATAAACATTTGCATTCATTCTCTCCTATGAGCCTAATTATTCTACAATGATCAGAGGCAGGGAAACTAGGAGAATAAGTAAAATTTCCCCATGGTAACAGCTCTAGTAAGTGATAGATCTCATTTTTGAATCTCGTCTTCTTCATTTTTATTTTTGTTTTTGTTTATTTGTTTGCAGTTCTTTGAAAGCCCTTAGCCCAGGATTCACTGTTTAGAGACTATGAAAGCCCATCTGCACTGCCTCCAGTCAAGACAAACTCTGAGGCGTTACACCCTCCCTGTGGGATCCTGCAAAGGCTGGGACCCTGCCTGACTCAAAGCCCTGCTTGGCTTCCACCCTGCAGTGCTAATCAGTGGAAGGACCGGGACTCTTACCCTGGTCTTCTTCTTCCAAGTCCAGGATTCTCTCCATGAAAGAAGCCAACCACATCTGTTATTTTAAACTTCAAAACATACCTAAACGGTGACACAAATGTAAATGTGTGAGGCACTTACCAAGTCTCTCATGACACCTTTCTGGTCTCCTAATCTAAAAATGTTTGGTTGGTTAAGCTGCAAAATCCCAACTACACAGTGGCAGGCTGTGAGCTGTTTATTCTGTCACAAATTCATGCCTCATTTACTAAACTCCTCTATATCACTGTCATTTCTTTGGGCATACTAGGAAAGACAGACTCTCACTTGAAGTTGCTTTTTTACATAGTGAGTTTTTTCCCTCAGAACATCTTTACTTGAGTCAGGCAGGAGGTTGTAAAGGAAGTGTGAGACAGGGTCAGGGGTGGGGTAGAAAGCCCTACCCAGGCTCATTAGCAACATTGCAAGGGAGCTCAAGAGTTCTAGATACTCTTTCATCAGATATGAATCTACTTCTTATGCCTTCCAAGTCATAAGTGCTACTAAGTCCTCTCCAAATCAATACAAACTATGAATAATAACAGCTTTATGCCCATTTCTCCTAAATATCAAGGGCTCCAGAGTCAAAGAGGTTTGGATTCACAACCTTGATCTACCACTTATTAACTGACTATTCTGGAAACCAAACACCTTTATCCCAGAAGGGAATAATACCTAACAAAGTGGTGAGAATTAAATACTAGCAAATATAAATTCTAATGAGCTTAGCATAGGTCTTGGCACAAAGTAAGCATTCGAATGTTAGTTACCTCCACTCCCATATTCTTCTCCCCATCCAGAGATATCTGCATAGTAATTATAACCGTAAGCCTCAGAAAGAAAGCTCTGATAGTTGAACTTCAGTTGTCACTTATTAGTCAAGGAAGATGTAAAGGGTCTCAGTACTTCTACAGTAACATGACACAGACATTTACTTCCTTCATTCATAGGTGAGACCAACCAGAGTGTGACTTAGTGCTGAACCAAGCAGCCTGTGTCTTATTCCTCAGGTTTATGCTCACTTGAGATCCTGAGAGTGAGAAGAAAGAGAGCCAGGCCAACTTCTCCCTTCAGGTTTCCATAGTGACAGGATCACATAAACTCCAAAGCCTCGGACAATCAAGAGATCGTTCTTAGACACACTTTCTGATATGCATGCATCTCTGGGTGACCACATAAAAATGTGGAGACCTCTCTCTCCTAGGCAAAGACTGTGAGCAGAAACAGAAGGCAATCAGAACTCACAGTGAGTCACAGGGCATTTAACTTGTTTCTGCTTTTGATTTTTATGAACTGGGGGCGGGGGAGGTTTACTGTTTTCATTCTGACATATTACGAAAACTACTCTGTTAACATAATTTTAGACAAGTTTTATTAAATCTGGGGTACCTCCTAGATGATAAGGATCCAGATATATTATGTTTGGTTTTCTAAAATAAACCCAGAATAGGATTAGTATGTCACTAATCCTAAGGAGGTGATCCTTTGGCAGGTAAATAACCTGATGAGGGAAGCAGGTGTTACTGTCACAAGCAGTCATTTATACTTTGAATCTTATAAACCATTAAGAAACTGGAACTATGTGGTGGGGGAGGCAGTAATTGAAAATAAATTCAAGTCTATGTGCCAAATCAACCAAGAAAGAGAGTAGAAGCAGCTTTAATAAAGTGCAGTGCTGAGTTAGCAGGATTTGGGAATTACTTGTTAGTGATAATTTCTCAACATAGAGATTTTATCCCAGCTGTCTATTTAGTAGTGTTTTTTGAGGTGACATAGATAAGAGAGTAAGACAGAAAATGTCAAAGAGGTAAGTGCCGGAGCCCGCCGGCTAAGATCGAACAGTTCCTGAGAGGGGGAGTGAGGATTGAGAAAAGAAAGAGAAAAGAGAGAGGCAAAGAGAGAGACAAAGAAAGAGACACAAAAGATAGAGTCGGGAGAGCTAACAGTAAATAGTGCGCCCCGAGTTTATTAAGCACAGCATATTTATACTCTTGGAAATGCATGGGAAGCAAAATCCACGGATATTCTAACAATTGCTGACATTTACATAAGTTCTCTCACAATCTCTTTTATCCTATTCTCTGTCTCCCATTCCCTGGGGCAAGGAACGTTCAACTCTTTACATGAAGCCAAACTTCCTCCTTCTGCATAGAGCCAACCTGCCCTGCAAACTTCTAGCTTGCAGGCAACTTTAACCTTGTCTCAAGACAGGCAGCAGAAATGGCTCCCAACAGGCAAGTGACCTTGGATTCCTTAAATAATTTCTTCTTCGCATGAAAAAGATGACAACTGTAAGTAAATTGGATCTCATTCCTCATATGTAGCTCCAGGCTAGGAGAGCAATCCAATGAAGGTACAGAAACATTTTCAAAATGTTTATTAATGGGTCTGATATAGGTCTCTCTCGTGGACTGACCTCACAAATCCAGCCATACACAACTTATGTTTCTTAAAGTAACTCCAAAGAAATGTGGGATTAATGAGGACTGCCTCTTAGAAGGAAAGTGAGTCTCGTACTAAAGTCTGCATGCATGTGGGTATTCATTATCTAGACGTTTATAAACTAACAAGAAGAAATGGTCATAACTGTTCTGGAGGCTTGCCTGTTTACTTGAAGCAGACACAAAGTTACTCAAGGTCAGTATTAGGCCACCAGAAATCCTAATGCAGTGTCTGCAACCAGGCTATTTAGAGACACGTCTCAGACACTTCCAGAGGGGTCTATGGCCTCCCCAGATTCTTATGCTCTCTCAGGCAAGGGTTGGGAGTCTTTCTCAAATGTTTTAGCCAACCCACATAGCTTCCAACTCACCTATGAGAAGCCTAGCCTAATATGCACTATTTTATCAAAGAGACAGTAACTCATATGTTAAAAAAGTCTTTAAATAAATAATAAAATACAAACATGCCAATAGGAAATCTATAAAACTTGTCATAAGGTGGGGGGCATTTATAGAGTTAATTGGTAAGCTAAGAAGTATACAAAGAGCTTAACTTCTCTCATAATCATAGAGAGACAAATTAAAACAAGATGCTATTTTGATCTGTTAAATTCACAAATAATATTTTATGTATTTTGGTATGAAGAATTAAACTACTAATACTCTTGAGAAGGACAGCAATAGTTACATACTTTATGAAGCTTATCAGTGTGTATCAAAGTATTCTATACTTATTTTTCAAAATATTTTCACTTCTAAAAATTTATCCTTAGAAATTAAAGATATATCAAAAACTAGCTGATAGGGTATTTACCATAGTTTTATTTATAATACTGAAATTGAAAATGAACAAAATTTATAGTAAGAAGTAATGTTTAAATAAATTATGGTAGATTTTACATTCAAATTAATTATAGATAATAATCACATAAGAAAAAAAGTCAGAAAATCTTTGTAAACCTGAGATGCAAGACAAACAATATAAGAAAAAACTAATTGATTACATAAAAATATAAATGAACTGTACATAAAAATAGTAAAATAAACACAATTTATGCAATAATTATAAGTATCTATGGCCACATTAATAATGATATTAATGATGCTATAGGTATATTGCATAGAAAAAAGTACTAAAAACACATATGAGAACGTTGAGATTAAAATGCTATCTATGGGTAATTTTTATGTTTTGTTGCTAGTATATATTTTCAATATAAATGAATTATGTCTTAAAAGAATGAAATACTATATTTCTTTTCAGATTAAGCAATTTTATCGCATCCTGAAGGGCTCTGTTGTTTTCTTTTCTGATTTTTTTTTTAATCTCCAAGATAGAGATGACTATATTCCAATTTATAACATTTCAGGATGACTCTTCTCCACTTTAAATTTTAAACTAGGCTATATCATAGCAACTTGATTATGTACAATATTCACTTATAAAAAAAGTAAGAAGCTATTCCTTTTTAGGGTCATGTCTTACTCAATTAGATTTATGAGCATAACAGGAAGTTGTCTTCTTCCTAAAATTAAGTGTTTGGCTGAGTTGGATAATAATGAAATGATGGAAATATATAGAATTTCACTGATTTAAAAGTGACATTAAGAAACACTGCTGATTTTAAAGAGCAGACAAGAAGATAATGATTGTGTTAGGAAGCTTTGAACTTTCCAGAAGAGGCAAAATATTCTTTCTCTGTTAACTTCAGTATATGTTTAAGCTATGAAAGAGACACTTGCCATCACCACATCATGGATAATGCCCAAGTTTTCACATTTACACTGGGTTGGAAATAGTCAAGTAATGTTTTTTTGACATTTGATTGACCCTGATTAAAGATCCCGGCTCTTCTATTTTCTAATTAATTTGGTTGAACAAAATTCCCAAATACATTGATTTTCTTTTTAAAGATATCTTCAAAGAAACACCTTTGTGTTAAATGTTACCATTACTGTGCCCAAATATTGGTTGCGGGGTGGGGTGGAAAGTTAGCTACTGTTTTCTTTGGCAATTTTCAAATAAATTGCAGAGGAGTGGGCACAGGATGGGGAGAGTCATGAGTATTTGTGGTATCTGTTTCCTGCTGTTTAATATTAATTAGTACCTTATAAATTTCTGAAGGGGCAGTCTATGGACTTTTTCCAGCTATATTTTCAAGCCAAGTTCAGTTCTACAGGAAAGAGTAAATAAAAGAAGTCATTGGATATGTGGTCATACAATCATAGGAAAGGTCAAAGGGCTTGTATCACCCAGGTTTCTGTGTACCATTTATTAGATAATTTGTGGAAAGGCAACTAATAAATGTTGTTTAAGATCACACAGAAAAGCAAGATGTCCCCCAAAGGGATAAGAAATCCTCAACTCTTGATCAAATTAGATTTGTTTTGTTGAGGTCCTTATGGTAAAATGATCAATAAAATCTGATTAGAACTAGAATTCTTCTGAAAGGAACTTATCCTAGAGGCTAAATGGGAGAGTAAAACCATTTCTAATGAAATTTGAAAAACATGAAAAATAAAGCAAATTAAAATCAGAGAAAAAAACTAATTGAGAAAGCCAAATTCACAGTTACGAAAATCAGGTTTAGAATCTAGAGAGAGGCTTAAACTCTTATACCTCAGCCCTGCTATTTACTAAATGCCCAATTGTGAGCAAGTTACTCTACCTCTGGTCCTTACCTAGAGGCCAGTGTGTGAACACGGTGTTGATTTAACTGAGCAGGAGGCCTAGAAAAATTTAGAAAAATGTCCCCTTCTACGTATGGAGAGAGAAATATATCTCTCTGGATGCAAGTGTACTTCCTCATGTTAACAACAAGAAAACTAAGACTTCCAGTTTTATTATATGTAAGAGGAGGAATTGAACTAGATGATCTCTGAACTCCACTGTGCTTCACTACTGATTTTGCTATCCTGGACAAATTATTTAATTTCTCCAAGCCTCAGTTCTTAATTTATAAAATGGGAGTAATAATCACCTATTTATTTCATAGGATTGTTATACGGATGACTTTGTGTTTGGAAAACATTTGAAGGAATACTTAGCACATAGTAACTAGTCCATAAAGGCTATTTGTATTACTATTAGTATTGTTATTTTTATTATTATTAAATATTTCATATTTACATTGAATTAAGCCTTACATTATGCTTTCAAGTATGGGCTTCAAAACTATTTTAAAAATCTATTTGTTATTTATATTCTTTTAACAATATTTTAAGAGAAAGACCATGAGGAACATAATGTTAGATTTGTAAAGAGTTGGATCTGTATCTCTAGCTTTGAATCTAAAGCCAGGCTCTTAGTAAAGTTCTTCCAGGAAGGAAGACACAGAGCTGGGAAGAGAATTGGACTCTATTTACATGATATCAAAACAAGAGGCAAGGCCAGCCAGTTTTATCAAACTGGTCAGTTTTGTGAAACAGTGGTCCAACTGGGGGATCATCCTTAACAGAGCCAAGCTGCCTCCAGTGCCAACAATAACAACTTCTTAAATAGAAGCTACGCATCTCACTCTGAGAGCTGGTTGTTGAGTTATAACTCATCTGAAGTTTATGAACAATTTTGATGTTGATTCTTTTCAGCTCATAATAAAGCCAGCTTCAGATTGGTGAAGATGTTCCAAACATAAAGTTTACAAAGAGGGCTGTTCAAATGAAGCTTCACCCTGAAGCATTCTTTTCTTTCCCACAGCCCACCCAGTATGATATTATTGATCTCTGTTTTCTTTTGATCTAAGCCTTTTCTTAAAAAAGGCGTGGGAACTTTAGGCCCTTCTCTGTCACCAGTTCTGGATATGCCATTCAGTTATTTGGAGAAGGGAAGGGAAGGAATGGAGACCCGAATGGCACAGGGCTGGGCAAATATTGCTTTGATGCAACTTCTTGTGTTTCCTCTGAAGAGAGCTATACTCTATACTCTCTATAATCTGTCTGATTCTTTACAAACTAACAGTGAACATTTTAATGGAAATGTGGTGAGGAAAAGAACAATCTTTAGAGATCTGTGCATAGGTCATCATAAACACTTTGAAGCATCCCCTCAGATAAAGAATTAACCATCAGTTCTAGCCTAACAATTGATTTTTTAAAAACACGCTTTTAAATGAAAGATTTTAGCTCTGCAGAGAATTAAAGAATAGTATACTAAACAGCCTATACCAAAACAAAGAGACAGAAAAATAGGCCTGGTCTAATATTTGTCTAAAAGAGGGACAGAAAAGTCTGTTTGGTACCATTATCGTCTAACATGATGATAGGGAATTATGTTGGATTTGGTTCTCGTTAGACGATACCAAACATTTTTCAAAGTTGTGGTGTCAATTTATACTCTCACTGTAATTATATGAGAGCCCATCATTTTACATCTTCATCAAGATTTAGTATTGTCTGATTTTTGCTTAATTTTGCCAACCTGGTAAATATAAAATATCTCATTGTCTTTCTATTGTACATTTCCTTGATTACTAGTGATATTTAACATCTTTTCATGTGACTATTGGCCATTTAGATTTCTTTTTTATGACTAGCCTCTTCATACCTTTTGTCCATTTTTATATTGTTTGGGTAACTTTTTCTTATTGTGTTGTTCTTATGTATATTCTGGATAATGATATATTGATAAGCATAAACAGTAAGCATTTCAAATATCTTCTCCCAGTCTATGCTTTGTAATTTATCTTAATATTTGATGTCTTTTGTTAAACAAAGCTTTAAAGTTAATTGTAGAAAAATTAATAATTTTTATGTTTTGTGCTTTTGGTTTATTTTATAATAAATTCTTAAAATATTTTCCATTATTTTTGCTTAGATATTTAAATTTTTTCATTTTATATCTAGATATTTAAACTGCCCCAAATTAATTTTTTTTAATAAGGATATTTTGTCAAATATTGCCATAATAATACTTTTTCAAAATCTTCAAATCAGTGGATTAAAAAAGCAATTATTTACATATCATGATCTTTGGCTTGATTTTAGCTTGGCTAATTTTGGCTGAGCTCCACTGGGTGTGACTTCAGGTCACATTTGCTTCACACACACATTACATTATTCCTGTATCAAGAGGCTATCCAGGGCAATGGCAAAAGTGAAAGAAAGCAAGCCTAACCACACTGGAATATTTCAAGTCCCTGATCACATGACATCTGCTAACATTCTAATGGTCAAAGCAAGACACGTGGCCAAACTAAGAATCGGAGATTGGAAAATATACTCTGCCTCTGGTGGGAGGAACTGCAACCTCCCATGACAAAGGGTGTGGAAGCAGGTAGGAGTGAAAATTTAGGAACAATGATGAAATCTACCACAGGCAACCTTCTTGGTTACAATTATTACATTTCTCCCACACACAAAGTTTACTCAAACCTTCCCTATTATGCCCCAAAAGACCCATCCAATCAATGCATCAGGTTCTAAACCTAGAAAGGCATTACCTATGTAAATAGAACCAGGGCTAGTGCAAATGAGGAAAGCAACATTTTAAATAATATTTAATTTTAATTAACTTAAAATTAAACAGCCACATGAGGTTGGTGGCAACTGTATAAGATAGGGCAACTATAGATAATATGTTCTAATTAACTACAGGTTTGTAGGATGAAGATGTTAGCTCTCTTCATCACTTTTCAATTCTCCAACTTCCATCTTACAACTTCATTCATCTGCAGCATAACCTTTATATTGCCAAAATCAGTCATATTAGCATGTTATTCATAATTATAATTAACTTTTCCATGGTATGCCTTAATGCTAAGGCTGAAAATATAGGAACTATATTTAATATGATCCAGAAATCCTTCTACTGGGTATTTACCCCAAAGACTTGAAAACCCATATCCAAAAAGATATTTTCACACCAACGTTCATAGCAGCATTATTCATGGTGGCCAGGACATGGAAGCAAATGAAATGTCCTACAATAGATGATTAGATAAAAAAGCTGTAGTACCTATATACAATGGAATATTACTCTGCCATAAGAAGAGATGAAATACTACCATTTGCAACAGTATTGATGGACCTCGAGATAATCACACTAAGCGAAATAAGCCAAACAGAAAAAGTTGAAAACCATATGATATCACTTATATGTGGGATATAAACCTAAAAGCAACAAATGAACAGGACAAACAGAGACTCATGGACATGCACAACAGATTAGTGGTTACCAGAGGGTAAGGGGAATGGAGAGGAGAGAAGTAGATGGGGTAAAAAGGGGTTAAATATGTAGTGACAGAAAAAAATATAACTATTGGAGGGGAACACACAATGCAATATATAAATGACTTACTGTTGAATTGTACACCTGAAACTTACTGGATATATTAATTAAAAAAAATTTTTAAAAACCTATATTTATATTATTGTGATTCAGTACTCTTCACAATTTAAAAATTTTTGATTTGTTTATTGTCTTTCTCTTTTATTAAACTATAAGCTTGAAGAAGGTGAGAATCTTGCCCACCAGGTTCAATATTATAATTTCAGAGCCTAACAGAGCAAATGATAGCTGAATAGATGTCTCATAAATATTGAATGAATGGTCATGTCTTGTTTATTATTGTTCAGGCTTGTTGACATTCTCTAATAGGAAAGCTCAATAAATGCTCCTTGAAGGAATAAGTGTTGATAAACAATATTTTCATAGAGCAACTGTTATTACTCCATGAAATGTTTCAACTTTCCCTCTCCATACTTAATCTATAAGTGTTTCCAGACCTTCTTTGACTTGAAAATTCTTCTACCAGTAATTCACTATGATATAATAATCTAAAGAATTAAAAATAATCATTTTGTTATTTTTGTATGATACATAAAAATGTAATTTTAAGTAAGCATATTTTATTTTTATCAGATCTTTAATTATCTTATAAAGCTCATTTTAATAACTGCTTAATATAGACATGATATATAAACATTAAATTTTACTTAACCAGTGATGAATATTCTTTAAATCAATTTTGTAAGATAAAGTATGATTTGATAGTATATGTTTTAAAAAAATAAAATAATGTATTTGAATTTGGGCTGGATAAATACTTAAATATAAATTGAAACAATGTGTTGAACTATCAAAACTAGATAAAAATGCTTTCATGTTTCCTATTGGAATTACTTACTTTTTTTCATTTTGAAAATCAATTGATATGTGCATGTGTGTGTATAGAAACATACATTCAATTCTTTCAAATGTTAACATAAGAGAAATTTCAGGATGGCATTTGTAGGTAATTCTTAGTAACTAATAGATTTTATAAATGGATAGTCTTTGTTGCCGATAAATAAGAATACAATTGTTTTTATAATTGCCACACTATTTTTTTTCTATTTAGCACTTGATTCTGAAATTCCAGATGTTGTATATAGAGATTTTGATTAGAGGAATGAAACTACACTCCTGGTCAATAGCACCTTAGGCAAATTTTTCTATTTATTATTCTTTCAATTTAAATTATTCATTAACTGTATCTGAGCATCAGAATTCCACTTACTTTCCTGTCTTTAACTAGTGCTTTATGTCTAAGAATTATAATGTTCAAAACCATCAAGCACTAGCATACTGAGAAAAATGACAAATAATTTGAGCTATGACTGCTAAGTCATGAACACTTCTTTCTGATTACCTTTGGCTACTGGCTATACTCAATACACATTCAGGAACTCTTAATCTATAATATTGAAAGAAAAAAGTGAAAATAATTATTTATTGATTTAAACATCGAAAAGAGAGGCTATTATTAAAAATATAAATCTCCCAGAATGCCTTTTTGAATCACTCAGAGAATTTCTGAATCACATATGTGACATTTAATGATTAATTTAAAAAACTGACTTAACTCTTTTACTTATTAAATATAAATCATATAAAGGATACAATTCTATAACATGAACTTTCATTTTTTAATTTGGTATTATATCTTCATAATAACCTATGTGTTGTGAGATTTGTCTCTTATAAACTTCAAGTCCAGAGCTTAATTTGTCTTTGATTGTTTAAAAACAGTCATACATTCAACCTTACTTTGATGCTACAGAGAAATAATTTCTTTTCCTTTTAGTGTTTTGACCTAATTGACAAGAGGTATAAAGCCATAATAGCTGGAGGCAAATCCCAAAGTGACCAACTTTAAAAGGACAATCTGAACACCAAGCTCCAGGAGAAATCATTTGGGAATATGAACAATAGGGCCTAAACTGAGCAACTACACAACTTTTAACTTCTGTCTTGATAAATTTTAAGGACCCAAGTTTGATATTGATTTGTAGGCCCCCCTCCATATTGTGGGGGAATTAATAGCGTGTTTGAACAATTTTACAATTCACAGCTTATGATCCACAGAAAGAGGGAAGAAAACTGGTAAAGAATAGGTATCAGCTCTGCTTTCTCTCTCCTAGTTTCTTCCTCTCTCTTTTCTTTTATAAACTTATTTGCTCCTTGATAGATATGAGAAATTCCAGAGAAAAACCATGGTTTCTGATGAGGGTAAAGGATCTTATAGACGTGTGAAGGTCATATGCATAGTCCTCAACCATTGTAGTGGGTAGAATAGTGTCCCTCTCAAATTCACATCCACCTGGAACCTCAGAATGTACCCTTATTTGGAAACAGGGTCTTTGCAGATGTAATTAATTAAAGATAGAGATGAGATTACTTTGGATTAGGGATGGGCCCTAAATTTAATGACTGGTGTCTTGTAAGAAGAGAAGATAAAGAGAGACATAAAGAGAAGGTCATGTGAAGACAGAGGCAGAAATTGGAGTGATGCAACTATAAGAAACACCAGAGGTTGCCGAGAGCCACTTAAAAGCTACGAAGAGAAAAGGAAGCATTCTTCTCTAGAGCCTGCAGAGGGAGCATGGCCTTGACCATACCATGATTTAAGAATTCTAGCCTCCAGAATTTTGAAAGAATACATTTCTGTTGTAAGTTTGCGGTAATTTGTTATGGCAAACCTTGGAAACTAACTCAATCATCTAACTCCCTCCTCTGACATTTTGGAGGCTGCCCTAACCCAACTTTCCACCTGCCTTTCCAATCACCCTTCATTCTCTTCTGTTATCCTTTTCCTCTGTCCAGTTTAAATTATGACCCTCCCCAGAATTCTATCCTTGGTCATTTTTTTTGTTTGTTTTACATTCCTTGTGAAATATTATCTAATTTTATGGTTTTAGCTTTACTTCTCTGCTAATAACTCACAAATATTAAGCTTCAGTCAGAATTCTCTCTTGAGATTTATTTTTAATGTCCTACCAGATATCAAAAACTGATGTCAAAGGCACATGTTCAAAACTGAACTCATTTTTTAAAACCCCTTTTAATGCTTTCTTCTCCATTATATTTCCTTCTACTCATTCTCTATTCCCTGTTTGTTTTCATGTACCATATTTGGTCGAAAGACAAAAGCCAGAAACCTGAGTCACCTAAGAAGTACCCTGTGCCTTAACCCCCAAGAGCCAATGTTTTAGAAAGTCCTGCTTGTTTTATTACTTTAAATTTCTCTGAATTAACTATTTTCTTAGATTGGGTTACTATCATTTTTATTTTTATCTGATTGGGGTATTTTTCTAACTACCAGTATCGCTGCTCTCTAAATCATCCCATAATACTGCAGTTATCACAAAATTTCTAATACCCAACTATGAGAGCATCACTCCCCTGCTTAGAATTCTTCAAGGGTTCTCAATTGCCAAAATGTACAAACTCCTTAGAATGGCTTGGCCATCTTCATGTCCCATTATTTTTTCAAACTCCCAACCTGAACTTTACACACTGAACAATCTGTCATTTTCTGAATTTATGCTGAACTTTCAAATATTCCCATGCCTCTGTCCATCCTGTCCTATCTTTTTAAAAGTCTTTATCCTTCCCATAGTTATTTGGCTCCCTGGGAGACTCTTGATGTTTCTCAAAAGGCTTCTCTGAGTCTCCAATCTGTTTTAAATACCCCTCCCCTAGATTACCACAGCTCCCTGCAGGAGCACTTACTTCACTTCCTCACTACTGACCATTTTCACCTAGAAGTCTCACTAGACAATAAGGTCCATGAGATAGGGACAGTGCTCAATTTATAGTCAGTACATATTTTAGAAATAATGGGAAATAAAACATATATATATTAAAAAATTGAACAAATATAGAGTTGCCTATATGCATCAATACATTTTTAAAAGCTATAATAAATTTAAATAGAGCAGCTATTATCAAAGTTACTGTGATAGGGACAACTACTGATAAAACTTGAAAAAGGTCTTCAGGAAATGGGTAGTACTTATAGAATTAGTCTGTGATATTCTGTACAAAATAAAAAGCCAGGACAAATTTGGCATTAGAATTTAATAGGTGATGGACTTTAATAGCAATTTGGTAGATAGTTTCTTTCTCTTGGCACTAGTGGCTTTGACTGGTTCCACTGAAGTGTCAGTCTGGAATAGCCTAATGTAGTTGCTCAGTCCATGAATGGAGGTGTTGTTCCTGGGGTACTTCTGATTACAGAAGATGTCTGAAAAGATAAAATAATTAACTATCTTCCCCGTGACCTGGATGATGTTCGGATGAGTCAGAATTCTAGTTCATGATTTCAAATGAAACAGAAAGGTGTATGAGGCATTTAAATTATTCTTTAACATGTTAAATTGCTTCCTCCATGAACTATGGGTTATGAAAGCCAATTAATATGAGTTGGGAAAAAGACTTGGGAATTTCCTCTTGTGGTTTAACTCAGGTCCCAAAATAGCACTACTGCAGGTTTGAGCATCCAATTTCATACTTTACTTTCTACATTAAGCCTCACATGGAGCAAAATTTCAATTTTGGGGGGCAGAACTGACCAAAACATCCAGTCATTTACTGTTCTCTTATTTAAAAAAATAAATAAAAAGCTGCATTTGAGAGCAAACTTGTCAAAAGGACTCTGTTTTATGGCCTATTGCATGCCTTTGGGCACTGTTAAAAATATGAAATTCTGTTGGACTCCTTTCTGGAGTCTTTTTTTTTAAAGACCACATGCAGCTCATCTATAGAAGAATTAAGTCAGTAGTTCTCATTCTTACTGTAAATATTAGGATTTATAAGAATTTAGTTTGGTCCATTAGCCAACTTAGTAAGTCATCTTCATCCTTGATTCCTACAAGCACAGCTACAAATCAATCCAGTTGGTCTCAAAAGAAATATCCAACAGACTTAGGTCTAATGGAATTCTGGGAGAAATATTTGATATGTTCCTAGGGCAGTAAGTAGTGGGAAGAGCATTAATTTTAGCCACCTAAAGATAAAATGTTTTTTGCCCCTGGTGAAAGACTCTTTTGCAAATTCCACACTTTTATGGTATCATTTTATGGTTTTGGAATATTTCTTCCTAATTTGTTAGTATCACATCTCATTACTCTTCATGGACTCTCAGATACAACCTTCTTGAAACCTTTCATCGAATATCATGTCAGCATTCTTTTCATCATTCCATACTGATTATTCATACCACATTTTTTAGTAAAATCTAGGATGCAGAGTTCTCTAGCCACATATATTGTTCTACTTCACTCATTATTATTTCCATTTTGCAAATAAACTGATCTTAAACATCTCTCTGCTTTAAATCAGCAAAGGCTGAAGAAATATTAGAACTTCTAGTATTAATACTCTTAAATCATGAGAAGACTTTCCTCAGTTTTATAAAATTATAAAAATTATAAAATTGTTTAAATCTTCATCATATCAGAAGAATCAAAGCAGAACTCACAACAAGATGACATTTTCACTATACTAGAGTCTTTTGTTCTCATGCAGAAAATTCCTTTTCTACTGGATCATGTGGGGGAAAAAATTTTTTTACTAGCAAAGCCCAAGTCCTGTTGCCAATACCGTGAGTTCCAATTATATTCAACCACTGGGAGTAGGTGGGGGAGACTCAATGTAAGCATCAATCATGACTGATCAGCCTAACAACTTGGTTGTTGTTATTGTTTCATCTAAAGAAAGTCAGGACAGATAACATGGTGCAAAGAAACAGGGACTTAGATTTCTGGGAGCAAGGAGCATAGAAAATTAGTTCCAAAAATAAAAACATTACTAATATATAAAGCTTTAGTTTCTGTTTATTTTTCTTCTCTGAAAACATGAGACATTTAATAAATGTTTGCTAAGCTGATTCATACAAGCAATTACCCTGAGTCTAATAAGTATCTCCTACAATGTCAGCTCCTTGTTGCTTTAAAACATCAAAAGAGGATATGTATTCATTCATCAAATACATTTTGAGGACCTTCTATTTTCAGACCCTTTTTAGGCTTATGTAAAGATTCTGCCTAAATCATAGTAGATTGAAGATGTAAAGGAGAGCCCCAGAAATGAATGAACACATAAGTTTCCATAAAATTTCCATAATTTCATAAGCTCAGAGAGGAAAATAATATCATAGTTTTACTTTCAGATACTTTTTGTAGTGGGAGAAAAGTAAATTTGGGATAGAAATATTAGGGGAAGACTTGAAAAATTAGAATTGATTATATTTTTCACCTTATGTAGATGAAACCATTTTGGTTGGTTGAAGATAGCAAAAGAGCTCATAAAAGATTGAACCCTGTATTCATTTGTGTAAAGAATTCTGACCCACACTCAGAAAATAAAATTCCAGTACAGGGCATTTTTATGCTCTGCCAGGAAATTAAGCAAACATGTGGGACACAGGATGAGTCAAGGTGGAAGGATAAACTTGAGTTCTTTTCCTTTCAAAAGTTAAAATGCTGTTCTGATGGGAGTTTATTTTCTTTTCTTCTTGATGGTAACACCAAGGTTTGACTGAGGTTAAAAAACAGTGATCTAATCAATACCAACCTTTTCCTAGAACAATAATCAAAGATGTACAATCTAGAGAGGATTTGAAAAAATAACGAACAGCCTTTGGAAACTGATTTGAAAACTTTGAAGAGGAAGGTGCTCTAGAAATTAGTACTATGGTCCTTTGGTCTCACCATTGTCCTCGACCAGCTGTGTTTCTATAGTTGTAGAGCAATTCCTATTTGCTGATGCTCTTTGAACACTCAATCATGAAACCTAGAATCATTTTTATTTCTATCAAGTATGTGGGAAAAATGATCACTCATCCCACATCTTCTTAAAGGAAAGACTCCTTTTTGCACAATTCTGCAAAGACTACGATGTTCTAGAGAGAGGAATTATGTATAAAATGAGGAAACTTTATAAGAAAAGGTCCTAGGGGAAAGTTCCAGTAAGTAGACAGCAACACAGTGAGGTATTTAAGATTACCTAGACCTTTTAGGTACCTAGGAGAATGTGAAGTCTCTAACAACCAGATATAAAAAATCCAAATAAAGAATCCATGGCATTGCTGAGCACTTTGATTCTAAATCCTGAAAAATTGGCTAGTGCTCTTTTTTCCCATTTTATAAGTGGAAAGGCAAGAGTACTTCAATGACTTTGGTTTCCTAACATTTCTCCTTTCTGAAGAAGAAGCCAAGCCTCCAGGGAATTATTGAGTTGGTTCAATGACCTATTAGACTGTAATCTCTTTTTAGAGCCCTTTTAAAAAGTAGAAGAGAATTTAAGGTCACTGAAAGCATGGATTGTAAATGCCACAAGTGAAACCACTCTCCTGATCTCACGAAAAGCAGAGCCTATAAAGTGGGAGTGCCCACAGGCTAAATCCAGGTATGAACTAATTTCCCAAGACCATTAGGGAGCAATTTAGGAAAGAGTTTTGTCTGGAATTTAAGCCCTGGAGACTAGAACTTCAAATTTGTCAAGATTCTGGAGAGACAATGCTATAAAATGTAACTTCCTGTCTCTACAGGAAACTCTTTTAACAGTGCTAATAAAATGAGCTCCTAATGAGTCCTCTCTAACATCAAATAGGCAGAGTAAAAACACACTTCGATGAGGTAAGTGTAAGGGGATTGGAAACATCCCTGCACCCCCAAAAGAGTTTCCTTTGAAAGCCATGCGGGCTGAAATTTAAGAATATACCATACTTTGCCAAAACCAAGATATCTGAAACAAGACTTTGTTTTATTAAGACTTAATGAGTGCCTAATTAGGAACCAGCCAGCTTTGTGTCATCCTCTACTGCTCCTCAGCCAGATTATAAGTTTCAATCCTATCCACCACCACACCCCACTTTCCTCAGTAAGCCTCGATTTTAAAAACGAACTTTAAAAATATTTCTCTAATGAGAGAATAATTGTGAACAAATTTTTAACTCATAAAATTTGTGGAGTAACATAATCTTTTTGAACTTCTTCATAATTGTATGACTCCAGACAATTATACCTTCAGAAGTGATGATTCTAAGTTAGGAGCTTTGGGTTTAACATAATTGAAGATTTCATCTCAATATTAGAAAGAATTTCTAGCAAATAGTTGTTTTTAGGGGAATGGAAAGCAATTTGTTTTAGAAGGTAGTGAGTGTTCCAGCTCTAAAACTGAGGCTGAGAAATATCGAAAATATAGGCCTTATATTATGATATGACATGAGATGATATGCTATATAATATATACAAATAAATTTGCAGTTGTATTTGACAATCTCTACAATTTCTTCCTAGACTGAGATTCTACCATAGATAAATGAGAATATAAAAGACCACTTTAAATGGGTAATAACAAGGGTTTTACTTCTCAGGTAGGCATTTAGATATTATTGAGATATTTGTATAATAGCATTCATGGGGTCAGGAGATTAGTTTCTATCTATGCAGACTGTCTACCTGGTCCAGTCCTTCAAACAGTCAATAAATTCTGTACCAACTAAAAATCTCCCTTGGGAAACCTGAAAATCCATTTTATAGCTTCAGTTTGTTTGTAACTTGAAGATTGTCTGATCTCTGAAGTCATTTCTAAAGTGCAGATACCCTTGGAGGCATCAAAAATTATGTCAAATGTTCCCTGTGGACAAAAATGCCTCCAGCTGAGAATCACTGTGGCTGTCAGGATAAGAAGATGCATAGGGAGTGGGTGGGAGTGGGTGGGAGTGGGGTAAAAAGAAATAGGTCAGAGAAAGACCTATGATCTGGAAGAGAAGGACATTAAAAGGAGGTATGACCAAATTCACAATTTTTCCTATGGTTAGAACTACTTAAAGAGAGTGTTTGTCCATCACTTATACTTCCTATATCTTCCTGTATCAGAGAGAACAAGAAATCCTTTTGGATATCTCAGAAATTTATTGATCTTGTATTAGTCACAGTTTTACCAGAAAAATAGAATCAGTAGGAGATGATAGATAGATAGATAGATAGATAGATAGATAGATAGATAGATAGAATATATTACATAACATTATATATAACATATAAAATATTTCATATGTCTATATTATAAAATAGATATAAACCAAAGAATTGGCTCACATGTTACATGACTATGGCTTACATGTCACATGTTTGTGCGGCCTGGCTAGGCAAGTATGGAATCCCTAGGCCAGGTCGTCAGAAGGGCAGGCTGGACTCTGTGAGCTGAAGCTGCAGTCCACTGGTAGAATTTCTTATTGAGGGAAACCTCTGTTCTGCTCTTAAAGACTTTCAAATGATTGGATTACACCCACCCAGATTCTCTAGGATAATCTACTTTAGATCTTCTTGAAACATCTGTAGTTGTTAGTCACAGCTCCAAAGTATCTCCGCAGTAACACCAAGATTAGTGTTTGATTAACTGGGGACTATAGCTTAATTATAGACATAAAATTGACCATCACAGTGTTCCAGAAGTTGTTCCTTAGGCTCTGATGTTTTGTTCATGATCACATTCTTCTGTTTATCTAATTTTAGCTGTGCTGCAGGTCCTGATTTTTCATAGGTCCTGCTCCTTGCATGCATTTCATGATAGTGCCCCACCATGGTCAGGAGCAATGTCCAAAGCCCTCACAAGCATTTTTGTGGACTTAAGAGTATCTTTGAAGAATCTGAAGCAAATGAAAATGAAAGTAAAAACCACAATGAGATACCGCTTCATACTCACTAGGATGACTATAATAAAAAAGACAGATAATAAGTATTAGCAATGCTGTAAAAAAATTATAACTTGTATACTCAAGATAGAAATGTAAAATGGTGTATCTGCTTTGGAAATAGTCTGGTAGTTCTTCAAAGTTTAAATATAAGTCACCAAATGATCTAGCAATTTCATTCCTAGGAAAATAGTGAAGAGAAATGAAAACATATGTTCACATAAAAACTTCTAAACAAATGCTTGTAGCAGCATTATTCAAAATATCCAAAACCAGAAACAACCAGAATTCTATCAACTGATGAATGAATAAACAAAATGTCATATATTTACACAATGAAATATTATTTGCTTATGAAAAAAGTACTGATACAAACATGGATGAACCTTGAACATATTACATTAAAGAAGGAAGTCACAAGTTGTACCACACATTGTATGATATCACCTATTGTATAATTTTATTATCATGAAACATTCAGAACATAAGGCAAATCCATAAGGACAGAAAGTAGATTACTGGTTGCCAGAGGCTTGAGTGATTCCAGGAGAAATGGGAAGTGACTAATAGATATGGGGTTTCTTTCTGAGTGATGAAAATATTCTAAAATTGATTATGGTAATGGTTGCACAACTCTGTGAATATACTAAAAAACATTGAATTTGTAAGTGGATGAACTGTTTGGTATGTAAATTATATCTCAATAGAACTGTTGTATTTTTTTTTTTTAAGAATATCTTAGGAAAGCCTGGCAGCAGAAGAATTTAACAGACCTGTTGGGCAGTGCTCTCTGATCAGACTGATGATTAGCCAATGTCCATGGCATCTGCTGACTTAAAGCCCTGTCAGGAAACAGGCCATCAAAGCAAAAGAGGCAGTAGGTGTTTCTTCAATGCTTAGTACTTGCCACTCATACGGATCATACTGGAAGGAAAGTATCCCCATAACAGATAGCCCCATTCCAGTCTCACTTCCTGTGCCACTCTCTGCTGACAGTTGTGTAGTCTGCCACCTAAAGCAGGCTGATGAGGGCGGAACTCATCCAAGAGAAAGTTAGCTCAAAAGCCTGCCTAGACAGAATATTAGCTTAGGATCTGCTCTTTTACCTCAGGGCCTTAAGAATTTTATTTTATTTGGTAACAGTTTATCTTTGATGATGTACAAATGCATGACTCAGTTTTGTGGCTTTTAGCACCTCGATGCTGGGAACTTACTAAAGCCCATTTTACTTATTACAGAGATGGCCCTAAACTTTTGTCCAAACTTTCTCCTGGCTCCCCTAATAGGAAATTTCTTGTACATTGGCCTCTCAGGAGAGGTGTTGAGATGCTGTTATTTCACTGCTATATCTATTTCTTCAGTTTTTTCTTTTCTTTCTTTTTTTTTGTCATTTGACTCTTCTATTAAAATACAAATATTAATTATCAGCTAATAGCTTTAGCTAGAACTTTCAAGAATGGAAAATAGGTTTAAAAAGATAATCCAATTATGTTTTTCCTCAATTTGACCTTGCTAAGATCAGAGGGATGGCAATGGATTTTTCCAGCAGGAACATACCAAGTAGTTGACAGACATGTTAGGATTTGGTGTTCAGTGCTTTTGGTCTAGAGCCCCATGCAAACTAAATGCCCTTTGTCCACTAGCCTGTGGGCACAAATAATTCACATTGGCATTATGAATCAAATTCCACAGGCTTGTTGTTTTCACTTCTGTAACTGTAAGGATTTGGTCCCTTGAAAATTTTCCCTACGATATCTCTGGGCTTTTCTGTGGAAGCCTCATATGTGATCAAGCAGTCCCTCCACAATGCTGCCTGCATTGAGCCTCTGCTCATGATCTTCCAACTCACCTGGGCAATTGCTACATCTACTGAGCTCTCACTGTCTCTAGCACACTTACAGAAGAAAACTGGCTAGGCCTGGGGCTATTTCCCATTGCTCAAAACACAACCCAGCCCAGTATTCCTTCTGGCCCTTACAGTGACCCATATAAAAGCATTCTTCTAGCCCTTGCCAAGGGGTGTTCAAAAAGCATTCTTAGGACTCTATGAGGTACCAGAATATATCTCTTCCACTGTTCTCTCCCTCTGACCTCCCAAGATTCTGTGCACAAACTTTCTTGTATGTACTTCAAGCAAAGTAAATCAAAACCCAATTCAGACCCAGCAATTCCAAGTCTGTCAGACATCTCTATAAAACTATCACTATTCTTTAGACTAAGCCAGAGTCAATTTATACTCAAGGTTGATTGGTGTTGGTCAAATCCAGGGACACTTGAGTATAAGAAGTCACATTTTCAATTTATTAATTTATAATGAAAAAGTATTACCAAGTTAGCTTTCTCTCTCCCTATCCCTCTCCTTTCCCCTCTCATCTCTCTTGGGGGCGGGGGACAGGGGAAGTACATAGACAGCCAACCTTTAGAAGAATTATTGGTGAAAGTCTCAAGAGTAAAGAATAATATAACATGACCATCACCAGAAAATTATAGCAGCCTTTGTTCAGAATATTTAAATTAAATTTTTTAAGTCTGCATGAGCCAAGTGTTCTTTAAGTGCATATTTCATTTTTTTAAATATAGTTTACTAATTCAGTTATAAAGAAATCCTCAAATTCTACTGTATTAGACTTGAAATAGAGAACAGTGCAGCATTTACCAAATAGGGCTTTAACAATCTTTTATTAATTAGGATCAGTCTGACTGTAGATTGCTTAATAGGAGTTTTATCTATGTTTATATAACAGGATGTTAAAAATTAAACTCTTAGTTTCTCAGCTTTTAAAATGATGTCAAGACCAAGAGTAATAAAAGAAGTGCCAGTTACCCGCTCTCCCCATGTCCAAGAGTTATCTGCTAGACCATTTATGCAGAATAAGTTAAGACATTATAAAATCAATTCTGCCAGCATTAGCTCATTATCAACCTATTAGCTATATGAGAGCCCCTAAAGAGGTCAGCAGACAAGAATGTCATGTGCTTTGATATCCATCTCCTCTTATGGGGAAGGGAAAGGACAGTTCTCCTCATCTTAAACCAACTGAAGAAAAGCTTGAAGAGCATAGATACATGTAGAGCTTGACATGTATCCCTTGGAGTTTGAGAACATAACAACTGCATCCAAGTCCAACCTGAGAACCTCTAAAAGTGAGAGGCTATGGCTGTTTCTATCCTTGTGTGGAGGTAAGAGAAGTAGCAGCCATGGAAATAGCCTGCTCTTCTAGTTTGATATACATCATGTGCCAGATGTGGAGTCTGAGAAGGAGAGCAAAACTGGATCACATTGAGAGACAAGAGAAAAAGTTTGCCTGGATGGTGAAGTGACCCCAACAGAAGAGGAAACAGTCTGGAACAAGGAAGGCAGAGCAGCTTATAAATAACCACTGCAGGAGGCATTGCTTGAATCAAGGGAACTGTTGCTAGAGAGTATCAATGAGATAATGTCTTCATAAAATCTACAAATACACCAATGAGAAAGACAACCTCAGGCATCTGCCAAAACAAGAGTTACCAAAAGAGTTAATGAATCTGTCTAAAGTTTCATCTGGGGTTGGAAGAACAAGTTGAGAGAGCAGTTGGAAAAGACAATATTTATAATAATAGTCTTAACATGTCTTAAGAGCTTTAAATATATTAAGCCATAAAATTGTTTTCTATTTTCTCTCTACTACTGTTCATTCAATAAACCAGTTACACTTGCCTTTCCTATTTTTTTCACATCTAACACTTAATGCTGAAAATATAGTGGTGAACAAAACAAATATTTTAATGAGAGGAATAATATCCAAGTAGACAAATAAGAACAAATTGTAAGTGTTGTAATGCAATTAACATGGTGCTGCAACAGATAATTAAAGAAAGTCAATTCAGGCCATCATCTAAAGAAACTTGTGAATAGCAATGTGTAATTCAACTTGAATTACCTCACTGAGTTAGCCACAGAGTTCCATCATGGGAAGGGAACTATCAATCACAGAACTCATTTGGGCAAAGAGATTCTGTCATCACATGTGTTAACATACCCAAAAGTCCATCTTCCAACCTAACATTGGCCAACCACAGCTCTTTAATGTTTAGTTTTTGTTTTTTCACTGAGACTGAATCTAGATGTGAACTTCAAAATTACTCTTTTTATCAATCAAAATACTAAGAGAACCACAAGGTTTCAATTACTTTTTGTAATAAGAATCTAGGCTAGACATAGGGATCTTTCATTCTCAAAGATCCCAAAAACCTTTTGAGAATATGAGTCACAGAATCTTGCAAAGAAGCAATAGATTTACTTAGATTTACCTTCTCCCTTGTTCTTATAAGGTTATTTGTGTCAAAAATCCACTGGAGGATCCTGAAGACCAGGAACTACTTATGAGGACTTAGAGACCTGATATTATTCCCTCTGTTCTCTCAAAGGCTCATGTGACCAGTATCCCTCTGCCTTTTCATTTAATTATTTTTCTACACTTGCCACTTTCTCTGTTTAGTCATAACTTCTGCTGGCTGATCTCTTTGGCCTATTCTCCACTGTGGTCCTGACTAGCTCCCCAAAATTCCTCTTGTTCTTTAAGCTTTAGTTCCCACACACAGTTACTATATCATTGAGGTTCAAAGATGTCATTTATTCCATTATGTGCCATCATTTCAACAAGACCCAGTAAGAAGAGAAGAAAATACAATCACACTAAATACATACATAGTGTGACACTCTGATTTCAGGTATATAAAAGACCATGGAGGAAATATGCACCTTAGAATAAAAGAAGTAGAGTGATTTATAATTTGGGAAGCAGTTGATTTGGGTTTCTCATCTTGTACACCAACTAGATTATAAAGTAATGGCCAGGCTGGGGCTGCTAGCTTTGGTGCTCATCCCTGCTCCAAAATCAGTTTTAGCTGTATCCTGAGGTTGAATGGCACTAAACACAGTGGCCTGGGCTGCTGCTGATTGCAGGAAGTGTGACATGGTGACACTCCTAAAAGATCCTGCAAGTAGGTAAGAATAAACTTGCCAGTGTCATTAAGAAAAAAGAATAGTCAACTATCATTGCCATGTTCTTAGGTGTTTTTTTAATCTTACCAATATGATGCTCATTTCAGACTATAAAATTATAGCCAGATTACTATGTGGGAAATTATGCCCACGTTTAGTCAGTCCTTGTCTCTTAGGTCATTTTTTAAGCTTATTATCTTTGAAGCCTAAGCTAGAATGAAAATAAAAAGTCTGAATAATTCATATCAGATTGATTTAAATTTTCCAGGAACACTGAACTTTCAAATTTGTGAAGTCAAGTAACATGTTATTTTTCAAGAAAAGACTTGGCCTTTGAAGACCTGAGGCTGTCAAAGTGGGAAAGATTCAAGAAGGTCTTTTCCTTGCTGCCATTGATGAGCAATTCTCATTTTCCCTTAGAAAAATTATTCCCCAGACTGCCAAGAGGCTGAAGGCAGATGTAGTTTATATTAAACAGATGGTTGGTTTATAATTAAATGCTTGTCCATAGCTGGGCCCAGTGTATTATGAATGTTGTAGGAGGGTATGCCAATAGTTAGTGAGTGTGGACCACTTCCAGGATGAGGATCAGAAAAGAGAAAGTGTTATGTGGGCTTTCTCATGAGATCACTAGAGAGATAAACAGAATCTAACCAATTGATTGTTGACAAAATCCAATGGAAAGGAGTGCTGAATTATTCAAACACTAGCATATTGAGAAACGGGAATTCTTTGCATGGGTGAGTAGAGATAAACACCCAAGGTGTATGTTCAGATTCATATACAGAACACATACTTTGAAATGGAGTAATAATAGTGTCTACAGATACATACTGCTTTGACATAATTTTCAAAGTAAATTTAGAACATCAAAGACATGAGTTTCCTTCCATTTATGTACAACCAAACAGCTTATATATACAATTAAATATTTCCTTTTTTAGCTGAAAGTTTAGAAAAATTTAGAAACAGCTCTAAAAATTTTGATTATCGAGAAATCCCCGGGTACCACAAACCTAAATTTCGTTGTTATGTTAGTTGAGCTACTATAAAGAAGAGAGATTCCCTCAGGTTATAGTTATAAGAGAATGAGTAGAATCCAGAGCTGTTTCTTAGCTCCAGCCCCCTGATAAATTATAACATCATGGCTGTTACTTCTATAAATTAGGGTGCAAGTCTGTGTACAGAATATATAAATATTTAATGCAAAAGAAACTTTCGTAGTGAGGGGGCCTAAAACTGACTGCATGACTGCATGAAATCAGAGGTGAGATCAGATCTTAAAGTATACAGTGATGTCTCACCTGAATAGGTTGAAGTTTTAGGGGATTTATCTGTTAGTAGTTCATTGTTGTGGGTTTTTGTCCATAATTTAAAATTTGGCCACTTCTCTCAAAACTGTGAGTTCTTTTTCTCAACTTTGTCCTCCTTTCTTCCTTCCTTCCTTCCTTCCTTCCTTCCTTCCTTCCTTCCTTCCTTCCTTCCTTCCTTCCTTCCTTCCTTTCTTTCTTTCTTTCTTTCTTTCTTTCTTTCTTTCTTTCTTTCTTTCTTTCTTTCTTTCTTTCTTTCTTTCTTTTCTTTCTCCAACAATATAATACTTAAACTAAGGGACACTTATTGTTCTTAACTAATATGCCAGCACAGATTGGTTATAGCTTGCAATATCTTTTGATTATTTAGTGTCTCGAATTAATGCACCCTATTTTTGCCCTTGAAATTTAGTTATTGATGAATCTATGCTTTCTAATCTCCATCATGCAACCAAATCAAGGAGTTGATATACAGTGCTTCAATGGAGAAGTGGCATGTAAATCTTTAAGGGGGTAGGTGAGGTATTTCTGTAGAATAGGAATACTATTACAGAAAATAACACATTAATACTCTTCCAACTGTCTCAAGTAGGCAGCAAAGGAAGAAACCATATGCTGACTATGAAGGAGGAAATAGAGAAATTAGCTGCTGTCATTTGCGACACCAGTTGGCTTAAGCAGTTTCCATGATTTCTTGCGAAGGCAGGAAATTGAGATCATCAAAGAATAGAAGAGAAAGAAAATATACCTATACCTTAAAGCATCTCCAAAGTATCTCTTAGGATGACAACATAATGCTATTTTCCTCATTTCAAAAGCTGAGTACACATGTCTTAAGTATTTTGAGTGAGGTTTTTGTGGTTTGTAAACTGCTAGGTGTTTTGTACATATCTTATAAATAACCTCACGGACATCCTTGAAGAGCCTCTTCAAACAGGTTAAATAACATGCATAATACAGAATCATGACTGTTCTCATAGTATACAGTAGGTACAGAAAAGGTAGATGTAGAGAAACTTTCTGAGGAATCCCAGAATATATAAACTACCAGGTTGCCACCATGTTATCTTGGTCAAGCCACATGTAATAATAAAAAAAAAAAACAGTAATGACAACAAAAATTATTATAGATAAAATGTACTGAGCGTGCATGATGTGCCAGGCAGAATGCTAACTTCCTTATATGCATTATCATTTAATCCTTATAACACACTTAGAGGCAGATATATTATTATTATTATTATTATTATTATTATTATTATTTTATTCATTTTATGCCAATTTTACATGTCAAGAAATTGGGGTATTGTAGAGAACTGAGTAATGTGGCCCTTCAATAAAAAGATCCTTCAATAAAAAGGGTTCAGTCAGCTGAACCCAGGACTGGTGGACTCCTAAGGACACTGTATCAGCCATCAGACTCTACTGCATTTAAATAATAGCATGTACCAAACAGTTTGCCAAGGTGTTTAAAATAATTTAAAAATTTTAAAAAATCACATAAAAGCATAATATATCAGGCTATTTTAAAAGCTCTTGTTAATTCTTTTCCTTTATATGAATTTCTTCTCCCAGGTAGATGGGTGTAAATATTTGTACCATTTTGAAGAACTATTCCAGGGGAAGAACTGGTAAAGTAGATTTTAAAAGTTTCAATGATTTCCTCATTCTATGCACTGTAATGTATCATTCACCTTCATTTCTGACAATGAGATTACATTTACTTCATACATTTAAATGCATCCTCATTTGAGTCATCTGCCATTCCCACTTATGGCTCTCACACAAAATGCAAGGCTACAAACAGTGGAGATCAATGGTATTACACTTTTTTTTTTTTAAGCAGAAGAACTTTGATTTTCTCGTGAAATAACATGGACTAATAAGTCAAAATTTAAATAAAATGACTTCTTCCAGACAGAGATGGAGACTTAGGAAGATAAATTATAGTCTGGCTTTCTTTATACCAACTATTTGTACATTTATTGGGAATTGATTTTTCCTCATTTAATGAGAAATATGGAGCTGATTCAAGGGTGTTGTTCTCATTACACATGAAGCCATAGAACTTGAGCCATGAAAAATCTAGAGTTCAGGTTAAGCATGGAGGTATTCTCCATCATGATTATCAACTGTGGAGGAATTTCTTCAAAGGTATGAGCTTATAAATTTTCTTACAGGGTCATCCAGCTTTAATTCAGCTATGTTTTCTGAAGACAACAGAGTCATAAAGTAATGAGTTCTTTAAGTAGAAGTAATATGTTTACTTTGTCTCTTTATCCCTTGAATTCATGACTTCATATATGATTTAATGGATAAATAAATGATAAGGGTGAATAAATGAGTAAGTAGCAATGATTCTTCTCTAACCACTGCTAAAAAGAAGCCACCTGGTATTTCTACCCCTAAGGACATTAAATCCGCATACATTTGTATTCTGATTTGGTAGTTCTGGGCTATTATACTATATATTTAAATTTTCCTAGGTGTTCTTATTATAGGTGGGTAGAGAACAATTACATTAATACAACTCAGAGATAGAAAATGCCCACTACTAGTGTAAAATATTATTATTAATTTATTTGTTTGTTTTATATTTATATAAATGTATAATTTATAATTTGCATGTACACATATAAAGTACATGTTTTTATTTATATTCCCACCTTATTCCAAAAGAATTTAAAACAGTCAGTAGAATGTTTTCTACAATACCATGTTAAAAAAGTAAATAAGATTTAAAAAGCAAAAGAAACACACAGGTAAAATATTGTTAGGACTAAGGTTAAAAGATTTTGCTGGCTTGGAGGAGTGAAGATATAACATACTGCAAAGAAACCATGGATCAATGCTAGGGTTCATGGTTATTTAGAGTGTTGAGCATTGCCTTCTGTAGTGATTCAGGGGAAGGTAAACTCAGAGTCAATTTTCCCTTGCTTACAGTTTGTTATTGCTTTTCTTTTCCCTTGCCTGTGTTCTTTGAGCCAGCAACACTTCTATAAAGGAGAAAATATTTTTATTGTTAGTGATTCTTTCCAGGAAGTTGTCCCTTACCTAGCTTATTCATCTTATGAATATCATCACTTAAAAAAAAAAAAAAGAGCATAATCTCCAGCTGCCATTTAAGCATAAAGCTGGGAATGATTAAAGATATTTTTAGTGGTTAAAAAAAAAATGGAGATTCTTTTTAACTGTCTGGAGATGTTAATCAAAAAGGCAAACAATAATCCCCAAGGAAGATGTGTTCACCTTGGCACCCTGAGGCTCCTGAAACTGAAGCTAGTCTTACAGCTCAAAGGATTGGGTGTTATATAAAATTAGAGTGGGAGTGCCTGGGGAAGCTTAGGCAGAAGCAGAGAACAGAGAATACAAAGTCTTTCAAAGCCTGAATCTCCAAACTGAAGGAATCAAATTGTGGGTCACTGGTTCAGCTTCTGTGTATGACCTTGAACAGCCCAGTCCAAATTCAGGATGAAATGGGACACTTATGGGTCTCCCCAGGCTGGGTTTCCTTTCACTATTCTCACTCAGTTGCCTTGGAGGCACCAGGCAGCTGCCATTTCCAAACATGCTCCTGGATCCACTGCCTACTTTGATAGTGGGAAATGGAAAGTGAGAAATCTCTCTGGGCTCCTATTCACTTTAAACTGGTCAGACCAGTAAAGGGAAAGTGAAGGGGGGTTTTATTTCTGTCCCACCCCTCTCTTGTGGTTAAGCAGTTTAACAGAAAACAAATCTTATTGCCTCACAAATCTCCAAGGCATGAGGCAGACCAGAGCTTAATCCAACCCTACAGGTCATTGCATCGAAAGCGGTTACAAAGACTGTTATTCCCTGAGCATGGGATATAAGGTCCAATAAGCACTGTGAGAGAAAATGGTAGATGGGGTTTCTTTTCTTAACATTCTGACCACCATAAAACTGCGAGGCTTGTTTTAATGTTTAAGGCCTCAGGACACTGCATATACTGAAACTTATTCTGTGGAAGCATTTTATTCTCAAAGGGAAAGAACAAACCTTGACTTCTGTTGATATATAATCAAGAAAGCTAGTTAAAATGTTGAATATTCAGAGAGGTTAATAAATTTCAAAGCTACGTATGTGCAGTGCTCAAATTTGATTTCAGAGGGATGTGTAAGTGTGAACTTGTGTCCTGGTAAGCAGTGTGGGGAACTGAGAAGAGTGCTAGACTTTGAGTTAATATCTCTGCCTAGTTCTGGTCCTCGGCAAGTCATTTTACCACTCGGAATCTCAATTCCCTCTTCTTTGAAGTGAGAATAAAGTTGTTGAGAGTATTAAATATGAAAATGTAGGTTACGATGTCTAGCAAATTTATTGGATTCCAGTTACTCAGATAAGTCTGAAATAGATGATATTGGGTTAGAGGTAACCTAGCAGGCCACTTGGTGCTCACTTCAAATAATGTTACGAGGCCATGGCATAAACCTGGCCTATCCTTCAAAATCTGTATGATGCTTTCTCCAACCCCAACTCCTTTAGGAAAAGGGAGGGGTCAAGTTTCTGCTAATAAATTCATGCTTAACAATAAAGCGGATAGGTTGTGGCTAGGTTGATTCTGAAAACCAGGCCCTTTACTGCAACATGCTTTCTATCACCTGTGGCACAATTCTCACACTTATATTCATTGAATCCTTCTGTAGAATAGTTAGCAATAAGCTTTTTAGCACCTAAGCAGGGAGGGCTCATATGTTTTATCCTAGTGTAACAATGACTTGATTAGGCAGTAAAACATGGTGGTGACAAACTTAGATTTTAGTGCCAAACACACTTGCATCTAGTGATGTAAGTAAATTAAGTTGCTTAATTTTTCTAAAATTTTTTTCATCTGTAAAATGGAAATAATAATGGAACCTACCTGATAGCATTATGATGAGAATTACAGTAATAAATTTTAGTTGCTTGGCACTATGGTAATTCAAAAATATGACTACTATTAGCATTATAGAGATCGAGGGCTGTGGGGTTGGAATTACTATTAGTTATGAGCACATATAGCAAAATGTGATAAACTATATTTTTTCTAAAATTGACTGTAATGATGTTTGTCATAGACTAACAAAAGCTGATTACATATTACCTAAAATTCAGTATGATTATTATACAATAAGAGCTATGATTTTCTTTAATAATCAAACTTTCAAAGTAAGTCCAAAATAAGAGACAGAACTCCAAATATTTCTGTATTCCAATGAATGAACCAAAGATTTAGTTACAGGAAAGAAGTAAAGAACACAAAACAACATAACTAGAATATAATCATCAATAGATAAAGGCTGTATAATTTTTATATTTAGGTGCCTGATTAATTCTATTATTTGACAATATCAGTAGAAGTCAAAACAGTATAAACTGTTAAGTCCAGGAATGGACAACAGCAATCACCTATGACTATACTAATTACCTATACCAGGAGTCCCCACGCCCCAGGATGCAGACTGGTATCGATCCAGGTCCATGGACTGTTAGGAACTGGGCCACACAGCAGGATGTGAGCAGAAGGCAAGTAAGAAAAACTTTATCTGTATTTGTAGCCACTCCCCAGGGCTAGTGTCACCACCTCAGCTCCACCTCAGATCATCAGGCATTAGATTCTCATAGGCATAACAGTCCTGGTTCCAAAAAGTTTGGGAACACTGACCTATACTATACTCATAGTATTTTGAGGACTAGAATGGGGAAAATGGTTCATTTTTCAAAAATGGTAAAGCTATCATTGATATTAGAAGGAGAAACTGTCTAGTGATGGGTCAGGAGGGCAAAGGCAAAGAATGGTGAGTTTTTAGGGTTACCAACATAAAATGTTGAAGGGGTGGTCCCTGTGTAATTTCCTATGTGACTCTCCAGAAGCTCCAGTCCATAAAATCTTGAGTAACAAATATACTGAGTCAGGCCTGCCTTCATAGCAAAAGCCATTCTTATGAAGAGGTTTCTGAGACTTTGTAAAGACACCGAGGGGCATTGTTGAATAAGCCGCTAGGGATTTAAACACAAGTTGGTATCATGGTATTTACTGAAGACTTTCCTGTTGTTAAAAGCATACCCAAAAATGCTTTTGTGTTACCATTTGCCCTCCAAAGTGAGGAAAGGGCATTCCAGGAAGGTTTAGACAATTTTCACTCACAGCAGAGAAGCTGGTAACTAAGTAGTCTGACAAATACTGTTACCTACTTTACTTTTCCTCTCCTAACACACGTGGAAAGAACATAATGCTATATTTAGCAAAGCTGGTCAACACATGTTCTGACTAGTAACCATGGAATAGCCTGACAGCTAACGATAGCAAAATATCACACTGTGTTATTTTCCAATATCAAAAGGAATAGTTCAAGATATGACCATGCCGTCTTTTCCTGTCTTCCATTCACTCCCAAGGTATCTATCTATCCAGCTATGGTGAGTCATCACGATGTTGGAGGCATTCCATCAGTGTTTGGCATGAAGAGTAGTAACAGCTTTTGTATGCTTTCCTCCAAATGAAGAAGATTGTATTAAGATTTAGTTTTACCAAAATCATTTATTGAAGTTCTGTCGTCATTGGGAAAGACAAGCAATTATTAGCTTAAACACCATCATAAGCTTTCATTTTTATGAAAATGCTGACGAAACATAGACTTCTGCTGGAATACTCATCCAATACACACATACTTATGAATTTAAAGCTTAGTGTCACTTCCTGACTGAATATTCATGCTTGAATAAACTAAAAAAAAACTCAGGTATGATATTTGACAGTAAAAAAAAATATCCAGAACTCTAGTTAATTAGGTTGTGAATAGTTATTCCCTGTTTAGAGACATTCTTTAGCTATGACCTATATAGGAATAAAATACACATGTTTTAATTCTACATTTATACAGAATAGTGATTTATTTAGGAAATAGGAAAGACCCAGACATTTGGTTTCCCTCTTGGGGAAGAGTATGGTTCCCAATGGCAGGAATCATGGCCAGAGCCATGCCCACATCCCGAAAGTGCAGAGCTGCTGGCAATCTGCCGGGTCAGCCAGAGACACCATGACTAGGAAGGCGCCATTGATAGTGAGCTGTTAGGAACAAAAATGAAGTGACAATTTCATTAAGAGGAATAAAGGATCCAGACACCTAGTGGAAGCACACCTCCACACCTTTGCTTTCTTTCTAGGAACTTCTTAATTGTGTTTGTCCTTCTTTATATACAAATTGTATGTGACCATGAAAGTCTGTCTCACTCCCCATCTTACTGGAAAAAGAAAAATGAGCGTCTTTCAGAAGAAATAGTCTTCTTTACAGGTGGAAGGGTGACTATGATGGGAACATGGAGAAAAGCCATCTCTATTTCTATTTGCTATCACAGCAGAACCAGGAAATTATCTTGGCTTATATATCTTTCACTACTCATTTTCTAACATCATTTAAATTACCATAATCAATTGTTTCTACCTCAGATATCTCTTTCAAATCCACTTTCTCTTTTTCACCTCCAATCACATTTCCTTATTTCCATATTGTTTCTCTCTATTATATCTCATCTTTCACACTGTTATCAATATTCTCCTTCTAAAACAAAATCTGATTATGACACCTCTTTTTTTTTTAAAAAAAAAGCATTCCCTATTGTTTTAGAGCTGCTAGTTTCAGCACAGGATGTGACTTGGAAATTTCAGTATAAAACAGTAATCTACAGTTAATTCTGATGCATAGCTAACCCTGAGAATCTGTATATTATATATTTATGTAAAAGGAAGCAGCATAGGTGTGACATTGCTCTGATAATATGCCTCAAGATTCTAATCTAAGAGAAACAAAGGAAATTTTTATAATTAGAAAAATACAAAATTAAGTAAATCCACTGTGGATAATAGATATAGTAGCTTTTTCTATCTTTCCTCTTCAGTATAATTTTATCTACAAAGAGGAATCATTGACATGAAAGATCCATCAGCACCAGCAAGCTCTAGGCTGACACTTATTCAAATAAGAATTAACTTTCTTATAACAATTACATACCCTGCTCCTCTATTAGCTTTTCCAGGTCATTAGAAATTTTACCAGAACTCCTCCTTCATCATTATCTAAGAACATTAAGGATGGGGAAAAGAGATAAAATGAGGGAAGATGAAACAACCATTCTGGGCAATTTGGCACTGGGAAGAATTGTTCAGTAAGAAAAACCTATCTTAATGCCTCTAATTTTTTATTTTTAATTTTAGAAATATAGAAACATAAAAGCATAAAGAAAAGAGATAGTAAATATTCATGTACCCCTTATCCAGCTTCAAAGTTATCAATTCATCTTCAATCTTGCTTTATCAATATGTCCCCATATACATTCTTTTCACCATACATACTGCATTATTTTGTAGATCTTAAACATTGTTTTATTCTTCTGTAAATATTGCACTATAAACTTGTCAAAGATGAAAAATTTTAAAACAGAACTATAATACACTCACTGCACTATTTTAGCTCCTTATTATTACTATAAAAAATTACCACAAACTTAATAGTGTAAAACAACACAAATGTATTCTCTTATAGTTCAAAAGGTCAGAAGTTGGAAATGAGTCTTAAGGGGTTTAAAATTAAGATGTTGTCAGGGTTGGTTCCTTTTTGAGGCTCCATTGGAGAATCTATTTTAAACTTCTGAAGGCTAATGGCATCCCTTGACTGCTGGCTGTATTCCTCCAACTTCTTCAGTCACATCACCTTGCCTCCCTCTTCTAAGGACCCTTATGATTACATTTAGGGTTTACCCAGATAATACAGAATAACCCTTAACTTAATCATACCCGCAGCACATTCCCATGTACCAAAAACTAGGACACAGACATCTTTGTGGGGAGGGGGTCATTATTCAGTCTACTATACATAAGAATTAACATTTGTTCCTGAATATCATCAAATATCTAGTTTAAATCCCCCTGGTCATCCCATAGTTTCTTTGTTTTGGTTTTCTTTTTAGATGGTCTGATCAAGTCGATAAAGTCAAAGTCCATACACTGTAATTGATTACTTATTTTAATCAAAAGAGATTTTTTTTCTTTCTTGCAATTTATTTGTGAAGAAATTGCATTGTTTGAATGATTAGGTACCCCACATTCAAAACTTTGCCTATGGAGTTAATACATTCCTTTGCTCTCATTTTTCCTATAAACTGATAGTAGATCAAGAAGCTTAGTAAAATCCAGGCTGCAGTTTTGGCAAAAAATTTCTTGATGTCCTTCATTCCATTTAGCATTATTCTTTACACTCTTTCCCTGATCAAAACTTCTCTCTGAGAAAGTTCTGTTATGTCCTCAAAGCCATTATGTCTTATTATGAATTAGTTTAAAGGCTCTGGTACAGCACTGCAGCACAGATTCTGACTTCAGCTTTGTTCTACCCAGCTGCACCATAAATAAGATCCTAGAGAAGTCAGTTATTCCAGTTAACTGTTACTGGCTGGTCAATTTCAAGTTTGCAGCCAGAACTATTCTAAAGAATTCACCTATAATCTGTATAGATTCAGCCTAAGTATGAGGAATGACCATAGGTCTTAGAATAACTCATGTGTTACATTTTCAGAGAATCAATGAATGAGACCACATTCATGATACATTTGGGCCACAGAGGAATACCAGAAAGCAGAGGAGGTGGCCTCTTGAAAGAAAATTAAATCAGAAATTAAGATACCAGGAAGCACCAATCCTTGGTCACTGTTGACCTATCTGTCTCTGATCAAGTTCTCATAATCAGATAGCTGATCTTAAGGATGAGATAGAAGAGGAGATAACTATAAAATAGAAAAAAGTACTCACAGCTCACCTGGGAGCAGAATGGGAAGACCAGCATTTATAACTACTTTCTTGCTGATTTAAAAAAAAAATGAGAAAATAAAGAAAAAGCATCTGATTTTAAAAGACAAATAGAATCTGACAGCCTTATAATGTAGTGTAAAAACTGAACTCTACTACTAACTAGTAATGTGATTTGGGGCAAACCTTTAAATGTTCTGGATTACTGATTGTCTTTAAAATGTTGTTGTAGACTAGATAGTCTCTAAAACTCATTCCACAGATTTTTTTCCCTAGTGCACATCATTGCTAGTGTTAAACACAACATAAAATGTATATTCATCCTTTGACCTTATGCACTTCATAGACTTTTAATGATTAGCAGATTTTAAAATATGCCTTAGCATAGCATTTCAACAAAGTGACTGGTTCCTGCAAACATGCATCCTCAACAGGCTCCATCCCAAAAGTAGGTTGTAAACACATTAAAATATAACAACACATGTGTGTTTCTCTTGTTACTCCTTCCTGTTTCCTTCTCATCCTTTATCCCAGAAGCTATGGACATAACTGGTATCTTATTGGTGTAAATAAGGGTTGCAAAGGCATTGTCAATATGTTCATACTGAAAACACAAATTAATAGTAATGAGAAAATGGAGTACAATGAAGCTGTAAAGACTCATTCATATTATTATATTTGGTGACTGCCAACTTTGTTAGAGTGAAAGAATGGAAATGGGAACACTTCATTTAAGGTAATGTCTTTTATGATCCCAGAGAGACATTAAAAATAGAAATATTTGCATTCCTACAGATTAATTGAATAAAATCTCTTGGCATCACTGGGCAAAGTGAAGGGTTGGCTGCCAGTTGTGAGAGTGACTGTTCAACTTGGGCAATTCAGATACAACATGATGAGAACTCAGGAAGACAGGCTGTTACAAGCAGAACTTCACTGACAGCATCTACGCAATAGGTAAAGAGATCATTAGGGAGGTGGATCAGTAGGAAAGTCAAACCCAATACATTTATTTTAAAACAATCCCTCCACTTTTCATGGTACAGCACATGCATTGTGCTCTATGTGAAATAAAGATCAGATGGTTATTGAAAACATGTGAATCTTTCACAATGCAGTTAGAGTAACATATGGTTTCAATAACCAAGTAGTATTTGTTTAACATACAGTGACTTTATTATTAAATGTGGTATGATTATTTAATTTAAATGTCAAATATTGAAACCAGCCTGGCTAAAGATTAACAGCTAATACCTACTTAATGTTAAATATTCAACAAACGCTTTTTAATGTGGAATTACTATTTAACTGCTTCAGTCCTGGAGATTTTCTTCCAATTTACCTTATCCCACAATCCCTATGTGTTAAAATCTTAGAATTGCACAGCCTTAACACCATGATGGCCTTGTAGAGCTTTCAGTCTGTGCCTTTGTCCTTATCTATACATAAGGAAAAAGAAGCCCAGAGAGAGAAGGTAACTTATTAGAAGTTTCATGAACACATTCCAATCCAGCACTTTTTATGACACCATGTTGCTTTTCTCATGGAAGAATTATAGGAGAATCAGAGACCAAATATTTTCTGAAATAAATCTGTAAAAGCAGTATATGGCCACTATGGAGCAATTTTTTCTTCCTTATCTATGTCCTCCCATTACTGCTTCACCCTTTCCCTTCTTTCTGCCTCCCACTCATCACCACACTGCCCAGCCCAATGTCTTCTCATAGTGAGACCAACAGTTCTTTGCTGGCTCAATGCCTAGAATATGAATTCCATTCTGCTGTCTTGAAGCTGAAGAAGAAACTTCCTGTTACAGATCATTATGATATATGCTGGAAGAATGGAACTGAACCCGACTGTCTTACAGAGGCAGAACAATCACACAGTGTTGAAAATCCAATTTGGAGAGTAAAATCATGGCAGGAGAAGCCATGAGCTCCCAAACTAACAGCAGGTCAGGATAAAGCAGGGAAATGTGTGTGTTTCTGGGTGTGACTATGATCTGTGTGTGGATTAGACCAAGGGTGGAAAGGCCCACTGAAACTTAAATTGAGCTGAATATTTAAAAAATATGGAGTTCTATACATATGAGTCCCCCAATCCTTCTCTATCATTTCCATCCTCTGATAAATTGGCTGTAGGATCAAAGTTTACTCAAGTATTTTTGGAGTGAGCAACCAGAATGGCGAGCTATGTCTGATTCATCAAATTATATGAAAAATACATTTAATAATTGGGCTTATTTTACTTAGATAAAAGAATAAATAATTGAGTGTATGGGGTGTGTGTGTGTGTGTGTGTGTGTGTGTGTGTGTGTGTGTGTATGCAAGGGAAAGAGGTAGGAAGGGAGTGGAAGAGATGACAGGAAGTTGCTGCTTTAGGACTATTTTTACACATTTGCTCTGCTTTGTAGAATTAGAAACAGAGTATTTCTTTATAGCTCCAAATAGAAGTATTAGTTCCAACAGTCAGGAATACAGGGAAGCTGATTTCTTCTATAATCAGAAATATTTTCTTATACATTAGAGTTCCCCAATAATAGAATGGTAGAACCAGCCAAAATTTTGATTTCCTAGTTATTAAGAATTTTTTAACAAGGAGAGACTGAACTACCCAGGACAACCCTTCAGTGAAGTGAGCGCTCATGTCTTTTCTTGTTCAATTCAAGATTCTGTGAAATTGTTTTATTATAACTTGTGGATTTATTTTTCATGAAGCAACTTTTTAATTCAGATCCCTCCAAGAGTAATTTCAAGTATGATTTTCTTTGGGAACAAGCTGTAAAACCAACTTTTGTCTCCATGTGAAGATTTTCCTAACTGAGCAGTGTGAAGATAGAATAGATAACTGATACCCAGAGTAAGATTTCCTTCTCAGTGCTGAGAATTCTGGGAGAAGAGATACAATTACTCTGTCAAACTAGGCCACACCTCTAAACCATTGGCAATGGTCCTAAGAATCATGTAGGAATCATGGACAAGGACCTTATACTAATTCCAGGAAATTTAGGAGACATTTCTTATAAGACTCTCAGAAAATAAACTATGGAGATTTTTAATACACCTCTTCTCCCCCATATTTGTGGTTACATAATATCTTTTCCACCATCAAATTTAGTCAGCAAGCTTTTACTTTTTTTTATCAGTTGCAAACTATGTTGTAACTATTAAAGATCTTTATTCAAAATGCAAAACACCAGACTGACAAGTCTCATTGATTGTGAGGTATGTTGCCTCTACATTGGTTGTTGGTGTAATTTTATTTCTAATATGCTTTGATGGCAGGAGGCAGTTAAATAAAAACCAGACCTGCTGACTACTCATCAAGGAAATGTTTCATGCTGAGAGTGAAGGTTTCTTTACCTCTGCTGTGTTTGCATACATCTCCTCCTGGGCTTGGGGTTCAGAGACCTGTCTTTAAATGTGCTGAAATGGAGCAGAATTTTCCTGATTGGCTGGTATCTACACATTGAGTGTCAAGAGTTATTTCAAGCTTATGACATTGTATGCCTGCTTTTCCTCATGCCCTCCCCGCAATCACCATCTCCAAGAATAGAGAATTGCTCAACACCTTTCCTTCAGTACAAAAAGCGCATTATTTCTTATCTTCTTACCAGAAGAGAAAGGGTGCTTTTTCCACCATCAGGACTAATTCACAGTGGTTTATTTAACTAGCACACATGCTACTCTCTTCTCAGTTCATTTCATCTTCTGATTTCCAAGATCATAAGCTCTTGAGATTGAACTTAAGTACTTACTATTTTTAAAGGGCCTGATTCACATAAACTTTCCTTGTGAAAAGATCTTAAACTCTATGAACACTCAGTCTACTCTCCCAAACCGACACCAAAGATCCAGAACAGGCTATTGTCCACTGGACTCCCTGCCTCTATCTTGCCACTTACATGTAAGCTCACATGTGCTACCCATTAAAAGAAGTTTAACCTTCCGGAAAAAAAAAAACAAACAAACCTGAAGTATCTTGATGTCATTTTCTTTCTTGTCCTCATATGAGGCCTCATTATCTTTTTCAGCTTTCAGTCACACGAGTTTTGATGCTTTGGGAATCTACTTTGTGACAAGAAAATAAAGAATAGAATACTGAGAGTCCTTCAAAAAATAATATATAACGAAGAGATGAAGGAATTGAGAATATTTTTTTTTAAAGACCAAAAATTGGGCTCAAGATAACTAACTAACTTCACAAAGGTAAAGAATTTTTTGCTGTGACACTGGATTAAATCAATGGACAGAAGTTCCCAGTGGGTCAAGGATGAACTTTGGCTTGATATGAACATTTAAAAACAATATAATAACAATTAGAGATGTTCAAGAGTATAATAAACTGCCTCAGAAGATAGAGCAATTCATGGCCATGCAGATATAGTTGGCTTAAAAAGAAACAATACGCCAAGTGTTTATGTTTAGATAGTTCATGTGGTTTGCTTAATAATTAAATAAGATGAAGATTTTGTGACATGTAGAACATTTGTGGTATGATAGGGGTAGAAGCCAGACTGTGTTGGAGTGAATGGGGCTGAACAATTTTTTTCCAAATCTGTTTTTGTCACATGCCTCTGTGTATTTATATTAGCTCAGATTCCTACAAACAGAGCCTAAAGCAAAAACTCACATGCTGCCCCTTTATTGGGAAATGTGGGGGAAATGAGGGGTATAACAGAGAAAAAAGAAGAGAAAAAGTGAGGATGTGCATAAGCAACCTGGCCACTGCTTGGTATCAAGCATAGTTGATTGCTTGGTTGTGCATGATGCCATCAGAGAGACCATCTAAGGACAGACTGCCTCGGAGGCAGAAGAGAGAAGAGTCTATTCTATTCCTTGTCATCCATCTGTCATAGTCAGCTTCATTGAACCACAGCACTTTCAGGCAGCATCTCTGGACTCTCAGGGAAGCTTCCAAGGGAGCCAAAGCCTACGAGGACAGTTTGCTGATTATGCAGGAGAAGCTTTCCTCTTTGCCTTAGTGGTCTGAGTTGGCACCAATAGTCTGACTCTACAGTTATTGAAACAGCATGGGGTCCACTCTGGCCAGAGCCAGGCAGGTAGAATATAGAGAGACAAGGAGTGCATAAACTGTGTCTAGCATAGCTGCCACTCTGGATTCATGGTGATATCTGTGAGCATGGATGTGGTTGTTGGTCAGGTCTAATCTGGCCTCTGTATGCAGCACTTATAGATATTTATACCAGAAAAATGGCTCTTTTTTTTCCAAAATAGAGATGCCTAGATACATCAGACAAGAGTGAACAACAGGTCATTCATCCCAATTATACCTCTACTGATGAAGAAAGAAGCCCCTTCTTAGGAATAATTGTCCTGCCACCAGACCCCACTCTGATTCAGATATTACACTTTCTGACAAGCTGATGGGGGAGGTACTTCATAAGACTCCTAACCAATTTCCTGGAGCTGGTCAAGTTTGCATAAAAAGTGTATTCTGAGCAGGGCTCATTTTAAGAGATGAGCATCTGAAGCTTAATTTTGCTTTGCAGACATATGATCCTGCCCTTCTTACTTGTTACAATTTTGGTTTTCAACAACATAAGAAACAACCTAGAGTGAAAGAAAACTTGAGTCCTGAGCCTGCCTCTTACTCACTAGGGATTGTAATCAAATTTCTTAAACTCTCAGGCCAGTTTTCCATCTGCTTCTAACACTTTTATAACTCCAAGTAAGGGCTACATAAAATTCACATGTGCATTATTACAGGGTCTGCCAAAGTGTAAGAGCTGGGACAGTCATATGTGGAACATGTGCTTGGAAAGATAAATGACAGTACATGGATAGTCTGATTGAATTGGGCATGAAAGAAAAAAAAAAAAAAAGCCCTGCAAGTTTGGAAAGGCAGGTTGATGGCTTTAAAGAGGCCACACTGCTCATGAAGGCATCAAATGGTATCAAATATTTACAACACGTTCTTTGGTCCTGGTTTCATCTAATGGAAAAAGATATTCAGAGGTTAGAAAAAGGAATATTTAGGAGAAGAAGGACTGAGATTATCAGAGAAAGATGTGGAGGCAGTTATAAGGTATAAAATGTAAGTTGTAATTAAGAAGTCTTATTTATTTATTTATTTACTTACTTATTTACTTATTTACTTATTTATTTTTACTAATACTCATTTAATTAACTAGTGTTTTTTTAGAGTACCCTTTGTATATCTTGCACTGCTAAGTAAGTGTATAGAACATATAGAAAGTAAAAGATGCATTTTTTTCCCTCAAAGTCTATGAAATCCAGTTGCTATTTTAAAAATGCCTGGAAAAATAAAAGAGAAAAGAGAGACAATAAAATACCTGTGGCAAATAAAGTAAAAAGAGGCAATAAGAGATATCCAATATAAAGCAGGGCCTTCTTACTGAGCAATAAAACTGAGAATAATGATAATAATAGGAAATATTTATGGAGCACTTAATATATAATAGGGTGTATTCTAAGACCTTAAATGAATTAGCTCATTAATCCTTAGAATAATAGTCAAATGAAGAAAATGAGTCACAGAAAGGTTAAGTAATTTGTCCAATGTCACACAGCTATTGAGTAGCAAAGCTAGGAACCAAATCCTAGAAGTCTGAAGAAGAGACCCATGTGGTAAATAAACAAGAATCTTAAGATTTATTAGACTATTAGTTCCTACAGATCGTCCTTGTGTTCCCAGGGTCAGGTACCTGCTAGTCAGTCAATGGTTGGTTGTTAGAATAAAACAGTTGAACTGAATGATCTGGAAAGAGATAAGAAAAGAAACAGCAATCACCATACTCAGTGGAACAGTAGAAGCAGGAATGAGCATGAATCTGCCTTTCCCCGCAGGGCAAACCACAGATTACAAGCAGGGATGAAGTCTCGGGGCATGATACAGCATTGTGATGCTGCAGAGAGGATGGCAGAGAAACAGGAAGCTGGAGCATAGACCAGAATTCCACAATTCTCACAACCAAGAGAAGAGTACATTCATGTATCATACTGATGTCACAAGCAACAGCCATCCTCTGACTTGGTGACTCATCCTTCCTCTGCAAATATAATATGCTACTGTAATGACTAAAAATGTAGTTTGGACTTGCAGTTCAAATGGCTAAGTAATGTAGCCTGCAATGTTTCCCAGGACTCTTGCCATGTTTAGACAAACCGAGAGAACAACTAATAGCCAGCAATCCTGAGCACTTGTCTGACTGTTTCTCATGCTTCAGTGTCAGCACACCACTCCATGAAATGGCTGAGAAAAATTCTTCTATCTTTTCTAAGGTATTCAATTCTACCACTTCCTCACACGATCCTTCTTTCTTTGGCTGCTTTGATTTGACTGTTTTTTTCCTCCTCACATTCCCACCTATTTCACAGAGTTCATTTTGCTTTCCATCTAGTGAATACCCCAGCGAAAGAGGCTAACACTTTTTTTTCAACCAGGAGAGTAGAACTGGCCATCGGGATACACTTTTTCAATCTAGTAAATGTTCATCTGCTATTTTAATATCTTAGTCATACCAAATGGCTGCAGCAGCCAATGTCCAGGGGGCAATAAGCCATATTGATATAATTAGCCTACATATTCTTCCGTTCCTGGAAGTGACTTTCCTTTATTATTCTTGAATATCAACAGTTCTTAATTTCCAAAGACATGGCATGTAATCAAACTCCCAAATCCCACAATGAGGAGAAAATCTGGCCCCCACCCACTCACATATTCCCAGCAACAGTCCCAGAAATTCTACTTCTTTACAATTACAATGGGACTGAACTTTTCAATCAATTATACACTTGGTTGGAGCCAACAACATTTGTTTCTACTATATCATGTTTTCAGTAATTAGGAAGTAATTCTCTGGGGCAGAGAATACTTCAGGCTTGCCAAGAGTGAGCTCTGTTGATGACTGCTGAATACTGTGAATGATTTTGCTGTGACCACCATAACAAAAAAGATCACTTCACTGACAACAGAGTCAGGCCATTCTTTCAACTTGGCATTCTCCTAAAAGAATTTCTGCCTAGCATTCTCCTAAAAGAATTTCCTTTTAAAAACTGGAATTTTTCCATATAGCTTATAGTCCGATTCAAATTAGGTAGAGATAACTAAGTCTTTTTTTGGTCATTTTCTAAATTTCAAATGTTGGAATCAGTGAAGTAGGGTAAGTTCATGATTGCTCACCAGATGGTATGACAGCTCATGAAAGAGGATCAAACAATTCTTCAGTTTTACAAATTATAGCTTTTCCATCCCAGAAAATGATCATTTGTCAATTCCAGATATTACATTAGGGTGAGCATATAATTACTGTCAATGTATATATTGGATTCACATAGAATTATGAAATCAAGCAAAATGGCCTTCAGTAAATCTCCCATTCTATATCCCCATCGTCTCCCCACCCCAGCTCTCCACCCCCAACTTTCTGGTATCTTTCAACTTTTATTTTGAGATTACATCCTAAAGCTTTTTTTCTCTTCCTCTTAGGAAAGTTGCTTTCAGAAAATATGGGAGAATGTTAAGGACTGGTACTCTATGTATGTTCTTAAAAAAGTAGATTTAACCTAATGCGATTTTCAAAGATCTGTTGATGGAATTCTAGGCAACAGCCATCAGGGGGAGTAGTTGTGGTTTTGTGTGGTGGGCCTTCCTGGTATTTTTGCAATCAGAATAATTTCCTGAATTTTACTTTGCCATAATGTAGAGCTGGCTCACAGGTGACCTGAAGGACAAAAAAAAAAAAAAAAAAAAAAAAAATGCCACTATTGCTCTTTAATGCTGATATGGAGTATCTCTTTGTCATTTGTAGTTAAGCACGGTTTTCCTTGAACAATGATTTCTCTTAGGTTCTGGCAACTTTTAGGCCTGTAAGTCCTGAAATTTATGTAAAACTCACTGGGTAGTATTTGCAGATCTCTGGGGTAAAATAGCAAATAAGAGTGGGTAATAAAGTATTCCAAAATATCTGAGTAATTAAAAAATTCTAAATTTTATGGCTTATACTGTCTTGAAATATAATTATTTACTTGTGTATTGATATAATTTTTAGTTCTAAGGAACTCAGAATACATTGCAAATGTTATTAAATCAGGTAGCATTGAATCATAGTATCTAAGATTTATTAGTGCCTATGTGCCAGAAGCTATAAACACTTTATATATGTTAACTCATTCAATCCTCATAGAAATTCTAAGAAATAGATGTTATTACCTCTAATTAATAAATGAGAGAACTTAGACACTGAGAAATAAAGTCATTTGCCCAATATCACAAGTAAGAATTTGAACTACACAAGTCTGACTCCAGAGCCTGAGGTCTTCGTAGTTCTAAAGGTCCTATTACTTGTTTTATAAAGGATCAAATTAGAAATTTATTAAAAAGTATAAGTGGTCAAGCTAGGATGGAAAGCTAGTTTTTTAATTACCAAGTTATATAACATATTACACTAGCCTAGTCCACTGACATCTAGGCAAGGATCTCTTCTTAATAGAACAATAGTATCAGTTTCTAAATGTGATAATGCAGATCAACAGTGGATCTAAATCAGTTCAAACAGGCAGAGAAGACACTGAGTGGCTGGCCGTGATGAACATGATAATGTGGAGGACATGGAGGACATGTCTAGGTATAGCCTAGGCTTTCATTCTCATGTATTTTCTTACTGGGGCTCTGCTCCACTACCCCGGTCCTTTTTTAGCCTGTGACTCTGAAATGGAAAGTTTCTCAGTTCTGATCCCCAAGATGTGATGTTGGCACAACAATATGACCTTGTTTCCTTTTCACTGACTGTGTCTACCCCTGTCCATCCTTAACAGATGTTGACATTGAATATCCACTTTAAAATCCCCTTCCTTTATTTAATGCTTTAGGGAGGACATTCTTGATGCTAGACCAAACTTCATTACCATTAACTCATATCTGATACAATTTCTATGGTATATAACATTATTTAACAGATTTCAAATACTCAAAATTAGAATTTCTTAAACCTGGTAATGCATCAGAATCATGGAGCTTTTAAAAAATTTGGATTCTGAAGAAAACATAACCTTAGAATAGGCAAATTTCCAGATAGAAAATAAAAAGCATTAATATAAAGATAAAATAGGTAAGTTGCACATCATAAAAATTAATAACTTCTGTTAGCCAAAAGTCACCATTAGAGAGTAAAAAGATAAGTCAAAGAATGGAAGAAAATATTTTCAATGCATATATAATCAAAGGATGTATTTAAATCTTTAAGAAGAGAGACATAGAAAAATAGGCAAAAGATTTGATCAGGGGCTCTACAAAGAAAGTATTCTCAAATGATCAAAACTATGAAAAGGTTCTCAATATTCATGAGGGAAATTAAAATTAAAACTATAATGAGATATAACTAACACCCACTAGGATAGCAAAAATTAAAAAGACTCATATTACCAAGTATTAGCAAGGGTGTAGAGCAACTGAACTCTTGTTTGCTGCTGGGAGTATAAATTGGTAGAACCACTGGAAAACTGCTAAAATTGAACACATGCATACCATCTGAACCAGCAATTCCATTCCTAAATATAAGCCAACAGAAATGCATACATATTTTCACCTAAAGACATGCTCAAGAATATTCATAACAGTAATATTCCTAATATACAAAAAGTGAAAAAAAGGTCAACAATAGCAAAATGGATTAATACATTATGGTACACTCATACAACAGAATACTATAAAGAAATGAGAATAAACAAACTTGCCACATAAAACAAGATTTGTGAATCTCACAAACAATGTCGAGCAAAAGAAACCAGAGGCAATATATACTATACAGACCCATTTATATAAAGTTTACAATCAGATAAAGTTAATCTATGGGGTTAGAAGTTGGGATTGTGATTATTCTGGGGAGGATAATGCCTGAGATGAGGTTGGGGGAGAGTTAGTCATGTTCTATCTCTTGTTCTAGAAGATACTGGTTATATGAATACACACACTTTGTGACAATTATTTGAAACTATATTACAAAGTTCATTTTGTGAACTTCTTTGTGTCATACTTTAACAAAAAGTTTACCTCAAAAAGTACATATTCCTGAGGCTTTTCTTCAAGCCACATGAATTAGAAACTCCTGGATTATAGCCTGGGGAGTTTTATTATTAAAATGTCCCCAGTTATTCTGATGAGCAATTAGATTTAGAAATGACCAAGAGTGACTCCTGGAAAAGCAAAATATTAGATTAAGAATTCTAAGGTCAGGTTTATTTCCCACAGAGCAAGATAGTCTAGAAAACAAACAGACCAGAGCACAGAGCACTTAAGTCATAAAGGCACATGCCCCTGCCTGAGCGAGCAGAAAACATAGATGATGTGAGTCCCCCATTTCAGACCACAGCTATAGAGACAACAGCACAGCTGTGGAATGTCACCAGAGGCCCTTTACCCACACTCTTGTCCTGATGAGTCATTCAGTAAATAAAATAGGTAACCTTTGTGTGCTGAATCTCAGCCTCTGAAATCATGCAGCAGACTGACCCACTTCGGAGCGGGAAAAGGGGGAGAATCCTCTCCTTCCTCCTTCTGTGGTAGAGGTAATGCTGTCGTCAGCTCCAGGGGATTTCTCCGTGCCAAGTGAGAAAGTTATGAGGTTTCTGGTAAAGAGAAGTTCACTTGTTGGATCAAGTTAGACTGATGTGCATTTTAAAAAGGCCAAACAACTTTGTAATATTCTCTGTTTAGTGTTGCTGTACTATGCTATCCTGACAAAGATCTATGCAGAGGTTTAAAATAAACCAGTCTCAATTTTTAGAGGCTGGGAGATGAGAAAGGTTGATGAACACATTGGTCATTAAGATGTTATCTCCTCCAGAAAAAAAGATAACAAAATGACCATGAAGTGTGCTTTATATTTTAGGCTAAACTGGATTAAATCCCAGCTCTGCTAATTACTACACTCGTGATCAAGGGATCCTTCAGATCCATCACATGCCACAGCACCCAGAAACTTCTGGCTTGATGGAGTGATAGACTGTCCTTATGAAGGTAAAACTCCAATGCCAGCTTGGATATGAAGAAGTGTATATGTTAAATTAATGGTCATTATATAGTGCTGTATTACCACAAAGGAGAATACATGAATTTGGGGACTGCATGGTAGAAGGAAGAGTAATTCTGCTTCTCTTCACTCCCAGTGACCCACTGGAGAAATGTGTGCTTTCCATCATCACAACTCTAGGTTTTGTGAGTCTTGAGGTCATGTTTCCCAGAGGAGAAACATTTCTACCAGAGAACACAAAAGTTTTATTAAACCTTAAGCTACAGCTGCTACTCAGTCACTTTGGACTGCTTGGTTAAGAGCCCAGCATGCAAGAAAAGGAATAACCACCCTAGTAGGGGTAAATGAACCTGAGTATTAGGAAGAAAAAAGCCTGTTCTAGTATAGCAGAGTCAGAGAACAATACACTGGGCATATATATGATATCCGGGGCATCTCTTGAATTTCCTCTGCCACATCTTACAGTAAATGGAAAAGGACAGCAAAAGGCCATGATGATCAGGTTTCACAACCCTTGGGGATGAGGTCTGGGATACCCCATCACCTAAGCTACCAGTACTGGCCAAGTGTGAAGAATCTAGGAAGAATAGTAAAGAAGATGAGTTTCCACTGTAGTCATGAGATCGGTCTTTCCCTAGAAAAAGAGACAGATTAGAATCCTAGAGAAACTATTGAGAGATGGGCTGAAGAAATAGGAAGCAAGTGAATGCAGATGATACGAGGGGTGAATTATTGTAGGTATCCAGATGCCTTCCTTTATGTTTGAAGCACACATTCACCTGCTTGGTGGAAGTGTTGCTTATAGAGGGCTCACCATTTAGTCCCTTTTCAAGAATTGACTTTCATCAAAAAGAGCTGCTTCACTCAAGGTTACACTCATTTTCTGGGAGCAGCCAACATGTAATGATTGTTTGATGAGGGCTTACAAAGTCTTGGGCCCCCTTTGTTTCAATCCTAGATATCTATGGAGATGTAACCAGGCTGCCTGCGGGACTGAGGCCTTTGCTGTAAGTGATTCACAATTCAAATTCTCCCTCCACCCAGTCCTGCTTCCCTCACTCCCTCACATGTGCTCTCCCTCAAAATTCTTCCCAACAAATAACCTGCATTCAAAGCTCTCCCTCAATGTCTTCTTCTTGTCTTATCATAACTTCCTAGGTAGTTTCCTTTCTGTACTCTTACTTCCTAAAGTTTTTCCTCCACTCAGACGCCAAAATGATCCTCAAATGTAAGTCGGGTAATGTCACCTTTAAAAAATCTAAGGTCCTTAGCAAGGCTTATATAGCCCTCCAGCCTCCTCTCCAGCCTTGTCACCTACTTTTCTTCCCAATTTTACCCACTTCTTGACCTCCCTACTGACCTGTCCACGTCAACCACTCTCCCAAGTCAGGGCCTTGGCACTTACCATTCTCTCTGCCTGGAGTGCTCTTCCTCTGATATAACAGGATTTGCAACCTCTCCTCATGTAGATCCTTGGTCAAATATCACTTATTAAGGGGTGTTCTATGTCCATCTTAACAAAACTGTATTCCATCCCTATCTGCTTAATTTTTTTATCTTTCTTTCCTGTTATACTGTAGCATCCATGAAAGTAATTTTTTTCTTTTTCTGTCCACTGTTGTATTTCTAACACCTAGAATAGTATCTGCTTATCTTAGGAGGCATTCAAGAAATAACTATTGAATAAATGGATGAAAAAATAAACCAGTACATTGTGAGTCTATATATCAAATTACACAAGTTTTCCAAACAAAAGAGCAAGACATGCTGATGATGACAAATTTGGACTGAATCACATTCATAGGAGTGGCCCATTGCACACTAAAATCTTTTAATGGTCCCCACAGGATAATGAAGAGTTCAAATTGATTAGTCAAAATACAAAAGTCTTTGAATGTATCTGGTGCCTTATTTCTGCATAGATTTATGAAGGGAGTGATTAGATTTTGGTGCTTATTGTTGCCTGTTTTTTGTTTTGTTCTTTTTTTTTTATCATAATGCTCATTATTTGCCTTATACCTAGTAGTCAATAGAGAAGACAAGGACCATTTTGTCCAGTCTCCAGCTCCCACAGCAATGAGGTAAAAGGCATTGAAAGGGCTCAGACAGGTGTTTTATCACTCAGGGCTTAGTGTGAAATAACTGGAAATGGCTTCAGTTATTTAAGAAGAATAGATTTCGCACAGAGTAACAGGTGCTTGCAAAATCTTTGGAAGGGCTAGAGGAGCAGAAGTCACTTTGATCTAAGGCAGCATCACTATGAAAATGCTGAGATCTGGAAAGAGCTGCTCCTGTTGCCTGACACCCACAGATTGGTCAACTGGTCATAAAATGTGGAGTCCAGCTTCCAAAAATGCTCTTTCTCTCCCAACCTTGCTTGGGAATCCCAATACCAGCAGGAGGATGACCTCTCTTGGGCTGTCCCTATACTAAGTACATTTCATTGGATAAATCATATCCATAACTACTTGTGCCTGAGTCTTTAAAATATCTTTCTTAGCCTTGGAGATATAAGTAGATAAAAGAAAGGGCAGGAATGAATGTTGAGTGCAATAAACATTATCCAGCAGATATACCAACAGTGAGAAACTTCACATGGGGGCATTCCTTTGCCCTACAAGAATGAAGTTCAATTTTAGAATGTTTTTTTGGAAGATAAAATAAAGTTTCTTAACAAATAACAATAATTTTCATGGAATGAACACTTACTTTGTGCTTGGCACCTTACAAAGACCTTGACATCCATAATCTCATTTACCCATCTCAGTAATTCTTTCAAGTGAGTATCAATATTTTTCTCATTTTATGGGTTAGAGAATCAAAGCTTAGAAAGTTTCAGAGGTGTGTTAAGTATATACAGATAGTAAAAAACAGAGCAAGGATATAAACTTGAGGCCAAAGTTCTTAACCACTAGGCAGTATCACTCCCATTACCAGCTTACACCATCTACTTCATCAATTTAGAACACTCCACCATTTAGGCTTGTCTCTCTTCCCTCTTATCTCCTTTTCCCTGTCTCCCACTCTTGCACTAGCTCTCTTGCTCTTTTACTTTTGCTCTAGCTTTGAACATGTAATTCTTTATTATATACACATATATCAATACATCTCTGTGTTCACTATCATTATGGGGCATAGTACTAAAATCCACTCTAAAGCAATTTGTTCATTTTCAAAGATAGCTTCATAAGAAAGGTTTGACATATCCTCTGGGAAAGGTCACAACTCTTTGCACGATAGAAGTGGGATGCTGGGGGAAATATCAGTATCCCTGGTAGGAAAACTTAAAAAAGACATTTCAAAATTCTCTTAGTCATACATCAGGGAGTCTTGAGAAAGACCAGTCACTCTGGCTATTTTTGTCACTAAGAAAATTTAAACATTCCCATATTTGTTTTTTGGTTTCCTAGGTTATCTTTTTCAGAGGTCACTCTAGATTATAATTGAGAGAGGGAGAGCTAGATGACAGCATAGATGAGGCAGAATGATAAGCACATTCTCTTTCTGGTGAGAAATCCCTGGATCATTTTAGAAAGCAAAATGGAAGGACCTGGCATTGTTGTATTGAATGTTGTATTGAATGTCTACTTAGTATAGGCTTTTTTGTGTAACACTCTAATTTTTTCTTCATAACAATCTTGTTAAGTAGATAGTGCTGACTTTGTTTAATGAGTGAATCAAATCAAGGTTTAGTGACCTATATGTATTCATACTGATTGTAGGTGGTAGAGCCAGGATTTGAACCCAGATCTCTGGGTTCTTCTTGCTGAATCACCCACATCTGCACTGTCCAGATTCCACAGTTTCTCTTGTTGGAACTTCTATGTTCCATTATTTACTGTTATTTCTATTTAAAAATAGCCTTTAATGAATTATGTCTGTGTGAAATATTTAAAGAATAGATCAATATTGTCATTGGATCAATATTGGAAGTCTTGTTTCCCAAAGTAGGAATACTTCAACAAAGGGGCAAACAGAGCTAAAGTTTTATTAAACTTTAAGGTATGGTTGTTACCCAGTCACTTCAGGTTCCTTGGTTAAGAAACCAGCAGGCAAGAAGAGAAATCACCATGCTAGTCGAGGTAAATGGACCTGAAGGTGAAGATAGAAAACTAGACGAGGTCATGAAGTGAAGGGTTTTGGATAACAATTTCAGTAGTTGGAAGGATGTAAAGCTGCTTTGCCACAATGGAGTCACAGAAGAATACATTTGGCAACTACGTGATCCACAAGGTATCTCTTGGTGTTCCTCTGCTCCACTTTGACAGTAAATGGACAAGGACAGCAGAAGGGCATGGTGACCAGGAACTTAACATTATTATTGCCTAAAAAAGAAAAATTATAGAATGTGGGTAACTACTAACAGTTAGAACAAACTATGACTGGGCACAAAAAAAGTGCCACAGGAGGGGACAAGTAATATAGGACAATCCATAAATGGCAACTTAGAAATACTTTCTTCTAACTGCAGCTATCTTTAAAGGGTTCCTTTGGGAATTTGGCCATCAGCACATTCTTTGTTTATGCTTCCTTAATTTAGTCATACTGAAGAGGAGAGGCTGTCAACTTAGAATTGTTTCTGGACATTTCTGGAGCTTGCAATGCGTGTTCCTTGTGATCTGCTTCAAAAACCTGCACCAATAGACCTAATGTATAGGTCTGTGTTCTCACATTATCTGAACTCCTCCACTTGAACATGGTCCTGTTGCAGGAACTTGAAAAGCTGCTTGAAGATTTTATTTACTTGTAAATACGTAGTATTTTCTTGACTGTTAAGGTGATGACCAAGGCACAATGTGACACCAGACCCTCCATCAAATTCCTTTACTATCATGCCTCTCAATAAGATAGTTTACTTAATAAATAAATGCAGAAAGAAAGAAAGAAAGAAAGAAAGAAAGAAAGAAAGAAAGAAAGAAAGAAAGAAAGAAAGAAAGAAAAGAGAAAGAACAAATAAATGATACCTTGTTCTCTCACACTGTGCCAAGAATGCCATTTCTCATCTCCAAGTTAGAAAACAATGGTTAGGAGGAAACTCATTGTTTCCAGAGGGCAACTATTAAATATTTCAACAATTTATTCATTCCTTCATATGCAATAATTATCTGCTATCTGTCAAGTATTGTGCTCCAGGCTAGAAGTAAAAGATAAATATGATATAGTTGAACTCTTGGGAAATTGAAAATTAAATAAAAGAATTATGTAATACAGTATTTACAGAATAAATGCTATCGCAGAAGAATACTCAAAATTCTTCTGAATAGGATGGGGGGATGAGGACTGAGGAAAGCAAAACAGAGAAGCAGTATTGCAGTTGAGCAATACAGAATAAATAGGTGATTGCTAGGTAAAAATGAGGTGGAAGGGCATTCCAAGAGAAGATGCATGAAAGTTGTGGTTGGGAAATAGTAATCTGTTATGGTTAGAACATAGGGTTCATGAGTACAGACAAGTACCTGAAGGTGAAGATAGAAAACTAGACGAGGTCATGAAGTGAAGGGTTTTGGATAACAATTTCAGTATATACTGTTTATATTCTGTAGGCAATGAGGATTCATTAGATGTTTTAAGCAGGACAGTGATTTGACAATATGTGTTTTTGCCTTCTGTGTTCCTAACTTCTAATGGTTTTCTTCCTATCATATAAGCTACATTACTCCTTTACTATTTATATTCTTCCTAATATAGTTTAATTGTGGTTGTGGCCCAAAGTTGATGCTTACTTCTTTCTCTCTCTTTTTCTGATGAATAATTCTTGTCTTTCTTACCATTCCAACCGTCACCTCTCTGTTAATATCCCAATCCTTATTACCTTTCTGTATCTTTCACTCATTTTTCATCTCTTCTCATCATAATAATAAGTAATCTCTATTAGACTGTGTGATGACTTTGTAATAAGTAAACCTGGCTAGATGTACTATATTTTTAAAGCTTTGTTTTCCAGTATGTTTCTGATTAGAGTAGTATTCAAATACAGCTGTCTTCAAGGAAGAAAATAGCAGCCATGTTGTTGCTTACATACTTGCCTTCTCCCAGTTATTCAATCAAACTAGTCAATCAAACTGTAGTCTAGATACTGCAGTGAAGGGATTTTACAGATGTGATAAAAGCCCCAAACCAGTTGATTTTGAGTTTATTAAAAGAGAGATTACCCTGGGGGCAGAAGTTAGGGAGAGAGGCTTACTTAATCAGGTCGAAGCTCTTCAAAGCAAAAACAAGCCTTCTGCATTCTCTTGTGGAGACACCAAGGAGGCCTGCATGCTTTCCCTTCCTCTAGATCTTCTCTTTCTGTGGGTTTCAAACGTTAACTGGAACTCATGGGATTTCTGTCTGCTGTGATCTCCCTTTCCTGAATAGCTATTCTGTGGACTTCAGACTTGCTTAGCTAGCCTTCACATTGTGTAAAATACTTCCATAAAAGTGTATATAAATAATGTAAATTATATGTATATTATTTATATGTGTATGCATATATGTACATACATATATAAAAATGATGACATATACATATGTGAGATGTGTAGATATGGGATAAACTGCTCTATTTGTTCAGCTTTTCTGTTTGAATAGTTAAATCCTAACTGATACAGAATGTTCCACTCTCACTTGAAACTCGCTTTTTCCTTTTTCACGTAACTCACGCTACACTATTTTCTGAAATTTGAGAAAGAGGGCCAGTTTTATCACTGCTTTCTACTCAGTTATAGTAGCAGTAACCCTTAAGTCCAAACAGGTTTCCTTTGGTGTCTCTTCGGTCTTCTATTTCAAACTAGGTTCTCCTTGTCTCATACTGAGATAATTTTTTCTTCCTTTGCTTTTACACTGTCTCATTTTATACTCTCTTTCAATATTATCTACCTAAAGCTCTTCTTGTATCTTCTGTTTAAAATGAGCGTGCCATTGTTTATAGGTTAAAATATAAGATGTAGTTTTTTAAAGATGACATTTAAGGCTGTGCAAAATACTGTCATAATTAACAATAAAAACGATAATCATATTAGAGTAAACACTTCAATACAAGGCATAATGAGAAGTGATTTCTACAAATTACTTAATTTAAAACTCACCATAATCTAATAAAGTGGGTATAATTATTATCCTAATTTTATAGGTGCTACCACTGAAGCAGATAAAGGTTAATTAACTTCCTCATTCATATATCTAGTAAGTGGGTCATCTGGGATTTGAATCTAGGCCATCTGACACCAGAGCCTTCCACTCTCACAATTCTCCATATGAATTTTATACTCTAAACAAGCTTGAATTTTCACTGTTCTTGAATCATGATACTCGTTTTCTCACCTGCTTACCTAACTTCTCTTCAAGGGATATATTTTCTTGTTTTTTACCTATCCAACTCTTGAACCTGATTCAAATTCTACTGTCTCCAAATAACATTCACCCTGCAATGAGCCATACACATTTGTTATGACAAGGCAAAAGCAAATTTCACTCATTTAATTAAATGATCTAATCATGCAAGTTCTAACAAATTTGATGGTCTTGTGGAAGTGCTGGATCCCAAGTGTGTCAGACTGATTAATGGATGACTTGCTGAGCAATTTCACAGTTCTTTTCCCTTAGAAAATCATTCCAATTCAAATGAGGTTCTGCCAGCTTTTATATTTCTCCATGACCTATGTCAGCTTTTTAAATTTCTCTGCTTGTGTATATTTGCTCTGGATTTATTTTGATGGGAAGAATTGAGTAGAGAGAAAAAGGAACATCATCTCTGCCAGAGAGACTTGAAATAGATGTATTCTAAAACATCGTGTTTCTCTAGTGCTTGGCATATTGAATTGGGCTGCAAATGTTAGTTGATGGAATATTTTCTTCTACCTGTTCTTTGTATGTTTCTCTATGATAGTATTTATTGAAATACCATTGGTTATTTATATCTCTCCATGTGTTATAACTTTTTTTAGTATCAAGCACAATCCCCCAAAATGGTTGTCAGGGGAATTAAAAGAAAATTAATTATTTAATTCCATTTCTTATGAAAGTATAATAATCACTGGTTTATAAGATTAAGATGTGGTTATTTTACTCTTTTTAAATAATGCCTTAGTACTAATATTATCCTGAATTACTCAATGAGAAATGTTCCTTTCATTTGAGCAATATAAAAGAGATCCTTGTGGTAATGGAACAGTTTTGTATCTTGACTGTGGTGCTAGATTCATGAACCTACACATGTGATAGAATTATGTAGAACTAAATATATACACTAATAAGTATAAGTGAAATTGGGAAAATATGAATATCTGAATAAGATCAGTAGGTTGTGTCAATGTCTACATCCTGGTTTATATTGAACTATAGTTTTGCAGAGGTAATATTTGTAAGATATTACCATTGGGGGAAACTAGATAAAGGGTACACAAGAATTGTCTGTTTTATTTCTTAAAACTGCATGGGCAACTACAATTATCTCAAAATAAAAACTTTTAAAAATAACCAATTTCTTTACCAGTGGTTTCATAATGCTTTCAGGTTAGTACAATTGTTATTAGCAGGATTAATCAGTGACATTAACTCTCTGGGATATGTTTTGGATACAAAATTTGGGGAAAAAAAATGCCTCAAACATAAAGTGATACAGAGAGAAAGCTATAAAGAAATGATCCTTGGCTAGAATTTTGCTTTTGGAGTTACTTTTCACCTTCCCTCGCCTCCCACATTTGCCCAAAATGCATTGCTGTACACAAGGAAAGTGAGACAGCAACACATTTAAATCTGATACTGTATTCATTCTCTGTAAAGCTTTAGAGATGTTACTGAAGTTTCTCTTTGCCTTTTGTCAATGAATAAGAAATATGTTTCTAAATCAGATGTTAAAATTCCAAGAGAATGCTTAAGAGATAGGGTGGTGGTGATTCCATTCACTGTGTAGTAATAATGATATAATATTAGTAGCAGTAGTTTTTTTCTGTCAATATTGTTACTGTATTAATGGCTTTCCACACTGTCTAGAACTGGGAAGTTTGTGGAGCCAGAACCTGGCCAAAGCATGTGTTATTCAAAGAAGCTATTTTTTTCTGTGAATTATCTCTATTAGCATTGAAAAGCTCCACTATATTGGGAATGGCCAGGAGAAACCCCAGGAGGAAAAGTCAGGCTACTGAGACAGCTGCTCTGCTCTCCCAATGGTGATAAAGGCACAGCTCTGGGAATGCCAGTTCAACTATTGTGAGTCACCAAGTGCACACAGGGCAATAATGGGGTTAGTATCAGAAGAAACAGTCCTTTCTGAGACATTCTCAGAAAGCTTCACAGAGAAGGAGGGCCGCCACAGAGCACTGGCTCTTTTCTGTAGAAAAGAGAAGCCTGTGTTTATATGTCTTTCTCCTTCTCTCTTGCCTAGTAGGTCTCTATCAAAACAAATATCTTTTCCTTTGAATGTGACCTGACAAGAAAATGGGCTGGATCCCCTTACAATATTTGTGGGGACTCTAGAAAGTTATTCTCTTCCTTTTCCAATGGTGGTTCTTATAAGGCAATGGCATCCAGCTTTAAAGAATTGTGGTCAAGAGCATATACAAGGCTTCCTGGACTGGACACTGGCCATCATTAATCATGAATCAGGCCTTCACCTCCTAAGGGCACTGACCTTTTCCATATATAGATGATTGCTTAACCAGAGCTATGTTTATTCCCTGGGGAAGGGGAGTTGCATATAGAGCATTGCGTTCTCTTTCTTAACTGACTCTAATTATTGAGCTTTGGAACAAGCTATTCATTTTTTATAACACAATTTTATAAAATTTCATTTCACATAGAAATATATATATTCTATCATCTGTCTATCTATCTATCTATCTATCTATCTATCTATCTATCTATCATCTATCTATCTATCTAATATCTATCTATCTACCTATCATCATCATCATCATCTATCATCTATCTTCTATTTCCATGTGTTTTCATTCTATTTTTTCTGTCCTCACTACATTTTTTACATTTCCCCCAACTTCTTTCACATTAATTTAATGACACATCCTACTAGCTTATCTTTATCTCTCTTCCTTCTTCTGTATCATGCACACATGTATTTGTTGCCCAGGCATCTTCTGGCTTATGTATTCCTTCATCCAAACTGTATTAAAACTTCATAATATTTTTTTCTATTTTCTTGCACATATTCTGTCACTCAACATCTCTCTCTCTCTCTCTGTTTCTCTCTCTCTCTCTCTCTCTCTCTCTCTCACACACACACACACACACACACACACACACACACTCATGTAAAATCACAAGATCCTTGTTAACTTTTGGTTTCCTGGGCTGGCATTCAGTCTTCAGCTAGTGTGGCCACTGATTTCCTTGATACTAATAGTCACAAGCATAAAACAAAAGTGGTCTGGGGCTAGGAAAAACTGGACTATGGTGGGACTAATTGACAGAACAGTGAGAGAAAAGATGGCTCCTAAGTATCTTCAACCAGGGGCTAAGGCTATGCTGAGGCAGCAGGAGAAAGTGGAAAAGAGTATCCACATCAGCAGCCTAAGCTAATAATCAGAATACTTAAGGCCACAGTCAAGATATACTTGTATATATGAAAGGTAGGTTAAGTGGAGGGCAGGGGGTGTTGCTGTTGGGAGGATGTTTGAAGAAAGCTGAAGTAAGAAAAGTGAAAAAAAATCTACCATGGATTGAGTACTTATGGTTTAGGCACTATATTATACATTTTCTGATATGTTCAGCTGATTTTTTATAAATCTCTGACAGAGATGATTGTTATTGTATAGATGAGAAAATAAGGTTCAAAGAGATTAATAATTAATAAGAGTTGTACACAGTAAGTAAAGGATGTAGGCCCACTTCCCCTAGGGGCAATCATTTAAATATATTTTCTTTCATTTTGTATATTCTAGCTCCCATGCATATTTGTTGTGGCCTGGAGAAAATGGGAGAAGAGAAATGCTGTGTATTGGTATTGGGATGTGGTACTTGACTTTGGAGAAGCTACAAAGGCTCTCCAGTCAAAGAATGGAGGCTGTATAGAAACTCAGGAGTAGAGATGATACTCCTTCTTAAACAAGGATTACTTATTTTTGTTCTTGTTTCCTAAATACATACTTCCTAAGAAGCAAAGCACAGTTAAACAACAACAACAACCTTCAAACACGGTTTTTGTTCATTCTTAGTAATGATTTCTGGAGATGGTCATGACCTGGAGGTTGGAGATGGGATGTATTGAGTGATGGTAAAACTGGAATGTGGAAGAAAATGTGGGTTAGTTGCTCCATATGCTCCTGTGGCAAAGGAATACACACATTGCATCGAGGCTATCATTAATAGGATTACAACTCAATCAATGAAAAAGTTACAATTACAATTTGTCCATATGATGTCAAAGAACTGATTTAAATTGTTTTAGATTCAACCTACCAGAGAAATCCATTGTTTTGGCATTAAAAACAACTCCATGATTAAGGTGTGTATGTATGTGTAAGTGTGCATTTGCAAGCATGTGTGTGTGTTTAAAGACTATTTTGAGATGAATTTCTCAACTCAAAGTTCAAAATATCAGAAACTGACGGAACTGCATATGACCTAGACGTCCTAGATTTTGAGCTGCATGCAATGGCTGTGTAGAACTTTGTGTTGTTTCCCTTGAGGAAAGAGTGAGTGAGTTTTATGTACAGGAAGAGTTATATTTGCTGAAAGAGAAGGGTGAACTATGTAAGAAATGGCATAGTGTTTACCAAAATGTTCCTCTTTTTTCCAGGTCCACAAATAGACTACAACTGAATTTTAGCTAATAGAATTGTGGCTCTTATGCACTTTCCTTTCTGGCTTGATAAAAATGAACATTATGACCATGTGTTAAAGAGAGAGAAACCACAAAATGAAAGATCCAAGGTCCCTGAATCAATACCTGGAGAAGATCCTCCAGCAACTAACAACTTTTGTTTTGGATTTTATGTGAATAAAAAATAAACTGTAATGTTTGAGCCATTCCTTTAGAGTGACTGTATTTATATGTTTTATGTTAAACATAAAAATACAGAGATTAAAGTTAATGTGAGTACTGAAAAGTAAAACTATGGAGAAGGGAGACCATCTATGAAACACCTAACTGGTTTTACAGATTTCTACTCTTAGCCAGATGAGTGGTCTTGCCTCATCCAGGATCCATTACATAAAATTATTACTTGGAGCTTTGGCACATTTATTACTGTTCTTTATATATTATTGTGCTGTATGAATACTGCTTTGATTTGAACACATGGCAACAGAAAAACATGATCAAAACTCCTCTAGGACACATAGGCCACTTGCCTAAGACTATCACAGCTCTTGGAAGCCACTGCTAGTTCTTATGGCAGCTTTGTGTTCAACTTTGTTCTCAGGCAGCATGTGTTAGAGAGATACTATCCTAGTAAACCACATATTCAAAAAAGAAAAAACAGATGCAAATTTGTTCTGCATTTTTGTAAGAAGCTTCTTTCTTTTAATATTTCTCTAAGGTCAAAGTCTCCTGGGAAGGGAATTTGAAAAGGATAAACTTAATCTAGATTAGGGCTATCCAATAGAAATATAAAGTGAGCCACATATATAATTTTAAACTTTATAGTTGTAACATTTAAGAACATAAACAAATAAAATTAATATGTTTTATTTAATGCAATGCATCCAAAATATAACCTCTACATGTTCAATAGAAAATTATTAATGAGCTATTTTGCTTTTTATTTTCATACTAAGTCTTTGAAATCCAGTGTGTTTTTTACCTTCACAGCATATCTCAGTTTAGAAGAGCTGAATTTCAAGTGCTCAACAGATATACGTGCCTAGTGGCTGCCATACTGAATGACTCAGGCCTAGACTTCTGCTCTTACCTGGGGCCCATAGTACATTCCTTTAGGGTACTGCTGCACAGTGTTTGGAAATTTTTTTTGTGGAATATACTACTCTGAAAGAAATGATCATTAATTACAATACATTTTGTGAGCTAAAAAGAAAGAAAATTTTCTCAAGGGATTTAAACTTTTCTCTAGAGATGCCCGTGTTTGGGGGCAGGGGAATGAAACAACAAAAATTACTGAGTTAGCCCATGTTCACCATCTTTATCATTACATTATCAAACCATTTCTTCCTTCAAATTTCATTGAATGAACAAAAAATTATCTTTTTCCAGTCATTTTTGATGTAACTTCCTTAAGAAAGTTGGAAAGCTAGCAAAGTAAGTTTAGTGTCAGATATCTTAGCTATGACCACCTAATTGCAGAATGGCTTTAGGCAAGATCTCTGAGTCTTTGTTATCTCAATTGTAAACTGGAGACAGTGATAATCTCTTATGAGAATTTTTTGAGGAATGACATGAGATAGTAGCCATGGGATTAATACAGTGCCTAGCACAGATCATAAAAGATCTTATGTGCCATAGTAAGGAGTTTCAGTTGTATCTTGCAGGCAACAGGGAAACAGTGAAGACTGAAAATGAAGAGTGATTTGTATGATATCATACTTGATGGTTAAAAACTGAAAGCTTTTCCTCTAAGATCAGGCACAGGACAAGGATATCTGCTGTTACCACTCTTATTCAATATAATATTGGAAGCCTTAGCTAGAGCAATTAGACAAGAGAAAGAAATAAAAGTAATTCAAATTGGGAATGAAGAAGTAAAATTGTCACTTTTTACAGATGACATGATTCCATAGATAGAAAACCCCAAAGATTCAACCAAAAAACTATTAGGAACAATATACAGTAGAGTTGCAGGACACAAAATCAATGCACAATAATCTATGTGTTCCCATATACTAACAATGAAATTTCAGAAGAAGAGATAAAAAAAAGTTTATTTTGCAATTACAACAACAATAAAAAATACCTAGGAATAAACTTAATACAGCATGTAAAGAACATATATACTGAAAACTACAAAACATTATTTAAAGAAATCGAAGAAGACACAGATAAATAGAAAGATATTCCATGTTCATGGATTGGAAAAATCAACACAGTTAAAATGGTCATATTATCCAAAGCAATATACAGATTTAATACAATCCCTATTAAAACCTCAATAGCATTTTTTAAAGGAACAGAACAAAAAAATTACCAGATCTTTACAGAACCACAAAATACCCTGAATAGCCAAAGCACTCCTGAGAATAAAAGAACAAGGCTGAAGGTATCACATTGCCTGACTTCAAATTATAGTACAAGGTGACAATAAATAAAACAACATAGTGTTGGCAGAAAAACAGACACACAGACCAATGGAACAGAATTAAAAGCCCAGAAATAAAGCCACATATATATGTGCAAATAATTATTGATAAAGAAGCTGAAAACATACAATGGAAAAAAGAAAACCTCTTTAATAAATGGTGCTAGAAAAATTGGAAGGTTACATGCAAAAGAATGAAACTAGACTGCTGTCTGTCACCATACACCAAAATTAACTCAAAATAGATCAAAACCTGAAATTAAGACCTGAAACAGTAAATTGCATAGAAAAAAACATAGGTACTAAACTTATGGACCTTGGTTTTAGAGAAGATTTTATGAATTTAACCTCAAAGTCAAGGGAAATAAATGCAAAAATAAATAAATTAGACTATATTAAACTAAAAAGCCTCTGCACAGCAAAAGAAACCATCAACAAAATTAGAGGCAATCAACTGAATGGAAGAAAATATTTGCAAACAATACCTCTGATAAGGGGCTGATAAACAAAATATATAAAGAACTCATAACAAACAATTTAAGTAAAAAAATAGGCAGAGAACCTGAACAGACACTTCTTCCAAGAAGACATACAAACATCCAACAGATAGATAAAAAGATGCTCAACATCACTAGCTATTAGAGAAATACAAATGAAAACTACAATGAGATACCACCTCACATTTGTTAGAAGGCTATCATCAACAACACAAGTAATTAACAAGTCTTGGATAGAAAAAGGGAAAAAGACATTCTCATACACTACGGTGGAAATGTAAATTAATATGGACATGGAATACAGTATGGAAGTTCCTCAAAAAATTAAGAATAGAATTACCATATGACCCAGCAATCTCTTTTCTGGGTATTTACCCCCAAAATTTGAAAACATTTATCTATAAAGATACATGCACCCCAATGTTCATTGCTGCATTAGTCATAGTAACCAGGACATGGAAGTCACCAAAGTGTCTCAATAGATGAGTGAATAAAGATGTGGTACATATATACAATAAAATATTACTTAGCCATAAGGTGAAATACTACTATCTGTGACAATAGGGATGGATCTTGGGATTATCATATTAAGTGAAATAAGTCAGACAGAAAAAGTTGAGAATCATATGATTTTACTCATATGTGGGGTATAAAACTGAAAGCAACAAACGAACAAGACAAACAAATAAAAACTCAGAGACATAGGAATGGTTTAGTGTTTACCAGAGAAAAAGGGAGGAGAAAGAAAGGTAGATAAGAGTAAACAAATAGAATCAACATCTTATTAAACACGTCTACCTCTTGCATTTATGAATATGAACTTTTCTTTGGAAAATGCACATAATGATATTACAGGCATGAGTTAGAAAATAACTTCATTATTCTATCTGGTGTTGATTTACCCTAGTGAATTTCAATATCTTCCTAGACATCTTTAATGGGAAAAATGATGACTCTGGAATACATGGTTCTAGGCTATATGATTCTAATGCCTTTATCCTTTCAGTTCTATAGAATCTCCCAGGAAGCAGTGGAGATTAAATTGAAATATAACTGAAAAAAATGAAATTGATAACTGAAAGACAATTGAATAGAGCCATTTTTAGAATTATTGTACCAGGAAAACTCTACTTGAAACTTTCATTTGCACATTAGCAGAAATGGTAATAAATGAGTATGTCTCCTCATTTGAGAGAGCTTATTCTTTTTAAATCTTAATCTTAGAGAAGTTTACCAGCTCCAGTGGCAAATGTCAGAAAGCACTGGGGGAACCCGACTCTGATCTACTCTACACTGTCTGCAGCATTCCATACCTGAAACCAAGGATATACACACTCTGCTCGATTCATCAGCCCTTGTAGGTACCAGGTATAAGTCAATCCGGGGGGAATAAAAAATGCAATAATGTCACTATATTTGACTATAGACAAGCTGGAGAGACAGCCCTCATACATTAATTTTCAGAATGGTTGAGTCTCTTCTGCATAAGGATTGATATAATATTTATTACTTGGGTGCTTAAAGCAATTAGGTCAATTTAATGGAATCTTAGAAAATATTATTCACATCTGAAATATCTGCCTATAGAAAACCAATGAATCCCAGCTAAAAGTGTATGAGAGCCAAGACAGATCACTAAGATTTTAACCATACAAACTGAAATTAGGCATGTAAAAAAATGTAAAAGTATAAAAATACCATTTAAATTAGAGGGGTTGCTATTAAACAACTCCCTTAATGTCAGAACCTTTCGATGAATGCTTCCCTCTGGGAGAAGATTCGAATCATCTGAACTTTTGCATAATGAACTTCACCAGTATCTGCGAGCTGGCCAGACCTGAGAAGCCACAGCCAATCATAAAATGCTATCACTTGTCTTATAATAGTAAAAGTTTTTCCTCCATTTTCCTCAACTCAATCTCAATTCAAGTTCAGGTTAAAAAGTAAAAGGATATCTTGCTTTCAGATACATGTATATATTTATTTATTTTAAAGACTTCAGAATCCAAAGTTCTTCAGAAAATGAGACCTCACTATTCTGTAGTTCATCCATTAAAAATAATCTGAGATTATTCCAAGAACAGAAATGTTCGTGTATTAAAAGAGAAAGTTTACCAAAAACAATGAATTCATTTGCCAACATTGTGCACAAGGGTGTTTTCTTATGGCCAGTAGAGGTTTGTGAAACGCCTTAGTGTACTTTCTGAAAACGAGACTTTTGATGGGATCATCATGCTGTCTTGACTCCCAAGACTTTCTCCTATCATGAGCATAATGTGTATTCATGTAAATCAATTCCAGGCCTATTTGCTTAAAGCCTGAAAGAAATCATTCTGGAACTAAAATAAGTTGTGTTTATTCAAGATGGAAATAACAAAAACTTTATATAATAATGCCTATTGTCAATTAAAAACTCTAAATTTCTATCTATAAAATGCTGTTCTTGGCGACAACTCACCACTGTGTATATGTTTCCCTCCCCACCCCCAGTCCATCCTATCTGAAGGATAAAATGAGGAAACGGTAATCAGTCATAAACCAATATTTCCCTGGTTCTGATCTCTGACATTATGAGAAAACTTCAAACACTTCTAAAATTCCTCCCAGACATTTTTAGAAGTCAGTAAAGAGTAAAGGGTGACTAGCAGGTTCTTTGTTCCCTGAATGTCTTGGTTACCATATAATGACTGTTTTCTTTCTTCCTCCCTAGATCCAAGGCACAGAGCTGGGGTCCCCATCTCCACCTGTGCTAAAGGCCTGCACAGAAACTGCTAGAGCTCAGTGTTATGGGAGGCACCCCCCCAGATTCTGGCACTCATGTTGCCAAAACATGGAACTCTCAATTACATGTAAGAGATTTCAACAAAACAACACTTTTGGTTTTAGCTTGCTTTTATTTTTTCAATTAAATTTACCCTAAGTCTCAGGTGAAAGCTTAAAGGAGCTGAGAATCAGTGGTACTGTTACAGTGTATCATTGATCTTGGTATGAACTGAGTATATCTCAGTTCCTTCTTCTCTTAGAGTGAGTTCTATCCAAGGGGGCTTCTCGGTCACTTATACAAGCAGACAGCTAAGGTGCTCACACCATTAGTCTTTAGATAGGCTTCATTCCTAAGGAGAGCACAGCTTTGGTTCTGTTCCAGCTGTCATCTCATTAACAGTACAATTCTACCTGCCTTTACAGGCCATACAGTCTAGGTGTGATAGGCACACAGACTGATCAATTATTCCAATACACTGTGTTAAGTGATACAGAGGAGGAATATATTAAGAATCATTTAACTAAATTTGGAGATTCCTAATAAACTTCCTGGTAGCCAAGATGCCAAATTTGAAGCTTGAAGCATGGACAAATTATATTTTCATTCTATTTTCAATGATGCCAAGTTCTGCCTGCCAATCAAACTATATTAGAGAAATATGAGAAATTAAAATAGAGCCCCAGAGCCCCAAGGCTTGAGTTTCTAGAAATGGGTTGTGACGGCATAGAATTGCCTGGGAAAGGCCGACAAGTCACTTCAGGTCAAAATCCTAGTAGCTCTGTGGAGAAAATCACCTCAAACCTTTAGATGAACAATTCAGTCTTTTCTTAATATGTAAGTGTTCTCCTCGACCACTGGACCACTGTATTGAGAAAGATGCTCATAAATAAATATATGCAGTTTGATTAGCAGGACCTCCATGGGTGATGAGTAAAGTGAGGCCACAGGAATGGCACATATTTTCTCGTCCTAATTGCTAAATAAATTTCAAGCCACATATTTTCTACAAGATTCATTAGCCAAATTTTGTCTCTCTTCCTATTTCCTCAAGATGTGATTCAATAATTGATTCAACAGTTAGCAGTGAACTCATAGCCCAAGTGGTTTAATTTGGAGCTATGTCTGGTCTCTGAAAGACATTCTGTTAGAAGCAGGCAGATAGAACCCAGCTCAGGAAACAGCATTTAGATAAGTCACTGCATTAGCTGACTCAACCTGACTGGGAGTATTTCCGTCGCCCAGGAGGAGGTTCAAAGAAAAGAGCCAGACCACGCGAGGTGGATGGCTTATTGTTTTTTTTGTTTGTTTGTTTGTTTTTCTCCAAGATCATCACTCTCAATGTCACAAAAGTATGATTTGAAGTGAGTGACCCATCTGTTACCTCCTGTCAGCTGTTACCCAGCTCACGGAATGGAAAGAACACTAGGGCATTGGGTCTACAATGACAAAGGAGTGGGAAACATGGACAGTCCTAAATGGAAAGTATTCAGGCTCAGAACAAATTTGTAGAAGAACCATACTGGAATCCGTGTGAGGCACCCTGGGAATGTTTATACAAAAAACAGCAAAAGTAGAAAGAAGGACGCCAAAGAAGTCTAAGCTCCTGGGTATCCTCAAATTTGCAGAGGGATTTCAGTAATTAAATGTTTAATAAATGTCTGGGAACCAAGGGTGGGAAGTTCTGTAGTCCCAGTCAGCAGATAGATATAAGGTACTTCCAATCTAGGGACTGTCAAAAATAAAATGAAAAAAGGCAGTGGGTTGTTTTAAGCAAGAGATTTTGAATCACTTTCTAAAAGAAGAAAATTAAAACAAGCATGAAAACAACAACAAACTATTCCTTTAAACTAGGTAAGATCCTATGGCTTTCTTGTTGTTTCCTATATTTTACTCCTGACATCAAAGAGATAGATCGGCCTTTTTTTTCCTCAAATTTTTTTTCCAGATCATAAAGAAAAAATGTGCTTTGGGGATGTTTTTAAAAACAGGGCAGAGGGAGAGAAAATTTCTAATACATTGCTCTTAAAAAATGTTATTTTAATATTGCTATTTAAATAAATTAATATCTTTTAAAAAAAATTCTGGCTTATAATGATTATTATAATGCATAACATTTGAGTGTTTGTATAATTATCGAAACAAACTGAGGGAGTAGGTACTATTTTGGTACTATTTCATAGGAGGGAACTGAAGTTAAGCAACTTTCTTGGGATCACACTGTTAGGAAAGAAGTAGCCGGGGCTTGAACCCTGGTCTATCTCATATATAAGTGCATGCAGCTAACCACGAGTATAAACATTCAGTCAAAGTTAATGCCTTTTAGTTTCTTTTGAATGCTCCTTAACTCTCCATAGCCAAAATATATTTAAATTTTTGGAAATACAATAAAAATAAATGTTTTTGCTGAAACTGCAAAACAATCTTCCCATGGGAAACAGTATTTTAAACCTGCTAGAAGTGATGCTTATTAAAGAGTGTTGGTCAGGACACTATGTCAGCCAAGCAAATGCCATTCTCTGTGCTTCACTTTGACGACACTTAAAATCTTGATATTGGAGCCTGACAGAACGTAGGCAGCAGAGTAGGTGTATAATACACATTTTGTGTCCAGTAGATTTTTTTTTAACTAAAATGCACATCTTCTAACAAATATTGCACAAGTGTTATCTGACCTCCATGAAGCTGACTACATAAATACTAATCACACTTGTCCCTTGAATTATTCAAGACAATTTTTCATTTGGCCCTTTGCTAGCTCTAACTTATCCCATGAAGCTAAAACTAAAGATTACTTGAGAGTTATATAATTAAATATACTCTGGAAGATATAGATTTCTATGAGGATATTAGCCATTATTATTATCATTGTATATACTGCCACATCTCTGGCAGTCATGCTTATGAGTCTGTGTTTTTCTTTAACATATGATGAGGCCATACTGTGGGTCAAACAAATACTGTTTGATTTAATCTCACAACAACCTTCATAGGTAGATGTTAACTTTGCCCTGCTTTTAAAAATGACTTATCTAAAGTAGAAAAGTTGTGTATATTGACCCAATACTTAGTGAGGGATTGGCTTACCTAGGATTCAAACTCATCTCTGTCTGACTCTGAAGCCCATGCTTTGAACCACTTTTTTTAAGTCTCTATGTATTTGTTTCCTATTTCTGCTGTAACAAATTACTGGAAACTTAGTGGCTTGAAACAACACAAATTTATCATCTTACAGTTCTGGAGGTCAGAAGTCAGAGATGAGTCTTATGGAACTGAAATCAAGGTGTTGGGAGACACCAGGCTCCTTCTGTTTCTTACTTTTTCCATTTTCTAGAGGTTGTTCACATTCTTTGGTTTATGGCCACAACTTCTCTTTCTCTAGCCCTCCTGCCCCTTACAGAGAACTTTGTGATTTCTTTGGGCCTGTCCAAATGATCCAGGATAATCTTCTCATCTCAAGACTCCTAACTTAATTGCATCTGCAAAGTCCATTTGTTATATAAGATAACATATTCATAGATTCTGGGATTAGCACATGGACATCTTTGGGGGACCATGATTTTGTCTATCACACACTAAAACATGCTTTATGTTTTTGTGGGGGAGGGCAGAGGGGCCATTTTTGTATATAGGTATGGTTTTGTGTTCATTTTTGTTTCCTTTCCTACTATAATGTGAGCTCTTTAAGAGAAATGACGGTGTCATCTCAGCTTGTTATATCTCCCTGACAAAGCCAGCCATACTTGTGTGCTTCCATCTATAGACTGTCAATTCATATCTCTCTCTCTTGCCTATGCCCCCTCAAACTCTAACTCTGCTCCACAGTGGGGAAAAATATCTTCCCAACTGCTACTGGGGGAAAGGCTTTAACTCAATTATCAGAGATAAAGCAATAATGGGTAAGTAATCATGAAGATATAAGATTGACTTTAAAATTATACAAACTAACAAAAATACAAGGAGTTACTAGTTCTGATGGTAGAAGAAAAAGGCCCTGAGTAACTGAAGGGGTAAGGAGAATGAGTAGAGAGCAGAAAATTCAAGGACACTGAGAATCAAGGTCACTGAGAGAAAATTTTCTTCCTTCATAATTTTGCCAAGATCCAGTCCTGTCTAGTAACCATTAGTATTGTTCAATGACATTTCCAGTTCTCTTTATTTCTGGCACATGATAGGATTATAATTCCCAAATCCTTGAAGTTAAGTGTATCTAAGTGACTTGTTTTGGCCAATGAAATCTACTGGTACCAGGACAGGCAGAGGTGCAAAATGAATGAAAATGACATGTGTCACTTCCAGGTGGACACCTTGAAGGGCCAATGTGTGAAGTCAAATGATGCTGTCCACTACCACAAAGACTGATAATGCTCTACAATGTGAAACCCTCATTAGCCTGTGTCCCTGAGTGTTAGTATATAAAGAAGAGCCCCCAGGTGACCTGTGATGGTCATAAAGCATGAGTGAGAAATAAGCCTTTGTTGTTAATAATTAGAGATTTGAGAGTTTGTCTTACTGTAGCTAACCTAGTCTCTCTTGACTGCTAAAGAAACCTAGCTCTTTTCTGGACATGATCACTGTCGGAATGAAAATATAGGAAAATAGAAGAGTAATCAGGTCTCATTCATGGGAATGAGCTTTTCTCACCCTTCCCCTAGGAACATTGCATGAAATGAAAATGGCTACTCCTCAGGAGACCTGAAAGTATAATGTAAACAAGGATACACAAGTGCTCTACAAGTTGCAAATCACTTTGTAAATACTGGTTATAACAATATTTATTTCTCACCTACAACTGTAGTCATAACTACATGTTTTTCTACTTTATACATAGTTTGTAATATTTACTCAGTTCCCACCAAAGAAATGTATTTATTTACACTGTAAGAGGACAAAGAGATCAGAGGCAATTTTCCTAAGTTATGTGTCAATAAAAATACCCGAGGAAAACTAAGCCCACTTGATAGAGTATATACAATTTAAATGAGTGTTTCTCTGTTATCTCTTTTATCATTCATAACCTCCAGGAATATTATAGGAGAGATAAGTGCTATTCCCTCCTTGCCATGGACACAGAAATGGAGAGCACAGTGAGATAAGTGGTTTGCTTACAAACGAATAGTGCTGCCCCTGGTGCCTCTCGCTACCTCCTCCCTTTTCTCCTCTTGGCACCAAGACATTGCAGAAGCACACAATCTCTGTAATTGTGTTGTTCATGACAACCATTTTATAAGGAATAAACTGAAGCTTAGCAACATATTTTTTATTTGGATATGACATTGTTAAAACTTCCAAAGCTCCATGCCTACAAAATTAAGAAAGTAAGAGCGCATTTTCAAAATGGAAATGAAAGTATATTAAAGCTTACTATTAATGATTTAACTTTTAAGTCCTTAAATTAGAGAAAAGACAAGCAATGACAATATAAACTCTTATTTCTGTCCTTCCTGCTACTTAGAGGTGTGAGGCTTGTTCAGCAGCCTCATTCTGAAAGAACAGCCACATTAGAATTTGTAGCTCTTGTCTATGGTTTCTGGTGAAAAATGTTCAGACTGTCTCTGGAGGCAGAAGTTGGAACTTGGTTTTTCAGCTTCTGATGAGTTCTACAGCCAAACAAGGAATAAGCAAGATTTTCTTCTGTCGATTGGCCTTGAGACCGGCTTTTCTATTCACACTGTTTAGTATATCTCCTCTATATGCAGTTCTCAGAGCTTCAGGCACTCTCCAAGTTGTTTCTCATTCAAGAGCTCCTTTCCTAGAAGGTACAGACCATAGATGCTCTACCAGGTACAGTTGCACCACATGCTCAGAGTCCAGCATGTACAGCTTAAAATAGTGCTTCTCCTGAATTTTACCTCAGGCCATTACTCCTTTCTTATGGACACTAATTCTCTTGGCAAAAAAATTCCCTCTCTGATTTCTGACCATTCCCTTCTTGACAAGGTCAGCTTTCACAGGCACCATCCACCCTCTTCTCTTCCTGACCCAAGTCACCCTTTCTTTACTTTATTTTTCTCTGGTTCTTTCTTGAGATGAGTTCAGTTCATGTGCCCTGAGAGTTATACAATATGTAAATAACCATACTGACAAAGTGACTGCATTCAAATGAATAGCTTCAGTCTGAAAGTTCTACCAAAAATGTGTATAATTAGGAAAGAAATTTTGCAAATTTTCACAAAATTCATGCCTTTTTGAAGTCTAGGGTAGGACATGTTGTTGATGTTTGTGAAATCAAGTGGCAGTCCTTACATTAGTAAGGCACCCTTCCATTCTTATATTAAGAAAAACAAAGAATTAATATTTAACTTCAAAATGCTCCTGAAATCCTGTATAAGTAAATTTGTCCTTGAAAAATATCTGTATTTCAATTTATATAAGATTTTGAGGATCCTCACATATAAACTCTCTCTAAATGAGACAAGAAAAGGAAGTTTCCAGAGAGATTCAGATGGGAGGGAGAGACAGAGTAACTGTCAAAGAATGTATTACTTGTCTAGAGTTCTCTGTGGTCCTGGATCAGCAGGATTACCTAAATCCTGGTTGTTATCCTTGCCATTAAAGCTTGGAATCTCTTCCTGAGATGGCCGCTCTTCCATATTGGATAATGTCCCATAGCTGGACTATTCAAGTTCAGTGAGGCCAGGAACTCAGATGTGTAGCCTTCAACTATTTAACAAAAGGAAAGCAGTGAACAGTGTTTAAAGGTAAAGATCACTGGGATGACTTTCCCTTGCTCCTTTGGAAGACATCAAAGTGTTCAACAAAACCACGACTAACTAACTTTCTCTCAGGGTTAGAAAATGAATACCTTGTTTCCATAGCTCACTCAAGTATCCCTTAGACTAAACATAATGTTTGATTTTGCAAGGTCATTTTGACACCCTGGATTTCCCCTAAATTCTTAAGCAGAGTCAATATCAGCAGGGAAAATGATCAACCCACTCCTTCAAGGAACCAGTTTTCAGAAAAGAACTATAAAGACCCTTGTCAGCACTAGGAAAAAATTGTGAGTTGTTACTCTGGCCTCTTTTCTCTTTCTCATATGTGATCACTGCCTAGAGGTGAAGTAAGTTCTTTTCAGGGTGGAATAAGAGGGATGTCTAAGGACTTGTTTCCTTATAATTTTGTCTTTCATTTACTTCCTATAGCTCTGCAGCCAGCTCAGAGGACTCCAGGGACCTTGAAACTGAAGCACAAGATCCTGACACGCTGCAAATAAAGTCAAATGCAGTGAGTAACCTCAGCTCAGCACAGCTGAGAGGGTAAGGGTCAAGTCTGGAAGTAATTAAGTGAAAAAATCAGACCAAAAATTAAGATGAAAATATTGGCAGCTGGTAACTCCAAAACCCCAGTATTTAATTCCTTTGGTCCTCACTGCTTTTCCAGACCATAGCTCTAACTCTACATTCAATATTGCAAGAGGATTCTCTCCTGTATATAGATCACATACAATCTTGGACACTTGCTAGAGTATATAGTGTAACATTCACCCTGACGTACCTTTTCTTTTGAGCATCAGCTGATTTCTTACAAGTCCTAGTAATGCCCTGGTCTGGACTAAGTGGGTCATAATCCAAGGAATCAGATCCACTGATATCCTTCAAAAATCTGAGTTAAGAGCTGGATACTTGCAACTATAAATACCAAACTACAGAGCTGTTTATCAGTTCTGTGTGCACATAAATAACCATCCAGAGAGAGGCTATTTCAGTGAGAAAAGATAAGAGAGGCTGGTTAAGCTGTCTTAAAAAGTCAGTGAAGATTGAGCAAGGATAAGGGAGGTTTTCCTATTAGGACATAGAGGGAAAAAGGGAAATTCCCTAAATAAGAAAAAACTTGAGACAAGGCCAGTCAAGTAAAGAGATAGCACTAAACAAACAAACAAACAAACAAAACAAAACAAAACAAAAAAACAAACTGGCAAATGTGAGCTGACCTAGGAGCAGAGACTAAAAGAAAATGCCAAGCTCTCCTTCCCAGAGGTTAGCTGAGGCCTAGACTTGGGGTTATTAGGCCATAGTTGGAACCTCCCTGGCTTATCTTCTCTCCCCAAAGTTCTCTTGCCCAATAGGCCCATAGTTGCTAAATCCAACTGAACAAGAAAAACTATGTAACTTTCCTCTCAGGGGATGTTATAATCAGGGACCAGTAGAGGTTTGTATAGAGATTTCAGGAGGGCCACCCTTGATTTAGGCATTGGACTAATATTCACTCTCTCTCAATTTTATACATTATTTCCTAGGTAGAATTCACCTGATTTTAAGTGAAACATAACAGAGGTGGCCTCAAAAATACTAAAAAACATTCTATAGCTAAATAAGAGAGAAAGGTTTCAGCCTAAATATTTCTTTTTAAATGTTCTTACTATAGTTGAAATTGGATGATTCCATTTCAACACATCTAAAGTTATTTACCGTAGTTGGCCAAACAGAATTGTTTCTTCTCAGTGAGATTATTTTATTCTTTTCTCAATGTTTATAAAAGAATCTTTAAAAGGCTGAACTATAAAATAATGTCCCACAGCTGAATACCAAAAATAAGTCATCAAAATTAAAATTTCAAAATTCAAAATTCAAAATTCAGATTTTCACTATAATGCAACAAGCCAGGTAAACGTGTTTCAAAATTCTTATTTGAAACATGTTTACCTGGCTTGTTGCATTATAGTGAATAAAGATATAACTAGCTATTGCTGATGGTATCTGGCACTGAAAGATGACCCAAATAATTTAGCATCAGTGGGGTACTGGCTGGTACTAGCTTGTAGGGTCTGACAGTTTACATCTCTTCTAAATTCTTCATTCAGTGATCTTACTTGTTAGCTTGAAATTGGCCATTATCAGAATATTTAACAAAGAAAATGGGCAAAATCCACAAATCTTGACTTTTCTACCCTTCACCCCACTCCTAGCAGTTGTTAAATATTTACCAACATACCACAACACAAATTTCTGCTTCAGTCACAGCTGAATCTAATTTTTAAAAATCAATTACGTGAATCTGTTGTATATCATTATACCAACTTAGAAGTTCATCAAGAAGATGGTTATTAAAAACAATATTTCAATTCAGAGATGGGCATGTGACAAGCAGGATTCTCTGAAGAATGACCACAGGAGTATCTCTCAGTCTATCAATAATGACTAGCTGGTATTCTAGACTTTTCAGCCAGCAAGAAGGAGGCTATGCCCAAATTAAACCTTTCAGTGATCTGAGGGCCCCAAGTTCTCTAAATGGGTGCAGCTGGCATTTCCCAGAACTCCCTTTTAAACAGCTGGCTCCTAAGCTAAAGCTGCCAGGAGCTTGAGCCAATCTTTATTCAAGGCTGCTTTCAGGCTAATCATATAAGAGAAAGAGAACAACAACAGAACAAGGCCCCCTTTTCTGAAGCCAGTGTGTCCAGCTGTTCTCCAGCCCAAGCATATCTTTTCTGTAGAAAGCCAAGACAACAAGCACCCATGCATGCACTGGTCCTTTAGCCATCCTGTGTCAAAAAGTGATGTTCACCCAATTTTTGCATAACACTGGAGAAACAGACACAAGCGTCCTACAACACCACCATTTACCCACACCGAGTCTGAGCAGTTACTGGCATCTACCATCCTATTTACAAAGAAACCTATTCACAAAGAAACTACATATAGACACAGCCTTCTTTTAAATTCTATTTATCACCCCTTTTACTCTCCAGCCTAGTAGTTCCTACGAAATTATTAACCGAAGTATTTTTCTAATGAGTAAGTGAACATTGTAATATGAGTTTTCAATAAGGAAAAGTTAAAAATTGAGTATAGAACTCTTTGGTTAAAAAGAAAGAAAGAAAGAAAGAAAGAAAGAAAGAAAGAA
>PVKZ01002128.1:0-261750 GCA_004027375.1 Macroglossus sobrinus
TTCCTTCCTTCCTTCCTTCCTTCCTTCCCTTGGTATATAGCACAGCATGATACTGTGAATAAATAATGACTGTGATTGAGCACTTGACTGTGCCTCAGTCAAATGCTAAAAACTTAAAACTTTATCTCTTTTAATTACAACTAACCTTTATCTTGATATTACACATGAGGAAACTGAGGCAGAGAAGTGAAACAACTTACTTTCATCACGTCACTCAGTTAATGGTAAAAGTGGTTGAGATTCAAACCCAGATCTGTCTGGCTTTGAAATCTTTATTCTTATTCATTAAAACTATCGTGTTTGGAGGGATGTATCTATCTAAATTTCCATTTTTAATGATCTCAGATATTTAGGTTTGTGAACCCTTTCTTACTTTTTTCCCCCTTGTTGCCTCTCATCATTTATCTTTTATTCAGGCTACTCCTAAGGCAGAGTGGTGGTGGTCAGCAAAACTAGGCTTTTATGTACATGACTGTTCACCAGTATTATTTTATTTCCTCTTCTGTTTTTCCCTTTTTACATATGCTTTATGTCTAGTGCATGATGCGAGACTAATTCCTTAGGTTATTTGGGTGAACCTTTGTGTCCTCTGTTTGACTTATATTCTGAAGGAGAGTTTAAAAACCTTGTATTAACTAGATAGAGGTATTGGTTGTCTTCTTACCAAAGAATTTAGAGAATAAGAATTCTTGCTGGGCTTAAAAAATAAAATCTGACTACATGACCAAAGACTTTCTTTGGAATTACTTTTGTAAATCTGAATGTTTATTTACCCCATTATCTAAAATAACTCGAGTAAAGAGTTTTAAAGAGGATATGGAGAAAGGAAGGGACAATTAGTATATTTGACTACAACAGAGGCAAATTTAAGAAAAATATTAAAGAACACAGAAAATATAGATTATTTCTAGAAGAAATTCTGTGGGATTCGATTCTACTTGGAAGGCTCTTCTGTCCCTTCGAACCCAGCTTTTCTGCAGATCCTCATTCACTCATTCATTCATTCATTCATCCTTTTATCCATTGTAAGAATATCTGAGTACCATCTATGTTGTCAAGCTATATACTATTTTGTCAAGCTCAAACTGACACCTTTTCCTGACTTATATAATTTTCAACAATGGCAATAAGAGTCATTAGTTTCAGGACCTCAGAAGTATTGTTTTCACCCTTCAGCAAAGTTCAGTATCCACATCTTATCTATTGTTTTTCTGTGAAGTCTGTTCTCTTTCTTCAATTCATTATTATCCCATCCATAGAGTATTATTTTCTTCTAATTAGTATCAAGGACTCCAGTTTTCAGTTCTTTGTGCACATCACTGCTGGGAATATCTGTCCCAAATTGACACACTCATCAAGTTTCTTCCCAGCTCAAAGCCTTCAGTGCTTTACCCTTTCTCTGCAGGTTTTGGTACTCACTCTATAACCTGGCCTTCCAGAGAAGTCGAAGACCACTCCCTTGGCCCAGATGTCCATCCCTTGCCTCATTTGCTCCCTGACTCAAACTTGTTTAAGCCACACTGTTGTCTTCCTACACCCTCTTTTTGCTAACAATTAACCAGGCATCAATTGTGTGCCTGCCACATATCAGACACACTTGTGCTCCTTCTATGTTTTTAGAAATTAGAAATGCAGACACTATAGATATGAATTCTAGCTCTGCCACTAGTGAGCCATTTGATTTGGGCTAGTGCCTTAATTTCCTTAATTCTCCATTCTCTTATCTGTAAAACAAAGATAACAGTAGCACTTAACTCACAGTGCTGTGGTGAATATCAAAAGGGAGAATGAAACCTTACTACAGAGACAGCCCACACAGAGTAAATGAACAATAAATAGCTACCACTATTATTGACATCATTAATTATAAAATATGGTCTTTTTTGCAACTTGCTCCCTCTTTCTCAAATATGAAGATATTTTCTTTGAAATACCTCTCCAGAGGGTAGAAACTACCCTTTCATCATATTCCTTTTTTCCATATACTACCAGGCATTCAATAAAACATTTGAATAAATTGATAGAATTCCATGAATAAACTAGGTTCTAAATAGACTGTTCATTGGATCTGATACCAAGGCTGATAAATTTGCTTTTGAAGTAAGTTAGCTATCAATGAATATTTAAGGACCGGTCTCGCCTTGGATAATTTGCATTTTGCAGAAATAAATTCAACAATACCAAAAACAACCACAATTAAAATATTTCTTCTAAGCAATGGAGTTAGAAAATATAAGAGAACAAGGGACCAGATAGCCTACTGCATGTGAAGAGAGAAGCCAGACTTGGAGAAAATTTAATGTGAGGGAATTAATTAGCAATTACTTGGCTTACTCTTTTAACTAAATTACAGAGAGACGTTTAGAGGTGCCAAGGTTGAGATTTTTGGTGGAAATGTCAGAAAGCTACATAAGAGGCTAAATAAAAGAATACTCTAGCCACTAAACTGCACCATATAAATCAGCAAGATTATATTATCTATTCCAAGGGTTCTTAAAGAGCTAAGAAGGGATTAATTTATGAAAAAATATCTTCAGAAAAATTGCAGAATGAACATCAGAAATTATGGAAATATGTAATTCTCCACACAGTCAGTCCTTGATTAAGCATATAAATGGAGGAGAGTTCAGATAAATCAAATTTGTAGATAATCCTCAAAAGTAATGGTTTGGTTTTGAAGTAGTTTTGTGCTTTTCCTCTTCACAACAGGAGAATGAACCTTCTAACTATGTTTGCTAATGTCTAGGTGGACATTAATTAAAGTTGGGGCAAGTGTCTCCAAAGAGCGAGCAGAGTTTGAAGTGGACCCTTTTGGATTTGGGAAGGTAGAACCAACCAACGGCCCTAGATGATGAAAAAGTGAATAATCTACGTGTAGCCTTTATAAAGCAAAACCTCTCATGGACCAGTCTTTGCAAGGATCAAAGTCAAAGAAAAATAGTCATTAACACCGGTTTGTGTGTGTGTGTGTGTGTGTGTGTGTGTGTGTGTGTGTGTGTGTACACCTCCAAGAACTTAAAGGAAGAGAACATACCAATACTAAAATTTTTATTGGAGATGAGAGACTTAAGGGAAGAGGCTGTAAAAATTAATGTGTTATCCATGTAACAAGAATGTGCATAATTGAGAGTTCTCTACATAATGAAATGTGTAATATAGACTATCATCTCTATTTTACACATAAAAAAAACTCCTGAGGTTCAGAGAGATCATATGTTTATTAAAGATAGAAAGGCTTTTCCTTAGTTTCCATTGGTTAGAATGATCACGTTAGTTGACTGATAGTTTGGAAGAGGTTTGTGTTTAAGCTTGGAGTGTGAGCAATGGAAGATTGGGGGAAATAAGATCTGTGGACAACTTGGAGGGAATTAGAAAAAGACAATGTAATAACAATACAAAATTTTCTGTCTTCCATAAGTTCTCTAAGCTCAGGTTGTGTATAGACAATGTTCTCACAAACACCATTTTGGATGAGATGCATCTTATCAGTATTGGAAAGACTGACTTGAACCCTGTCTGAACCCTGATTTACACAGGATGCTTCAAGGGTCCATTTATGGCTGCTTGATGCATTCATCACTCTTTGTGATTCTTGAGTTTTTAAAAAATGGGCCATAAAATATATTTACTCATGGATATCATAGCAGATCAAAGAATCATTTGTGACCACAGACGATAACTGAGTGAAAATGAGAAAAACAAATTTAGGTAGAGAAGGAAAATGTTGACCAAAGAGCTGAGTTGAAGATGAGAGAGGCCAAAATTATGTCAGCTGCTGTCAGGAGAGGATTCTGATGGAGACACTGGTCCTGGGATGCCGAAGATTGTGTAGTGTGTGTCAGTATATGAGTGTGTTTGTTAGAGCACCGTTTTGCTTTTTAAAAAAGGTGAAAAAGAAATACTGCAAGCAAGGATGATGAGAATGATAAATGGATTAGAGGGCATAACTTACTGTACAAAGAGAGATTGAAGTAATATGGAATAGATAGCCTAGAGAAAAAAATAGCAAAGGAGAAGGTAAATTGCTAATACTTCTAAACACCTGAGAGGTTGTAACATGAGTGACATTCATTTTGGAACTTAAACACATCAAAAGACATGTTTAGTATGGTCTGGAGATATATATTTGCCCATTTACCCACTAAGTTCAATGGCACTGAACCAGAAAAGGAAGGAAGTGAAGTGTAAAGTCTGAAGAGTTGGGAAGAAAACATTTTAAGTGTTTATGTTACCTTCAAGGAACGATATTATTAACTTTCTGCTCTGTAAGATTAAGAGTGACATTAAGCATGAGAAATTGTATAGCTTCTCTGTGTGTGTTCATGAATAGAATCTCTGGATGGTGCTTGAGCCTTTAAAGTATCCTGGGATAGGCCTAGTGATTGTCAGACCCTGGGTACTTTTCCTGTTGGCTGAGAAGGACTCATTACAAAGCATTTATTGATTCGTAAACTAGTGGTTAAGTGCAGGGGTTCTTTATTGTTTGAATAGGTTCAAATCCTGACTCAGGTGCATACTAGCTATGTGATCTAGCAAAGAACTTAATCTCTCTAAGCCTTAAATTTCATTACACGTAAAATGAGGATAAAGAGTAGTATTATCTCATAGGGTTCTTGTGAGGAATGCACGCACACACACACACACACACACACACACACATTCTATTAACACAGGACAAGGCACATTGTAAATATTTTAAATTATTAGCTGTTGTTATTAATCTATTTGTTCAAGAAACATATTCAAGATTCTACTTTAAACCAGGCTAATTAAGGTGCTGGGGATATAAGAGTGAAGTGATTAAAGTTCCTGTTCAAGGGTCTAAATTTTTAGTAGAAAAGAAAGAATAAACAAATATGTACATAACATTTCAAGTAGTGATAAGTGCAATGAAAAAAAATAAATCAGGCAAAGAGATGGGACAGTGAACTAGTCTAAGCAGAGAAAGCATCCCTCTAATGGAACCAAAGTCAAGAGGGAAATAATGAGTTTGGGAAATCATAGTAGTTCACTGAGGCAGAAAGATGGTATGGGATGGAAAGGAGTGATGAATGAATGATGAGATGGGAGAAGGAGGAAGGGGTCAAAAAACTAAGAGCCTCAAATGGTATATTTGTCAGAGTAAGCTCAGTGCTGTAATAAACAACCATCACAAGTCTGTGACTTAATACAATATAAATTAATATCTCTCTTATGTAGCAAATACCTTTCTATGTTAATCTAAGAACCCATATTCTTTCCATCTTGTGACTCTACCATTTCTTAGGTCCCCACTGACCTGTAATGGATCCTCTGACTAGAAAGGAAACGGCATAGGGAATGGCATGGGAGATTTTTATGAATCAGGTTAGAAATAGCACATGGTATTTCATGTCATGTTCTATTGTCTAGAAACTCACTCATGTGGTCACACCTAACTGCAAGGATAGCTGGGTGATGAATTCTATCTGCATCCCCAGGGGAAGAAAAAATGAGTTTTGATGGACACACACATAGCCAGCAGTGTCTGCCACATACAGCATGCTAAGGATCTGAGATTTAATCCTGAGGGTGGTAGACAGGTGCTGAGGTAATTTAAGCCAATGGATAATCAAGTTTGCATTTTAGAATGAGGAGTCTGGTGGAAGGATTGGAGGGACCAAAAATTCAAGTTAGCAAAGTCAGTAATCTGAGCACTATGAGACCTCAACTAAAGGAGTGATGTAGGGATAGGGAAAGAGGAGGCTGATAAAAGAGATGTGGAGAAGTTTAAATGGACAGGCTTACAGATTAGTGGATGGGGAGTGGAGAGAAGAGAAATTGCTGTCGAAGGATCAGGAATTTCCAATTGTTGTTCACTGAGAGAAGAAATCAGGAAGAAAATCAATTTGTGAAGAGTTTGAAGAACAAAACACCCCTCTGCCTTTTATTCTGACTCCTAGATTTTGGTGAGTCTGTTTTCCACACCAACACTGGGATATTTTCTGAAATGCACAGGCAAATTTATGCGGTCGGCATATTTATAGTCAAGATTATTTTGGAATATTCAAGGTATACTGTTACTCTTTATCTATTGATGTCTATAGTTCATATGTTTGTCCATTCACAGTATTTGTTCATTTGCCATTAATTGAGATCTTAATATATGCCAAGAACAGTGCTTGGCACCTACAATTAAACCATGACCCCTTCTGACCTGTGAAATCAGTCAGAAACAAATAATTGAAATGCGTGATAATTGGTGCTGAGGAATACGAGGTCTTTTGCTTGATTGGGCTAGGTGATACAGCTCTTATACTGGTAGTTGTACTGAGGTTAAAGGATGCCTAATGTGTTTGTTATAGATTGTGTGTGTCCCCCCAAAAGATATGATGAAGTCCTAACCTCAAAAATCTGTGAATATAACCTTATTTGGAAATGAAGACTTTGCATATTTAATCAAATTAAGATAAGATCATAATGGATCAGGAAGGGCCCTAATCCAATTACTGGTGTCTTTACAAGACGAAGAAATTTCGAACACAGATGCACAAGGAAGAAGGCCATGTGAAGTCAGAGGCAGAAATTAGAGCAATGCATCTGTAAGCCAAGGACCGGCAAGGATCGCTGACACACATCAGAAGCCAGAAGAGGCAAGGAAGGTGTATAGGAGAGGTATGTAGGTACGTTAGGATTCTCCAGAGAAACAGAATCAATAGGATATATCTTTATATGTTACACATGTATAGATATATAAAAATCTATAAATAATAAATCTATAAATTATACACACACACACACACACACACATACACACATATATGTGTGTATATATAAAGAAATTTATTACAAGGAATTGGCTCTTATAATTGTGGAGGCTGAGAAGTTCCAGCTTGCCACCTCTGAGCTGGAGACCCAGAAAAGCCGGTGGTGTAGTTCCAATTGGGTGCTAAGTCTGAGGGCCAAGAGGCCAGTGGTTCAAGTTCCAGTTCAAGGGCAGGAGAAGATTGATATCTCCACTCCCGCAGACAGAGTGAACAGAATTTCCCTTGCTCTGTCTTTTTGTTCTATCCAGGCTCTGGAAGGACTAGATGAGGCCCACCCACACTGGGGAAAACAATCTACTTTACTCAATCTACTGATTCGAATGCTAATCTCATCCAGAAACACCCTCACCAACACACTCAGAAAGACTGTTTACCCAAATATCTGGGTACCTAGTGGCCCTGTCAAGTTGGCTCATAAAATTAACCAGCCCAGAATAATTCCTCTCCGAGAGTCTTAAATGAAACTATGGTCCTATTGACACCTTAATTTTGGATTGCTGGCTTCCATAACTGGGACAGAATAAATTTCTATTGTTTTAAGTCACTCATTTTGTGGCACTTTGTTCAGCGCTAGGGGACTAATGCATCGCGTGGTATCTAATGGCATCAAAGAGGTATTTTGGCAAAGAGGGCTGAGATATCTTTGCTCTGCATCTAAACTAATCATTATCTTAAAAAATAGTTTTGTCTTACCAAGTTATAAAACCATTTTTATACCTATTCTTATTCTCATACAGTATTATTTCTACTGTAGAGTATAAGAAACTAAGGCTTAGTGAGTTAAGGAACTTGCCTAGTTCACATAGCTAGTAAGTGTATTGAGGTCCTCTGGCTTCGGTGTTCATTCCTGAAACTAGGGTGATCCCTTCTGTGCAGGAATTAGGAAGTAGGCTTTTGCTGAGTCATCTGGTACCACCCAGAGAAATTAGGAAGCAGTGACCCTGCAGGCTGTGCGGGTCATTCCCCCGAGAACTTCTGTGCTCAGTAGGGCTTAAAATACTTGCCTGTGCGAAAAGGCTTACATTTCCCCCTCCATGAGCACCGCTTGGGAAATGCAAAAGACAAGGACAAACGCAGAGTTGTTTCTGGTTGTCAAGTGGGCTTTATGCAAAGAGTTTTGCGACTTCTGTCCTCTTAAAATGTTTTTTTTTGGGTGCTGCCCATGTGGCCTTCCAGCTGCTGGAGAGTGAAGTGTGCTTTCTAGTGACCAGCCTTGCCAATTAACTGGGTGCCCTGTGCTCTGGTGAAGCTCTGTGTCACTGTATGTCATTTTGAGATGCACCCAGAGCTCCGCTGGCACAGAGGTTCTGCCAGCTGAATGTGCATGATGCCTAAAATGTCTCAGAGCAGCTGAATATGTCTCAGCTTGGGTTTTCCATTCTAGCTCTGGATCCAAGAAGCGATCTTGGGACAGAATAAAAACTGTGAATGCTGGTAGATAGTTCGGAGGTGTGTATTCTTTACTAAAACAAATCCAAAATGGCTGCTCTGATGCTACGTGAGTGTTCTGTGGGGTGGCTGTGATTTTGACTAATGAGGCTATATTTCCTAATACTTTCTGCTGTGCTTGCAGGCATCGGAGTGGTTCTTTTAAGAGACTCATCACAGTACTACTCAGATTAGAATCTGACCCTCAAGGTCTTTTAAAAGAGGAAAGCTTTGTGAGAAACTGCAGACCAAGATGACAAAGTGGCATCTCATTTGCTTTCTATGTAAGTGAGTGCTCAGGAGAGCTGAAAAGGAGGAAATGGGCCCTATTCAAAGACGGACTCAGTTCCTTTGGTAAAAGTGTCAGGGTCCTTGTTACACTCAACTGCCATCTTGCTCAAAAGAGCTACAGCCTAGGCATTGCAGCTGACGCGTCTTAGAATTCAATTAGTGATAGTGCAGTGACTGAATTTAACACCCTCTCTTAAGTGAAAGCCGGTGTACAAATATGGCATTTCCAGGCCAAACTGATCCACACAAATGATATACTCAGAATCTGAAGCTGTTGGCTCTTTCTTTGTTCCAGAATAGAGGACATGTAATTTCTTCTATTTCCTCTATTCCTTCCTAAGTTATTTCCTCTATTCCTTCCTGAGTTATTTATACTGTGGTATAAATAACTCAGCATATGCAATATTTTAAGTTCCTTAGCATATAGTAACCATTTTAAGATAAAAGTGAGAATCACAACAACCACAACAAAAACCATATCTGTACTTTAAGTACTTTACATATTTAATGTGCCTCATAACTACTTATCTTTATCAACTCCATTTTACATATAAGTAAACTGGGTCTAGTAGTTTACAAATAGGTAAACTACTACCAGATAAATCACCAAGGCTGGGCTGGAGAATAATGGGCAGGAAGCTATAGAAAAGGTGGCATAATGTGTTACAGTTGAGGTAACATTTGCACTGCCTTAGAAAAGGCATTCTGTATTGGTAGAGGGAAGAGATGAGCAAAGCCATGGTTATGAAGTATATGGTAATTCCAGGGAACGGTGATGTAATTCATCTGGCACTCGTAGTAACATAGAGCAGAAAAGTAGAAATCAGCCAGTGTGCCGGATTATTAGGGGCTGTGAATCCTAGGCTATAGCTTTCAGATAACTTCTTTTTTCAGTAAAACTGGAAGAGCCCTTGGAGGGTTTTGATCAGGGTGGGTTGGAGGTTGGGGCATAATCAGCACTGTGCTTGTAGGAAGATTAATTTGGCCGCCTCGTGTTTGATGGAGTTGGGAGTGGGGGCCCTGGGTGAGCTGGAAACAACAAAGAAGAGCTCTCCTTTGGACTTTTGAATTCACTTGCATGGTTTTTTTTTTTTTTAAGATTAAAAAGAAGTCATCTTCTGATTCAGTAGGAGAGGATCAGTGTGGGAAAAGGATGAAGGGAAGACATCACGGGTTGCTGAACTCAGATAGCTACCTACAAGGTTGGCAGCTTCATGGCAGATTAGAAAATCATGATGGACAAAAATAACGTTTTAGGAAAGACCGTTCTCTCAGGACTGCTGGTGATTGATGTTAAAGATAGTCACCAAAATAGTCAAGGAGGTCTCTGTTAATTAAATAACGTAAGATAATAAAGAGAGGCACCCCACTACTACTAAACTGCCTGGACTATAGAGTTTATGTATCCATGTATTCTTTGAAATCATAAACACCAAAGGCCTCTTTTATGCTAATCTTATTTTTAAGGCTGATAAAAGAATAATTTGTATGCCCATTGGACACATACAAGTTTATATATACTCTATCATGCTGTTTAAAGGAGTTTATTTATTTATTTATTTTTAAAGGTGACTTTGAGATACAGGGTCATTAAGATGACTGACATTAGAAAGAAAACTTCAACTAAGATTTTTTTTCTTTTTACCACATTGTTTTCTGTTGACATTTCTATGGTCTGGCGTCTATCGCGTTGGTTCTTTTGTTCCCTCTGAAGCGCACAGAATAACTTAAGCTGCCAGTAGTTTAAGGAATATAAGTAGCATGGTTTTTTTTCTGGAGTCAAGAATTATACAGTGCATTTAAAATTTTAACAGCCATTGATAGAGACCCTACGAGATTCAAGCCCACTGGAGTGTTGGACATCAGCTTTTTTAAATATATATAGGAAATGCTCATCCTGGACCATGGGGAAGGCCTACCGACAGAGAGGGTGACTATTTGAAGTGGAATTTATTTTTCATCACAATCCGTGCATGTTTTCTATTGGGGCAACTTGGCGTATACATTTTTAATATTACGGAGCCACCAGTGTTAATAAAAAAACAGCTGAATACATATTGGCATCCTTGGGGATAGGGCTTTGGAATGCTGAGTGGGTCTGCTAGATGGCAAAACTTTGAGAAATCTCTTTTAGAGATTTTGAAAGGCATTCACTTATCAGTAGTCCAGATGCCACTTGAAATGATAAATAAAAAAGCTTTGCAAGGAAGTTTAACTTTGCATTAGCTAATAGAAAAATATTCTAAGGATATATGTGATAAATACGTGGCATGAAAAAACAAGGAAACATGTAAAATTAAACATGCAGTATAGACTAATATCTTTTGTGTTTATTCTTTATCTGGAGATTTCTTTTTAGGCATGGGGTGCTTTCTTATAACTTCATACTCCGCAATCTGAGAGTCGTAGTGGAACTCTTTAAAGAACAACATGGAACCCATATAATTCACTTCTGAAAATACAAACTGATTTCTCACCATAGTAGGGGTTCATACTTTGGTGTCCATGGATAAGCTTTAAGGTGTCTGTCAGCTCTTTGAGTTGTATCAGGAAATTTATATACTATGTGCATTTCAGCATGCATATATATATATATATATATATATATATATATATATGTACATATAATACATATATATATTTTATTTAGGTTCTCAAATGGGGTTTGTAACCCCCAACAGGCAGAGTGCCACTAAGTTACTGGAAGGCAGACATGTGAGTCAGAATTTTGGCAGGTAACAGATGACAAACTCAATTGGGTCATGAGAGTTTCATGAAAAGACTATTTTGCAGGGTGTGGAAGGGTTAAAGGAAATCAACAATTGATGAAGCCCCAGGGCTAGCAACAGTGGAAGGCCAGGACCACCCCCAGACCTGAAGATGCCAGCAGAGGGACCTTGTTCTGAAACCCAGAGAGCTGTAGCTGTAGCTGATGGACAGGGTATATCTCAAGAGTGTGTCCTTTGATGCACTATGCAACTCTGATCCCTATGCAACTCTGATCCCTATGCAACTCCTTTCAAAAAAAAAAAAAGCTTTTTAAAAGTACCTGGCAAGAAGGAGTTAGAGGCAAAATACACACCTAGTTTCCTTCCTGGACTTGGACCATTGTTATTGCCTCCCAATATCGCAGTCTAACCAGAAGGGGAAGGCAAAGAGGCCCAGGGACACAGTCTTTAAAGTCTTCCGGGGCTGTGAGTAGTAGAGAGGGTAGAACGCAGATCTGGAGGAGCAAAGAGAGAACACGCAGCACAGTGGAGCCGAGCTAGCGTGCTTCACTGCAACCCTGGTGTCTGTTCCCCTGATGCCAGCAAGGACCAAAGCCACATTCCGCTACAGTAACTTTCTCACTGTCCAGCCCAATTAAGCTTTACTTGCAGTTATGTTTTTCTTTTTTTTCTCAATATTCTACTATGTAAGGATGGTTTCTAATTGAGCCATGTGAACACTAGTGGGTCGGCAGCTTCCAATTAATTTTAAGTTAAGTTTAGTATCATGGATGTTGGGAAAATGTTAAGGCATTTAGATATCATGTGAAAATATATCATTAGAATATTCTAGAAGCAAAGAGGACAATAGTCACTTATCTACTCCTAGTGAAACAAAACTATGATTGTACTATATATGCAACAGAATTTGTACTTTGTTTTTATTTCAGTGAGATACTCAGATCTGTAAGATCCAATATTGCATTAACTCATGGTACGGAGTTCATTATTGTAATTAGACTGCTTTTTAAGATTATTAGTGGACTCACTAATGTACTTTTAAAAAGCTTTATTTGGAAGGGAGTCAATATCCAAAGCCAATAGACCCGATGGGCTTGTGTGCCACATGCTCTGTTGCTGAAAATCATGTTATCAATTTTCATGTGACTGTTAATCAATTAGAGTGACAGAGAGATGATTTGAAGTCAATTTTCTGTTTATTGCTAAATTAGCAGTTGATCACATGTGCTTATTTGGGGTTCCAAAGAAGCCACGCTTTCCTTTATCAAGAGATAGAATGGAGGTCAATGGTAGGAATAATCATTTGTGATTTTAAAAATATTTGCATATTAGAATTCAGCATCTACCACTGTCAGTTACAGAGCTAACCTGGCAGATCTGTGCTGGTATTTCAGTTGAGACAGCTGGCATAGGAAGACGATGATGAAGTGCTGTACCGATGCAAACATATCCCGTAGATGTATAACCCAGGCAATGGTTTGGTCAGTCCACATGTTGCCCTTGAAATGAACAGGGATCCACATTTTCAAATGGAGACGAGTGCTGCAAGATGTGCCTTCTTCGGGATTGGATGGAAAGATATTCTGGCGATTGTGGAATAGTAACCATGCTATGAGGTGGCCAAATTGTTGGTCAGACGTGGAGAGTGTCAATAAGATTAAAAAATGAATGATACAGTGACTAATACTGGACACGGTGGTAGCGGTGGCGGTGGCGGCAGCTAATTTTTTATTAAGTGTGCTACTGGGCGCCTAAGACTATGCTAAGTATTTTGGAAAACATAACTCTGTGAGCAGCTCCTAAGAGCAGTCATGTCTCTTTAGCAGAGGAAGAAACAGAGGCATCTTTATGTAACCAGATAACGGTCTCCATCTAGTTGTTCTAGGAGTTACCATCTTTAAGAAGAAGAATCAAAGACATAGAAAGATTAGGTGGCTTGTGTATCCTCGAGGTTGAATTTTGTCCAATTTCAGAGGTTGCGAATTTGATTATAATGCTAAATTTTCTGAATTGGCATCCGGAGGCCTCTTTTTGAGGCCTTCCTTTGCATTTCATAAGCTGATTAATCTTTGAGTGTCCATTTCCTCATACATGAAGCAAGGGGTTAGCGAGATAATCTCTAAGGGCCTCTGTAGCCCTAAGTATTCAGATTCTAGAACTATCCAGGAGGGAGCAATTCCTCTCAAATGTATAAAATTATGCCAATATTCTAATTATAAATCAAATGCTAGGGAATCTGGAATGCAGACATTATATTTCTCATAAGAACCTCAACTCCTTGTAATTGCGTATTTTCAATTACTCAGTGGTGTAATTGAATCACTAAAGTATAGCTCCTTAATTTATGTCGGCTAGCAGGTGGACAAGTTTACTATCAGAAGTGGTGCACATTTTGACTTTTCTTCCTTTAAGATACGCTTCCAATTGGAAAATGGAATAAATTACTGAGGATTTGTTGATGATTCACGGTTATAGAGAGAACATTAAAGCTTTGGGATGACAGAATGTATTTCGTCCATATATTTGGACAAGTGAAGTTGAGTTTAAATTACTTATGATAATATTTAATGGTGGGCCAGTAAATGCACTGTTGTCTATTTCGTGAATGTAATTAAATTGTGTAAGACAAGACCTCACTGTGGCTCTTAGCTATTAAATCTCTGTGGTGACGTGAGGTAAGGCTGTCAGTGTTCTGTGGGGAATTACCAAGCCAGAGGAGTTAAGAGGAAGGATTTGCTAAGCTTCTGCCATATATCACTAGCTCTATTTGGATTCTGGAATACCCATCTCAGTGCACTGTCTGGGGTGTACTTACAGGGTTTAAATAGAAATTAAGCTGGAGATGGGTCCATTGCCAAATATAGCCATTTGCTTTCATAAACACAACTAGAGGGAGAATAAAAAAGAACTGCAAGGAACAAGCCAAGCCAGCGGCAGCCCATATAGAAAGATGATTCTCCTACTTTGGGGATCCCAGGGGGAATATCCCCCGCAGGAAGAGTGGTTAGGATGGAGTCAGCCTCCAGATTTGGAATGGTCTTGCTCTGGACTCACTGGGGGAGAGAATTCGATTTGGACGCTGGATCCAAGTAATATGAAGGGTCAGAATCAGGAGAGGGAATTATTCTGGTACCTGTTCCTTGAAATGTATATATCACCCATAGACTTTTAGTCCAACCTTGAACTGATTACATTGGCTTAGCTGGTACCCAGGTTACAGAGAGTGGGTACTACTGATTTTCCTATCAAGGAAAGTTCGGGCTACCTGTGCTGCACCCAGGTTAACCTTGCTGTTAGTTGGGCACCCCCTGAGTTACAGTAATCTCATCTAGAGGTGACAGAGACATTGAGATTAGGTTAACAGAGAGGACTTTAGATAATCGTGAGTGAGAGCTATGTGTATACAGTATTGGTATGTATTTGTACTTGTGTATATGTGTAATAATATATGTGTATACAATATTTACCATACTCTGGAAGGTTCCCTTGTGCCCCTTTCCAGCCAATACCCTACTTCAAGCCATAGATCCTGTGTTGTTTTTCTCTGCAAGGTTACAACGTTCTTTTGTCCATCCGCTTATGTTTAGGCAGGTTGTTTACCGCACAAGGAGACTTGGTTTGAGAGGGCAGGAGGAGCTGAAATCCAGTTCATTCTCAGCTTGCTAAGCTGTGTGTCCTGGTGTGGGAATGCTTGTGCTGGAAGAAAAGAGTATCTTTGATATTTAAAAAGCTGCCATTTAGGTTAGCAGCAGCCTGGATCATTCTAGACATTTAGGTCAACCCAACATTGTTGAGTGTCTACTTTGTACTGGGCACCATGCTAGGTTCTGGTGGGTATGGAATGAGCAAGCTGTGGCTTCTGCTTTTTAGTAGTTTGTGATCTAGTGGGGATGACAGCCAGGTAAATGGATAAAGGTGCTATTGTGCAATATAGGCAGCGATAAAAGTACGTACACACAGCATGTCACAGCTACAAAGAGGAGGGAGGCTTAGGTGGTTTGGCAAGGTTGAGGCAGGCACACATACAAATACCAGTGCAGTATATACTCACAAGTGATTCTTTTTTTTTTTCTTTGAGCATTGGAAAATCCATCAGTGATCAAGAGATGAATGCAAACATACAGCTAGGGACTCCTAGCTTTTCCTGCCAGTAATAGAGATAATACTTAAAAATAAAATCATAATTGATTGCCATGTTGACAGGTAGTCACAAGCATGTCTGTGAATAAATTGGAGTTTGTACTCTTACATGCTCTTGAAAGATCAGTTAGCCTTTCTTAGGTGATGTCTACATAAACATTCTGAAATAATGACTACGAAGGTGAACCTGGGAACATAGCTAACTCGGTTATAATTAATGCCTGCCTCTAAAATATTCAGTTTTAGCCCTGATCATTTTTCTCCAAAAAGAAATCAAAGATTAAATCAATCTAAAAATAGTAATAGTAGCTAACTTTTTATAAGCATCTCAGAACAATCTTATGAAACAGCTTTTTTTTTTGTCAGCTGTATAGTAGAGATAAACCAAGACCCCGGGATGTTAAGTTACATGGCTAACGCCTCGTAACTGGCAGAAGCGAGAATCAAAGGCAGGTTTTTACCTCAGAGTCTGTCTGCTTAATTGCTAAGCCATGATGAAGCTGCCAGAACAGTGACTGACACTGGTTAACAAAGCTTCTTAAATAACTTTTCCACTCCTTAGGATGAAAACTGTGTTTGAGAACTTTTATGCCATCATAACATATTTAGGCTCTCAAGAAATGCCGTAGATTCTTTGAAATGGATAACTAGAGGGTAAGGTTAAATAATAATAGCAAACACTTCCAGAGTACTTACAATAAACCTGATATTATTCTAAGTACTTTATATGACCAGTTACTCTTTATCCATGTATAAAAAATACTTAAAGTGTGTAAAGTGCTTTAATCTTAAGTGTATGGCTCACTGGATCTTTTATATGTGTATACAACATTTTCAACACTCCAGAAGGTTCCCTTGTGCCCCTTTCAAGTCAATACTCTACCCAAGAGGTTACCACTCCCAGAAATTACTTCTATCATTATAAATTAGTTATATCTGTTCTCGTACTTCATGTAAATGGAATCATACATTATTTATTCTTTTGTATCTGTCTCCTTTTGCTCTTTAAAATGTCTATTAGATTTACCCATGTTGTTACACGTATGAGTAATTATTTATTCTTATTGTTGTGTAGTATTTCATTTTATTGATTTCCCACAATTTATTTAGTTCTTCTCCTGTTGAATTGTTTCCACTCGGGGGCTAATATAATTAAAAATGCTAGAAGCATTTCCATCTATGCCTTGGGTGGAATATACATTCAGTTCTGAATATAAACGTAGGAGTGGAGTTTCAGGGCCACGGTGTGGGCGTGCGTTTCGCTTTAGCATTCACTGCCAGATAGTTTTCCAAAGTGGAAAATTCTAGTCACCCTACATTTGTGCTACTACTTGGTACTGTCAGTCTTTTAAATTTCAGCCATTCTAGTGGATATATAGTAGAATACCACTTTATTTTCCTCTAAATACTTTAAATTTGATCCTCACGATAACTCCTGGAGATTGGCACTATTATTATCCCCCATTTCACAGATGAGGAAACTGAGGCACAGAGAGGTTAAGTAACTTGCCAAGGCTCACACAGCTAGTCAGTGGCAAGGCCATTATTCAAACACAGGCAGCCTTGTTCTGGAATGCATATTCTAAAACACTTTGCTTTGCAATGGGGCTACTTATCAGAGGTAAACAGGTAGCTGTTCTCTGGGATTCTGCCGTTTAAGCCTGCAGTTCCTAAACCCTATGAATTATATCTTCAAGCATTTTTGCCATAGTTCTTTATCAACAGTATGAATACTACTTAGTAATTTTATTTAAAATATAAGTCATCGTAGCTTCTTCCTAAACTGTTGTATCTAAGTCAATGCAATTACTTTCATCCTAATAAGTATTAAATACAAATATATAACTCTCACATACCATAGTGATGCTCATACTTTAAGAAGCACTGACTTAAGCTATGTGATGACCTGCCTGCCAAAATCACCTATTTCCCAGAGGTTTAAACACATTTTTTTTTGCCATATATAAAACGATGAAAAAAATTAACATTAAATTCAAAATTTTGGCCCCATAGTGACACCAATACTGCTTTAATAGTTTCAACAAGTGTTTTCCACACATTTCCTACGTTTCAGATATTATGTGTGGCTCTTTAAGAGGCAGAGTGATAGATAGTAGGACCCAGTCCTAGTGATGGTCAGTCTCCTGGGAGATTACAGTTTATGGGAAGAGGAGGGGGAAGAATTAGGTCCAGCCATAAGTTACAGTCCCAGAAGGCAGAATGCGCCATGTGCTACAGAGCGGTTCCGAGTTCCCCACATCTTTGTCTTTGAAATGGCTCCATGGTACCATCTAGATGCCTCAAACATGCTACTGAGGCAGCAGTTGGTGTTTATGTGTGCCACTCTTTTGATCAGAGGGAGAAAAAACTATTTCATCTTTATCCTCAATCACTTTCCATTAAAATATATAATTTTTGCTCCTTTAAAATTAATCTATTTTACTTTTTATCATTAAAGTACAAAAAGAGACAAAATAGGATAACAGTGACACAAACCACGATATACTATATACTAACTGCATACCTGTTATAGACTTTAACAGTTAACAATTCATGGCCAACTTTCTTTCTCGTTTCTTTAGTTCTACCCACTATCCATTTCCTCCTCCCATATTACTTTGGAGCCAATCCAAGACATTATTTCTTCTGTAAATATTTCATTGTGTTTAAAGAAAAGCAATCACACTACCATTAGCACGTCAAAAAAATTAACAATAATTTTTACTATCAAATACATAGTCAATGTGAAAACTTCCAATTATTTTATACATGCCATTTAACAGTTTGTTTGAAAAAGGATCTAAATAAGGTCCATGTGTTGCCATCAGTTGATATGTCTTTTAAGGTTCATTTACTCTATAGATTATCCCCTCCCCATCTCTTTTGTTGTACCTTATAATTTATTTATTCTAGACCGATCATGTCTAACTTCTGAGTTTAGAATAACAAAATGGAATATGGAGATTGGAGTTTCTGTTCTCTCCATCTTAAGTATCTTGAAAGAAAAAGACCTTAGTATTGACTTCCGAGTTACTCCTTGGGAGAAACACTGGGGCTTTCTCATATGTTTAGAAACATATTTTCTGCACGTCCGGCAGATATCTACATAATTATTTATTAATGGCGCTGTGGCACCACTAACCACCAGTCCTACGCTCTGCTCACCCACGAGTTTAGGCAGATAAAGGCAAAGTGGATCACTCAGCATCCTGAGGCTTCAGACCCAGAACTTTGCCATTTTGATGTGAATAGTATTTTTGAGGGAAAATCGACTTGAAAGCAGCTTAAATGTAGCAGTAAATGAATATGAGTCAGAGTTAAGCGTCCCATCACCCGGCTCCATACAGCCCCGTCTCTTGCAGCCATCTGAAGCCATTTCTGCAGAACTCTGCCTAGTCAGTTTCACACAGGGTAGCAGCATGACACAGGAATAACCGCTTTTGTATTTCTGTGCATGTGCCTTTCCCCCTCTCTCATGCACTTGAAGGCATTTTGGAAGAGTGTTTTTTTTTTCTTTTTTCTTTTTTTTTTTTAAACAGCATATAAAGCTAAATTGAATTCCATGCTAGTAAAAAGGGTGGCTTATGTTAGAGACAAGATATGTTCTTTCAACTCTAAATGGAATGGCAAGAATCTAAATGCAAGGTGTTATTTCCTGTGGGCCGAGAAAGGCTATTTTTTCTTATGATACTTCTCTGTACCATTCTTGTACTGTTTTCTAATTGGAGTGTGTGTGTGTGTGTGTGTGTGTGTGTGTGTGTGTGTGTGTGTGCATCTGTTTATTCCTTCTCTCTTTTTTACTATGAAAATAGTAAGTGCTATATAAGTATAAGGCAGCATGTGCTAGGCAATGTTTCAAGTGCTTTGTGTACGTTGACTCATGTGTTTTCTCACAATAACTCTTTGAGGTAGGTATTCCAACTACCTCCATTATACAGGTGAGGAAACCAAGGCAGGATCACATGGTCCTGGATCACACGGATAGTAACTAATGGACCAGGGATGCACACCCAGGAAGTCTGGCTCCAGAGCCTGTGCTTTTAAGCACTGCTCTATTCAGCCTCTTCGGAGTCGTATATATGTTCACTTTGAACCATATGCTCCTTCTGGACTGTTGCTGGGGCAATCTACATACCATCTGGGTGACTTTGAACAAAACCCTTAAAAATCTCTGCTCCTAGGTTCTTAACATAAAATGGAGATAAATCTCATGGAAGGTTTTAGTGAGATCAAATAAGATAATATTAAATATAGAAGTGTGCCTGTTCCAGAGCAGATGTTTCATCAATTCAGTTGGTTTTGCTAGAAGTAGTTGAGCATGTGTTCTGTGCTAGGCACAGAGGATAAAAGATAGCCAGGACAGACATGACCCATGACCTCTCACAGTCTCCTGTCCACTGGGATAGGTAGACAAAACCAACAAACGATGACCCATTTTGACAATTGCTGAAAAAGAAATAAACTGCTGTTAGTTTCCTTAGACATGCTGAGCCTTGAACTTGGCCCATAGGAGAAGCTCAGGGAATACTTATTAGATTAGATGGACTACATCAACCGCTGAAGATTATCACCAACTGTAGCTTAAAAATGCAAATAGCACATGGAAGTGAGATCTGAAAGGGCAGAAGGTGGAGCAGGGCTGACACAGATAGAATACAGCGAATACAAGTCAGAAAGAGTATAGCACAGTGTCTAGCTCCCAGCTATGGACACATGACACAGAGGGAAGGCAAGAGGCATCATCAGCTTGGAGCCCCTGTGTGAGTCCTATCTCTGCTTTTGGCCAGCTCTGGGACCATGGACAAGATTTTTAGTTTTTAAAGGATTTTAGCCTAATTTCACTTCTGCCCTTTATTTATAAAAACAGAGCTGGGAGTATGTACTTGTAGGATTTCTGTGATTGTTACATCAAAAGGTTATGAGAAAATGCAAGAAAATTCTTAGGAAACTGGCTGATGTATTATAATTTCTCAGTGAATAGTTTTTATTATTATTGTTATATTCATTATTATTATAACTTCATTACTGTAATATTACTGTAATAAACCATCTATATCACTGCTAAATTAATGTTACCTTTTTCCCCCCTTTGTTAGATGACTCAAAAAATAATGTCATAGAAAATCATGGTATGGTAGAAAGACTCTTGTCTGAGTGGCGAGGGTTTGGGGTTTATTCTGCCACCGTTGGTAGGATAGACTTTAAATAGCCACTTCCCCTCTCTGGGCTTCAGTTTCCTCACAGAGAAAATCTGATTTGGGCTAGACAGGCTCCAAGTTCATTTTTAACCCTGGAAGTCTGTGATGATCTTCCGAGATTGCACGCTGTCCATTGGAGACCCCCATGGGAGTGAATTACTAAGAGACCTGTCATCATTAACAATTCTCAAATGAGAATGATTTTAAATGTCCTCCCACCTAGGTGCGTGTCTGGAGACATTTTGATTGTCACAACTGGGGTGTGCTACTTGCATTTGGTTGCAAGAGATCACTAAGCATCTAATAATGTGCAGGACAGACATATACAACAAAGTGTTAACAGTACTGAGATTGAGAATTCTTTGCTTACCTTGTGTTTTCTAACATCAGGAGCCGAGCCACAAACACACATGGACATCCCCATCCACAGTTATTTTACTGGGCATCTTGGTCATTTGAAAGGGTCACATACAAATGTTATTATTCAGGAGGCTTTTCTTTCTATTCTCTTCCGTCTCTTCATGACTGCCTGTCGGGAGCAAAGATGCGGTATCATATGGCAGTAGAAACGCAATTAGGGACACCTTAGAGAGGAGAGCATGCAGCAACTTCTGTGTAAAGGGGCCGGCCGTAAAGGGAATGGAAATGGGTCACCATCTATCTTGCTAATGGACTGATAGGCAATGAGTGATTAGATTCTTGTGGGAATCCTTTTGTAACATTAATTCATTCCCTCCCTGTGTGTGGAGTGCCTGTTGCATGCCAGGCTCTGTGCTATTGCTGGAAATATAGAAAAGAGCAAAACAGAGCAAGTCTCTTATCATCTCCCAGGCAAGCCCTACTAATCCTTCCACACCCAACTCAGAGAACCTTCTTTTTTTTCTGACTCTTTCTGGGTGAACTTGGTGCCCTCCTGTCTCTTGCCACTGAACCTTGCATGTACTTTCTTGCTCATCTGTTTTTCTGTCTGCTTTCCTGCAGAGATCAGATCTGGTTCTTCTCTGGATCCTGAGCTGAACATCTTGCCTTGTGCCTGGCACTGAGCGGGTACTCAAAAACTGTTGAAAGAATGAGTGAGAAAGAGAAGGAAGGAAGGAAGGAAGGAAGGAAGGAAGGAAGGAAGGAAGGAAGGAAGGAAGGAAGGAAGGAAGGAAGGAAGGAAGGCTTAAAGGCCAGTCTTCTTGCAGTTTTAAGACTTCTTCTTCCTTCGCCTTCATTCCAGTCAGCCCTGTGTATCTCAAATTGGAAAGAGAGAAGGAAGAAGTATGGAAGACAGCTTTCCAGATGAGCTCTCACTGGGGTGCACTGAGGTGACTGTCACTTGGAGAAAGGGAGGCTAAGGGAGGCTAATGGGATCTGAGGTCAATTTTAACACAGGCGAGAATTGTGGATGAGCTGGTGTTGTGGGTCAGCGCATGAAGGTGATCAAGAAAAATAATGGGACTGGTAACTGCTCTTTAATGGGCAAATATTAATGACCTCCATAAAGATAGTATATAGCACAAAAGGTATTATTTTCAGTAGATGTTTTTGAGTTGTATGAATTAATAAGGAGCAGCTTGGGTAGTGGAACTCATTAATTTCTCAGACCTAACTTATTTACACTGAAAGTAAACGTTTCTCAGACTGGTGACATCAGCCATTACAGATGGTGTGCCTGGTGGAAACTGTACTCGTCTTAGGGCATGCAGGTGGGAGGGAGGTGACTTCATCTTCTGTTACCTGCTACCCTCACTGAAACCAAAAGTCCATACCCACTGAGAAGACATTTACAACCGATCACATAGTGACTGTGTTTCTTACACATAACTGCGTAACCATTCATTCAGTTCTTTTGGAATTGCTTCAGTTGGTCAGTGGTCTGTTGTCCTCATCAAGAGGTTATTAGTGTTAACTTACAGTGCAGTTCTCCCCTTTCACTTCGCCAGCTAAGGCACTCCGTCTGCATGGCGGGTGGCTGACTGTGGAGTGGAGAGTCTCCCTCTGATGTCAGTTTCTTCCTGTAAACCCCTTTCCAGACCAACATGCCTCCGATATACAGCCTCCTGGGAAGCTGTGCTGTCCCCAGAAACTGTTCAATATATATAGGTCATTTCTCTTGAGTCTTTAGTTGAGGACTTTGATTCTGGCAATGGTATAAAAGCACCATCTTTCATATTATTGTCGTTTTCTTGTGGACATTTTGGAGTCTTGGCTAGAAACAGATAATAAGAGTGGAGCAATTCTGTTGAAATAATTCTTAGGCTTTATCATTTCCTTTTTCTCACTTACTCATACTAATGGCCACATCACCTGCTTTACAAAAGGGAATGGAGAAGGGGAGTCAAGTATGTTGGGTGTTTTTGATATGATATTGCCTTCAACCCTTTCTCTAAGGTAGACATTATCTGAATGGGGAAATCAAAGCTCTGGGACAATAGGTAACACATAAAAATCAGAGAGCCAGAAAGTGGAGAACTGGGATTTCAATCCTGATTTGTCTTTGCTCCAAACTTTTGGTAAATCCTATCAAATACTATCTGTGAGGAGAAGGAGAGGACCAGGTAAAGCTGGAGGCAAAGGACTTTATAACTGGAAAATAGAACATTAGCCATAGTATGCAGGAAAAGTTGAAGGACTGAAATATTTTCCACCATTTCTGCTAATAGGCATCTTGGAGGCATGTTGATTTCGTCCAGCAAAACCCTTGAAATTCTTCATCATTTCTCCCCATAGATCATCAACCAGGCTTGGAAAGAGTCAAGCTCTGGTCAGTAAAATTACCAGCATCCTATGTCTTGAAATTTATCTTAATTTATCTTCTGGATGGTGTTGAAAGTTTTGGTTTCCTTTGTAGAAAGTGGATGGACAGTGTAGCAAAGAATAATATTGCTAGCTAACATTTATTGAGAACTTTCTACATAACGGGTAAACATCTAGTGCTTCTGAAACTGCTTCTAAGGGACACCCCACCTTCCTTTTTCAAAAATTCTAATCTGTCACGGACTGTTGTCCTATTAAACTATGATAAAAATTAATTAATAGAAAAATGAAATTTAAAATGACATAAAGAATATAAGCCCATCATCTTATTATTATTAGAGTCAATGGTCATGAAAATTATTCTCTCAGATGGTTGATTTCAGCATTTACCTGATCATGGACTGGTGACATACAGAATAATGTATGACTGGCATGGTCCATGGACCACACTCTGTGTAGCAACTTACATGAAGCTATTCTTGGGAGGATTATTTTCCCATGTTACAGGAGAAGAGACAGAGGTACTAGGATGAATTTCCCAAAGCTATAGAACTAGTAAGATGAGGAGCCGACCTTGGAAGGCAAGCAGCTGATTCTAGGCCCTGCCCTGTTAACTTCTGCACATTCTACCTTGATTCAGGAGGTACAGAGTTTGGGCTCAGGATGGGATGGACTCCAGGCAAATCCTGACTCAGTCTTTTAACACCTGTGTGATGTTAGGATTAAGTGATAGATATCTCAAAGACTCATAGGTAGCCCCTGACATGATGTAAGGTGCTCAACAAATAGAAGCCATTCATTTTGACAAGGACATTATTCCAAATGGCACTTTGATGATGATTTAGGGTGAATTACTTGATTTGGTGCAGGTAATATTCCACATGCTAATGTGTCTCGACTGTCATATTTGTCAGAAAACGCTTCATCAGTGGTTTCTTTATTCCATGAAAGAAATTAAGTTTAATTTTATCATTTTAATATCTCTGTCCATTTATTTTTAAATCCTATGGCAAGAATACTCGACTAAGTTGATTTTTCCAAACCTCAGTCTCCCCATCTATAAAATGGGGATGATAATAATATGATCTATTTCCGTGTTGCTGTGACAATTCAGTGAGTCGGCATATGTTATGCATTTGTCACAGTGCCTCGTAGATAATGAGCACTTAGCAAATATTAGTCATTATTATTGGTGCTGATTTATGGAAAAAAGATAGGATGCCAAGACATCACTCATTCACTATATGTGGATTTTAACCAAAAAGTTTGTAAAAATTAATGATACTATGAATGATTAATTATTAGAACTATTTTTTTTTTAGTACCTGTACTGCTGGTCCTAGCGTTAGTCATATCCACACACATTATTCATGTAATTCTTGCATCATTTTACTGATCAATAATCAAATCTCATGGTTGTCAAGTAATGCGCTCAGTGTCCCACCTGGCTGTACTGCACACTGTTTTCCAGTTTGTTCCACTCAGAAGCAAACCTGATAATAAAGGATGAGTTTGCATTTACTTAACTTCAATGTTGGGACCTGTTCCAAGGCGTTACATGAATCATCTCGTTTTATCCTCACACAATCCTATGAGATAAGATCCCCATTTTTTATAGATGAAGAAACAGAGGCGAGGGAAATAGAGAACTCAGGCAGTGAGAATGGGACCAAGCTTCAAAGGCAGGGAGTCTGATTCCACAGCCCACGCAAAGCTATAAATGAGAGAGAAGAGTGCACGCGCGCGCGCGCGCGCACACACACACACACACACACACACACACGCACGCACACCAGCCGGGTGGTAGGTGCACATTATCCTGTTTCTTGGGTTAAAAGTTTTCCCTTCCCTGTAAAATAAGAGGGCTGTATTAGAGTCCTTTCTACCACTAAAAGCTGAGGACTCTTTAAGTAGGAGGACAAAATACAGCTTTCTTTGTATGTCTTCACCACATTACTGACCTGTTCGAAAATGGCCATCACATGAATGGCTTAATTTATACTTAGGCCCTATTTATACAATTTTGGGGAAAGAAGTCAAGATGGAGGCCCAACAGAGCAATTTCAAACATGTTATCAGCCTCTTACTCGGGATTAGTCCTGGAGTGCTGATTCTCTTCCTAAACGCACACACAATGGCGTTGTGGGCTGAGAGGTTTCTCAGGTTGTATTTCTTCTCCCACAGCTTTCCTATACACTCAGCTCCTTCCAGAAACTACCGATGATTGCCCGTGGTGCAAAGTGGACACTCCATGACTTGGAGTGGAGAATGGACCATTATTTGGTGGAAGTGTGTCTAAAGATTTGCCAATTTTCCCCACAGAGTCTTCGAATGTTCTATTGATAGTGGCTCATTTGTTGGTCTACAGAATTAAAGAAAAATGTTTTGTGAAACTCTTAGCTTTCCACACTGATCTTGAGAATGTATATAAGAAGCAGTATTTGTCTTTCACTTAAATTCAATGGGAGAAAAGGACCTAAAAGACGATTGTGCACACTCTATAGACAAGGAACTGGAGATCAGAGACGTGACCTATCTAAGCTCGAGAAGCCCTGGATCATGGATGATCTAAACCAAGGGATCCATTCACCTCCGATCCTTTACAATGAATATTATATTTACAAACATTTCTTGGAAGAGCATGTTTATGGCAAAGATCAGAAACTCATAGGCCCACAGATGATGCAAATGAGTGATGCAGTCAGGTAAAGGGCAAAGAGGACAAGTGGGGAGTGTGGCTAGTTGAACCCCACAAAACCGCATTGTAACGAAAAGTTACAACGTAGCATTAGCTAAGTTGAACTGTATGTAAAATGTCTTAATTTTATATCATCATTTCATTCAAATTTTTCAGGTAGTGTAGGCCCAAACACAACAGGATGCTAGGTCAGCCATAAACCATGGCGTGCACATTTGCAAACACAGATGTGCCAAACACATCGATGGCAGCTTCTCGAACGACAGTTACAGCACCAGGACGTAAGTTTTCTCCTGCTTCGTTTCCTATTGAATTATGTGATGATTAAAAAAAAAAAAAACCCATCACCTACTCCTGGAGTTATATTTAAGTCAGTCGAGAGCAACTTCTTCTTTACTGGACATTTCATATATTTATGACGGGGTCTCTTAGTCCATCTCTCGCTATCGGTGGCGCTTGAGGCTGTGCCGACTTCTGTCTCACCTGTATTAACATCCATACTTTCTTCCCTGGTGATGAATCCCCATTTGTGAGGGGGTGAGGGAATGGAGAGAGGTGACCGGCAGTTCTAAATAAGTATTAGAGACATGTCAAACTCAGTTAAATAAGAGATTTGAAGGGGGGCCTGGGAGAGGAAACGCATCCGTGATTCTTGTCAGGGAGGAGAGCGTATTCCTTCAAGAAAGATGGGAGAAATGAATGTGAATTGAAAGAAACTGGAGATTTTATCACTGCAGATAAATCTCTACTGCACTCTCCCAAAACAGGGCCTTAGCTATGACATAAAGATGATGGTGTGTAGTCAAGTGTATTGAAACTCCCACAGATGTTTATTTGAAGTTCAGTGTTAATAAAATACATAGATGCATCTCTCTATTTCTCTTCATGTTCCCCCCCACCTCTCTCTATTCATTTATCCTGTTCAGCCCCTGAAGAATTCCCCTTTTTAGAAGACAGTGCATAACTCCTTGCCCTGGGTGTCCCATATTTAAGAGGATCCAGGAAGAATCAGTTTGAAGGGACTGGGGATCATTTTTAGCTTTAGGAAAGGAAATCCTGAGTTTAGGGACAGGGACATTTTATATTGCAACTCTGTAACAGTGTAGGTTTCCAGCTCACCTGTCAGAAGGACTTTATTTATCAGTCTTAAAAGTACTAAGTAACTTGTCATTACTTCTCTAACAGTGGGAGGTAATTAAATCCTACATGCTTTAAGGAATCAAGCCAGGGTCAGTGCTGTTTTGCATACAGCATGCACAGATTAGTGGAAAGTAGCCTGTTTAAACTGTCACTTGATATTATATTAGCTATTAGACAAACAGCACAGGACTGTAGAGCACAGCAGATACCTGGCAGGACCTCTCTCCATCCTTGCGCTGGGCGGTTGCGTAAGCCGGCACTCCCTCGTTTGGGAAAAATGTAACACACGTAGACAGTAGGAGAACTTGACCACAGTCTGGTCTGTTTAAATTGCCATTAAACGCCATCATGCTTGGGGCTTTTTACTTGAAGTTGGTCTCTGAGAAAGACCTGGACAGGGAGGAAGTAGATCTAAAAGGCTGCCCATCAGTATTTGGAGATTGTCACACGGGGGCGTGGGCAGCAATGTGACAGGGCTGTTGAGAAAAGGGAAGAGCAGAGATTGAGTTAAGTGGAAGACACAGGCAGGCAGTGAGGGGAGAGGCAGGAGCTGCTTCGTGTGAACCAGGCTGGGGATGAGCCGGCTGCTGATGCAGTGGAATCAGAATCTGGTTTCATCACTTACACGCTGTGTGATTTGACTTAACTTCCCAGCGTTGGTTTCCTTATCTGTGAAATGGGCTCGTGCAAGATGCCTGAATCAGGGCTTTGCACTTGGGGTTCACTCTGGACGTACAGGTCCTGGCAGGATAAGAAGGCTGACCCCAAACTTAGAACGGTATCCATGAGTGAGTCAAGTCTGAATGTGGTGCCAAAACACAGAGAGGAAGTTTGTCACTTCTCACGGTAGTCTGCTTGCTCGGTGTGCTGGCCTGTGGTTTCCAGGTGTTGATTACACCAGAGGGAAGGCAGACATAAGTAAATGTTGTTGGCATTTGCAAAGTGGACATCACAGGACAACATTTTAGCTGTAAGCTGCCGGTTAAGTTGGCTGCCCTTTGAAATACACTCCTAAGAGAAGCTAAGGTTCCACCTGCTTTGAAGGTTTGTAACAAAACATCCCCAGCTCTCTGTCAGGGATGCCGCCTACTCTGATCACCCCTCATGCCTCACGCTTTATTTTTACTTTTCTTATGCGACCTACTTTTTCTACCTTGCATTACGGTATTTGGAGGTTTTAATCTCCTCTAGTCCAAATCCCTGTGTGATCCAGCTTTGACGCATCCAGAGCATCCAGTACAAACCCTGGCTGTAACAGGAGTTCCACAAATGTTTGTCGAATGAATAAGCAGTTTTCTAAAAGATGGCAGGGTGATTTTATTGACCTGTTTCAGTTTTTCCTGGCCAAGGATTACATCATGTCTTCTTTAAGTATCTGAAGAAAGTAAGTCTTAAGTCAAAGGCCCCAAGAGTTTGTTTCCTGAGACATCAAACCCCATAGCCTGTAGGTGTCAGGCTGGAAGATTTTGGAGTTCAGAGACAGGTGCGCCCTGTACATTCAACCAGCCAGCTCCATGAGCAGTGCCAAAATATTGGCCCTTAACTGTGCTTTTCTAAACCTGTTCCTTTTTTGTTAACTTAGATTTCAGACGCTACAGAAAAATGGACACTTGGCTGAAGCCACAGCAGAATGGAGAGGTCAGGGGGGCTGTGACCCACCCAATCTGCCAGGGCCGCAGGGTTCTTGCTCCTTGCTCTCCTGTCTGGGGCAACTGGTGATGCCAACTTTGAATTAGATGTTCCGGTTCCTACTTAGGGAGGCATCTTGTGCTGCCGACTCACTGTCCCCTCCCGGCCGGTCACCTACCTTCGCCACCATAACAGAAAATGTTGGATTCACTATGAGGTGACCGCCATGTGCCACGTGGTCTTCTCGGTCCCTGGAGTGTGTCAGTGAGCAGACAGGTGGAAAATCTCAGCCTGGTGGCACTTAGATCCTAATGGGCAGAGGGAAGGGGCCCAACAAGATAAACACAGTAAGTAGGTGACAGCTCTGTTGGGAGAGACAGAAAGTGCTATGGGAAAAGAGCAGGGTGGGAGGGAGACATGAAGGGGAGAGCAGACAGAGACAGACAGAGTGTTTGGGGAGATTCGCATACACTGAGAGAGACAGAGGACCAGAGACAAGACAGGGAAATAAGGACAGAACCTGTGAGGGACAGTGACGAGACGGACAGAAAGAGTGAGACACAGGAAGAGCTGGGCAGAAAGTGAGGAGGGAACCGGCCACACCAAAGAGCAGGAGTTCCTCCCAGCCTCACCAACCCACCTGCTGCTGCTTCGTCTTCCAACGTCCTCCCTCACGCCCTTCCGTCTGCTCTGGGCACCTTCTCACACCACCACCTAGCCGTCTTCGTAACATACACAGCCCATCATTTCGCCATCACAACCCTGCCCGAAAGTCACCTAGTCCCTCCCTGTGGCCCTCAGGCCACGTTCACCCCTAGCACTGACTACTGCCCACCTCTCCAATCTCAACTCTCGCCATCAGCCCCACCCAGCTACATGGCACTGGGGGGCCTTTCTTAGAGACAGAGCTCTTGCATCTACCCTGAGAAGCCTTCTCTGAGTACCCCACTTCTAATGGGGATCAGGACCCACTTTCATAGACTCCCCTGATTTCTCTTAGTTCGTAGTGAGCTGAGACAGGCAACGCTAACGCTAATGCCAGCTAACCCACAGGATGCTTACTAAGGGCCAGGCACTGTGCTGAGCATACCATGTATCAGCTGGTTTAATCTCCCTACCAATCCTTTAAGGTGGGTACTATTATTGCCTTCACTTTAGAGATGATGAAACTGTGGCACAGAGAAGCTTAGAGACTTGCCCGAGGTAACCCAGTGTGTAAGTAGCAAGCAGCCTACTCTTCTCACTTAAACAAATATGTACACATGGCTCTTATTCCTAATACTGGATTGATCACTGTTTTTGTGATGTTTCTGTGCTAGCCCTTCACTCCTATCCTTCCCACTCCCCAGATAACACATATTCCCAGATTGTGAGCTGCTCGAAGACAGAACAGACAGACCCTTTTGGGGTGTCACTTAGTACCTGGCAGAATCAGGAGGAAGGCGTGCATCATGGCTTGAACGTCTGTGCAGGGCTAACAAGTGACCCGTGTGTTTCTTAGTCGTGGCTCTGGAAGTCCTGAGTGACACTGTCTAGTATAAGCCTGTCTTAGGAAGCAAAGAATTCTGGAGAGGGTTTCCTGGATGAGGAGACCTTTGGAAATGGCCAGTCCCTTGTCCCCTGGAGGCAGCTGCCTGGCCAGCAGAGCAGACTCTGCAATTTCTCATGTGCCTGAAAGGGAAAGAGGGACAGATGAGGACAACCCTGCTTGCCTCCTGTGCCAGGAAGCCTGCCAGCAAGACGATACTTTCAGGGGCCATGTCAAAGGCTCTGATGGGCTGTGATGCGTAGGGGGCCACATAGGCCTTTGCCAGGAGGCCTGGGGCATGGTCGGCACTCGCTCTTGTTTTCACAGCCTTGGAATAGTTAGTCCCACCACTGAAGGCACAGATGGTGACCAGGCCACACTGGCCTGAGCAGAGCCACGCGGCCACGTTTGAACTCTTGTTAGTCAGCATGTAGGTGGCGTTTACATAGGGATTCTTGAAAAAGTAGAGTTTATGAGAAAAGAGAGAGAATACAGAATATACTAAGTATTAACTTTCCCTGCTGGGGAGAAAAATACATGGCTAAATGGACACATGCTCCCTGGGGGGCTTTGAAGAGGCAGGAGGTGTAAGACTTTGAGAAAGGAGATGCTAATATACTTCCACTCTCTCCCCGTCCCTTTGCTGTCTCCATTCTCAGCAAAACCTCTCCACCCACTAGGACGGGGCCCTGTGACATCACAGTGCTTCCCTTACACATCTTGATCCCCTTGGAAAAGTCTTGAGAGCCCATCTCCTTACAAGCATTGAACTTGACTTTCTCCGGTAGCCAGTTGCCTTAAACCTGTGAAGTATTGTCTGGTGAGGGTGGAAAACATAGAGTGCAGGAGGAAAACAAAAATAAATAAGCGCTTCTACGACATCCATATTGATATTATACTTTTAAAACCTAAAAGCCCCTGCTGACTGCGGGAAATTAACGATAGGTAGAGTCAATATTAATTGTCCCTCCAAAAAGCAGTGGGAAAAAGCCTCCAAAATGAAGACCAATATAATCCCCCTGCCAGTACTGTATTGAGCCTTTCTTCCAAAAAAAAAAAATATTTTTTTAAACCACTGACAGGATTATTTAGAAAAGCATTTACTTCGTCCTGCTAATGGAAAACCATGATAATGATCTTGGAACAATAGGCTTTAGAAACATCAGCTCTGGGGTGATGACTGACTTCCCACTCGGTCAATGCTGCAGTTTTTCTTTGAAAGGGAAGCCACCAGGACTCAGGGTGGAAGGTGGTGGGATATGTGACCTCCTTGTAGAGTTTTGTGTGTGTGTGTGTGTTTTGTTTTGTTTTGTTTTGTTTTGATTTGCATTTCCCGTGAATTATTCAATGCAACTCCAACAAAGGAGGAAAAAGCAGATGATATCTCTTCGAGTTTGCGGATTAGCCAATTCCTCCATTCGGGTAGGGCTCCACGTGTTTCTAGTTTCTCTATACGTCCCTAGAAATGGAGCATGATCCTTACTGCAGTTCAAGTGAATGATTTTTCAATTAGCCTGGAGTTCCTTTGTGGTACCCCCTTTGTAGTCCTATGTGGTGATATAGAGCGAAGGTTTAAGAGGTTTTGGACAATTTACGTGGTTTGGAGAGGCAGTTTGTCACGGAACAATATCTGCCACAACTTTTATGTTCAATTTGAGTCCTAGGTCTTTTGCTTACGTTTATAGCTCTGTTTTCTGAGGTGTCACAGCAAACTGAAAGGCAGTGTGTCGATGGCGGTGGTGTTGGTGTGGGCTTTCTGCAGGGGGCTAGGAGAGCTGGGAAGACCACTTCTCAAGTACATAGAGTCAATGGCCATTGGTATAATTGGAGGGCTACTTGGTGAGTCTCATCAAAATATTTTGAACCGTGAAAATCCTTTGGACTGAGACCTTTACTTTGAGGGTAGTGGAATAGTGTGTGTGGAGAAAAGAATGGATTTAGGATTCAATCAGATTTGGAAGATCTGAGATTACTACTTTCTAAGATAAGTTACAGCCATGCCTTGGAGGTATCGTGTTTGGTTCTAGAACATTACAATAAAGCAAGTCATAATATTTTTGTTGGTGGATGGTCTTGCTTTCAATTTGTAAAAACCACAACACCTATGGAGTTCAATAAGGAGTATGTCTGTACTTATCCTCATTGTATCTCAGTCTGCTAATCTGTAAAACTGGGATTGGTACGAAGATTACATTAGATAACGTGTGAAAAGTGTTTCCTAGGAGCCCGGCACAAAGTAAGTCCTCAGAAATAATGTTCCTATTATTGCTGCTGCTGTTGGGACTTTAGCCCAAGACACTAGATAGGGACACGCACAAAGATTTAGTTAGAAAGATGTTCCTCACAACATTCTTCTAATAGTGAAAAACTGGATTGACTAAATGTATTATGGCAAACACAACAGCCATTGTCTTATTTGGCTGCTAAGAGCCATGTGGTTGATATTTATCGATAGAACAGTATTCACAATAATTTAAGTGAAACATTAGGTTGCAAAGTAACATTATTCTATTGTCTGTTTAAATAGTACAGGCATAAATATGCACCCACATACCGAAAAAGTATAACTGGGTGTATGGTGGGTGGCAGAATACAAATGTTATGTTATAATTAGTTGTATTTACTTATTCTTTTGCTTATCTGAAGTTTTTTTTTACAATGTTTACATGTTGTTCTTGATTAAAATCTATTTTTGAGTGGAAAAAAATAATACTTTAAAATGGGGCTTCCAACTGGGGGATATCCTCTTTAATGGTAAAAAAAAAAAAAAAAAAAAAAAAGTCACAGCGTTATTATGGCTTTATCAGAGATTTCAGGATGTGAACTTGTATGTGCTGGGGGTTGTGTCACTTGATCAGAAATCATAAGAAAGGGATGAAAGATCAGGAACATTTGAAAATGAGATCATGAGGAATGAGAACTCTATAGTCGCTTGGCCCCATTTATTTTTTTAAATAGGAGACTTACTGACATTTGAAAAATGGAGACCTGTGCCACTGACTTGAGGTTGACTGGCATTTATGGGCAGTGTGAGGTATTATTTGCCTCTTTTTCAGCACTCTTACTCCTCATCCCCACGCTCGCCCATCCACCCTCTGAATTAAATTGGATAAGCTATAAAACTTTCTGAAATTGCTACGTACAGAAAAGACTAGTTGTCGTTTTCAAAATATGACTTTTCTGGATAGAAATTCAAAAAAGTAACTTGTGACATTTTAAACACTTTTACTGATGCTTGTTAAAAAAGAAAAATAAATAAAGAAAGAAAAAAGAAAATTGTACCTGTTCAGAGAGAAAAATGAGAAGAACTAAGAATAGTTTTATGCCAAGTCTTTATTGAAACAGTTGTCTTTCAACTTTAATTTTAATTTTGTAAAAATTAAAATAATGTTTGGCAGAAACACATTATTGCTATAAATATTTATTTATATTCATACCTCAGGAATGGGCTGGGTTTCTTAATTTTCTTTATAAATGAGAAATTATTTTTACAAATGCAGGTTTATCATCTTTGTGATGCTATCACTTGCCGTTAAACTTCTGGAATTTTCAGGACTTCCAGCTGAAAATATATTTCAGAGATGAGATGTGCGTGTTCATATATAAGTTTGCACCCAAATGCTTGTGAACCCTTCTCTTTCCCCCAAAAGGTTTAAGTACATTTTTGAATATTTTATAGCTTTAACTCCAAGTATTTTTTTTTTGCAAGTGAAAAGTTATATTTGTCTAAAAACTAGCATACTTTCAAATATGTACACAAACCCGTTCGCTATTCTTAAGTATTTAATTCCAGGAGTACAGTTTTCTTCTCGAGTCCCACACATTTTTAACACAACTCAAAAGTGTAGCATCAAAAGTATGCTGGATGGTATAAAAATGATGACATTATTGTCAGTAGAAATTTCTAAAAGCTGTTTTGCTAGCAAGACTGTTCTAAGTGAACATTTAGAGGAATTATATTTACTTCCCTGAAATGCTCACATCTGCTTTCATTCCTTTCTTTGTTTTTGTGTTTCTTCTGCCCCCTGCCCCCCATCACACACATGCATGTACACTCCTGTATGCTTGCTGTCTCTCTTCATCCCTGATTATCTGTCTCCTCTTTTGTTCTCTCTGGTGTACACTATTTGTATATTTTATGTACAAAACCCATCTTGCTTTCCTCCAATCCCCTCTCCTGCCATGGTGGTCAGAGCTTCCCCAATAAGTTGTACACCTGTCATTCGTTTCCTCAGAGCTCTTTTAGTCCTCAAGAATTATATTATTATATTACTCTAATTTCATGCATACTGTTAGGAGGTAGGAATGTCTTAGTGTTTCATGGTCTACTGTAGTGGTCACAACTGGCTGCCAGGTTGTTTTCTTTTATCCAAATACTGTTTAATTTTCTTTTAATCGGTTACTAGGACTTTAAGATTTTACATGAAAATTTGCATTTAAAAAAAATCAAGATTTAACCATCCTGAGTACCTGACCACTAACTAGGTAATAGTAAGCTGAGGTGGAGAGGCAGCTCCCACGTTCTCCAATACATCCCAGCTCTTCCTCCACCCTTTGGAGTCTCCATTTACCTATGTTACTTCCTGATCATTGTAGGCATTTGGCTTTGCACCCCTGTTCTCCTTCTTTGCACTTACAGTTTCCTTTTTTGGAGCCACCACCCCATATTCTTCACCAAAAGATGTGAGAACAATGAGAATTCCACTGGTGATGTCTAGACCAATAAAAGAGAATACTTTTGCTTATCCCTCAAATGACTTCTCAGCTTGTATGTAAGGTTAGATCCCATACAGACTGCCAATAAGAGAATGGCTATGAAACAGCTTCCAATTCAAGGTCACTGATAACTGAGTCAATCAACCATTTAGATTTAGTGGTTTAATTTGTCCTCTGGTATTTTTCAGGTGTGTTATTTATTTTTCTAATCTTAAATATATTTTATCACAATCTGAACTGTAAGAAAAGTTGAAAGAACTTAAACATTCTATTAGTTGCATGTCTAGCTTCCATTAAAACACATGTATTCGTGGCTCCTCTGGGGTGCAGAAGGTGTCTTTCTAGGAGTCATATCTGAGTTTTCTTTTTCGTATACAAATATTTGATAACTTTTCCCTGGTGTTGCCTCTTCTGGCTGTGCTGATCTCTCTAACTATTCCAGGAGTATGCTGGAGCCTGGCCTGTGCTTAGCATTCAATAGATATTGTTAAATGAATGAATATTTGCATACATGTTTGTGAAACTGATGCAGAGAGGCGAAACAACTTGCCCTTAGTCATATATGATATCACTGAGAAAACAGATGATATTTGGCTGTTAGTTCAAACATGTGTCTTGCTATTTCTTCCAGTTCCCATCACACTACACTGTAACCAAACTTTCAATAGATGTTCAGTTTTCACCTACCATGGGCCCTTGAAGTGATCACGTGCATTAGTGATTCTGATTCTAATTCATGCTTCCAACAGAATTGTACTCAGATAATGCTCTCCAATCTTCAGAACATTTACAACCTGTTTCCTTGCTGAAACAATTGGCGGAATTCTGATGTTTTGGGTTCACAACATCTCAGGTTGTAGTACCATTCTGTTGACAGTGCTTTTACCAATGACAAGTGTACATGATCTCATACTTATGCATGTTTATCAACCTGCAGACAACTCATGCCTTTGTGTTGGGTTTGCCCATGGAAGTCAGTGTCACCTCTTTATCAACTGTTGTCATTGAAACCGGCATGTTTACTCCACTCCATGCACAATGATTTCTTGAAGTTTCTCCACCTTACAAAATGAACATGAGTTTGCTGTTGCTTTGTTTTCCTGATTTGGGCAAGGCTTTTTCTGTGCAGCTTCATACGAGTTGCATGCTTTGCCTGTTACACTCAATTTACTTCATCTGTCAGAAATGACAAGGGCTTTGGAGGCATTTCCTTCCAGAGTCTCCCGGGTGTATGTACATGTGAGCACACCACACTCACACGTGCAAAGACTCACGTATGCCGTCACGAACTGAGAATGGCTTCAAGCTGCTGACGATCTTGGCAGTCGTAAAGCTTTACTCAGAGGGGAAAGCCTAATCTAGAATGAGCTGTCTCTGGTTTCTGCCTTCCTTGAGACTGCATTATTGCTGCAAAACTGGAGATGAAAATGACAAAGAGGACCTGCTAAAATAGAAAGTAAATAATGATTGTCTTACCCCTAAAACCACTGAAATCTCAGCTTAGAAACACAGTAGGTACTCAGCTGGAGAGAGTATTGATGAGTACCCCAGAAACAAAGTGGTTAGGAAGGCTCACTTTATGAAAAGAGACTGTCTCTATCTTTATCTGTCTCTATCTCTATTATCGATCTCTCTGTCTATATCATCTACACCTGTATCTAAATCTCTATCTGTCTATGAATTTATATTTATGTTATCAGTGATTTCATATGGCTGAGCCCAGTAACTCTGACTGCAGAGTGGGTTCCTGCCTCTCTTCCCTACCCGTTATTTCCTTCTCTGCTGAAAAAGTGACTAGGAGCTGGAAATGTCAGGGAGGAATAGTAACATTGTAGTAGGTGATATTTCACAATGGTCCCCAAGATTTCTAGTTCTGGTGTCTGTGCCCTGTATAATCCATCCTCTTGAGTGTCGTGAAAGACATGGAATGATGTGATGTCACTTCCGTGATTAGCTTACTTTATAAGGCAAGAGTGAAGAGATGATTTCAAAGGAATCAAAGGAGAAATCACACTGGGTGGGCCTGATTTAATCAGGCAAGAGCTTTAGGAAGAGGGACTGAGCCCTTCCTGAAGAGATGGAGACTCCCTCATGGTCGTGACAAAGCGAGTGGCCACACTGCCAAGTGTGTATGGCAAGGAAATGCCCCTAGGAGCTGAGAAGCTCAGTTTTCAATCTCCAGGAACTGAATATTGCCGACGATCAGCTTGAGTTTGGAAGAAGCCCTTGAACTCTACGTGAGGACACAGTCTGGCCATTGAACAGAGGCCCAGCTAAGAAATGCTCAACTTCTGACCCACAGAAATCACGAGATAATAAATGTGTGCTGTTTCAAGCCACTGAAGTTTGAGTAAATGGTTAAGTGACAGTAGAAAATGAACATAAATGTCAAAAGATCTGTATGCTCGGTGATGGGTCTGATACATCTGTGCCTGTGAACAACAGCCTCTTCAACATTTTGCTTCAATAGCCTCTGCCCTTTAGTGAAACCAAAGAAGATTCTAGGTGAGAGCCTGAATTGCAAGAGAGCCTCATGTTCTGGCTTCAGCTGTGCCCTTCCACGCCTATCCATGAACTCAGCTTTTTTCTTATTTGCTTTATTCTGTTACAGCAATAGCAATAAAAGGAAGAAGTTCTCTTCTCTTTTCAGGAAAAAAAAAATATTTAGCTTGCGCTTGGTTTGGAAACATCAGACCATTGGTGCTCGGAACGGTGTCTTGGACCATCCCTACAGACACGTCATCCTACAGCATTGCGTGAGGAAGAAGGCGTGTGGCTGCCATCATATGCTTCTTTTATTTCCCTCTTCTCTTTTAAAATGTTCTTTCCTGTTCAGGCTTCTGGGCTTTTTCTTTCCTGTTTCCCTTTGTGTGGTAGAATTTGCCTTGAATGTTGATGAGGAAAACTTGGTCCCTCCCCAAGAACTTATTTGGGGGTAATTAATTCTTGGCTCGGCAGCCGTGCTTCACAACTGTGACTTTCTAAGGTACGAATGGACTGAGTAAATGTCCAGGCATGGGACATGTGCAGTTATTGCATTTCCTTTGGCCAAAAATTAATCATTTCTTGAACTTGCTCTAGTGGGAATGGGAATAATGACTACATGTGTGGAAGAGTAAGGGCAGAATTCACACGAGGACGGTGAGGGAATCCTTGAGAACATGGACTCTAGTTCCTTAAGTCATTTTCTTTGCAGTTTTATGCTCTGAAGCTCTGGAAGAGCACCATTCTAAGAAGCTAAACCATGCCTTGGGGACATTGCCATCTATTAGGGCAGCAAGCATGCTGAAATGACCATTGATGAACTTTTGGTAGACAGTGTAGCCACAAGTGCAAAGAGATGAAGGACAAGAGAATAGGGAGACCGAGTGTGTATTTTTACTAGAGTTGGATAAGGGAATTTGGCCAGAAGAAAAAGAGTATCTGGTGATGATGAATTCATTGATTTTTCAGCACACACTGAACTTGAACATGAAACTGGGCATAGTTTTAGAAAAAAATTTTTGTACAGCCCAGTACATGGCAAAATACAAATTAATTAACTAATACTCTGCTAATTTAGAGTTTGTGAGAATTTGTAATGTAAATTTCTCCAGGACAGGAGTCATCCTCATCTTTTTCTCTGTCGCAGACAAAACGCTTAACGAAGTTTTTGCTTGTGGTGGGTGCTCAGACACAATCGGGACCTAACTGAATGAATCTCATCACTGGGCAACCATTCAAAAGGTTTTCTAACAAGATTAATTGTGTGATTGCAATTGTGAAAACAAAGAAAAAGTGGTAAGAACAAACTGTTTATGTGGAAGTGATTGCTCAATCACAAAACATTGTTTTCCATTCATTTAAGCAGGGTCCCTCAGGAAGGCTGCAGATGAATTCACTGATAGCCCAGTGGGATTCACTGTATATTTTGAATGTACAAAAAAATTTTACCTTTTCAAAAATAGTATCTCATTCATTAATCTTTCTTCCCCTCTCACTTTCTGAATGAGTAAAGATTTCGTGAGGTTTTAGCACAATCTCCTTTATTGATATCTTACTAGGTCAAAGGACAGTAATGGGCTTTGGAGGCTAAGCAGTCAGCCAGGCCTGAGCTCAGACAGATGATCCAGATCTAGAAAATGTTATGAATTGGGGCTTCAGAGCAAAAGAGCAGTCAGTACCAGGTAGGCCATTGAGAAACCTGGGGAAGAGGAGAGAGTCCAATCTAGATGGCTGGAGACTATTCCAAAGGTAGATGTCCAGGCTGGATGCTATCTGTGGAGGGGCGGCTCAGAGGGAGCAGCGGAAATTATGTGCCCCATCTGATTAAAGGGTCAGGAGCATAATAAATCCAGGTCAGCCATTAAGAACTGAGCTGTACGCCATGACGGTAGGCCTTTCTGCTGCCATCGTCCTCACCTAGACATCACCCACACGATGGTTGACCAGTGAGGTCAGCTGGTCCACAACATACTCCCCCAACCCCAAAAGGCTCTCTTCTATGTATATGTGCAATTTTAGCTTTAACCACTCTGGACACTCTTTGCAAAAATATTTCCCTGCTTTCTAAGACTCACGGGGCACACAAGGGCAGCTCCATTTTGCAAGGAATCACTCTATCACTATTTTCTTCGTGAATATTGCAAGTGTGTCTATAAGGAGGCTGGGAGGATGAAAAGTATAATATAAACCTAGATTTCTATTTTAGGGAGCATGAGGTTCTGTGCACAAAAGATCTTTTGCTGGGTTGTACATTAGATAGCTCATTAACTTAGAAACAGAATTCAAATGTAAATTATAACCCTTGTTATTACTCATAACTGCAGTTCAGATGGTAGGTTGGCAGTTTTTCCATACCTTCACAAACCAGTAACCCCAGAATAAATTATACATCGCACCTTATACCAATTGTCCTTAAAGAGGCAACACTGTTTCACCCATGGTACAGGCTGCCACAGCTTGTGGTGGTTTATCTTCTTTCTACCATGTCCCTGCAGGCTCTCAGCTCACTGAAGTCAGGTCTTGAGTATGAAAGAGCTAGAGTTGTTACATCTGGTTGTAGTGATGTGGGTAAGCAGTGGTCCATGAGAAGGAGAATCCAGGACCTTGCGGACACAAGAGAGCGGTCTCTGTACACCCTTCAGGTGGCCCCAGGTGACTCTTCCCAGAGCCCACAGACTAGAAAGCCAAGAGACTTTGTCTTGTTTTCTCTAGGGCTCCAACTACCTTGTTTATTACTCTCTAAACATAAGCATGAAATGCTCTACAGACTTCTTGAATGAGAGTCCCCATTATGCATTTGCATGTACGAGTGTGAATTTGTGCAGGAGTGTGAGTGCGTGTGTACATGAGTCCATGAGTATATAATTGGTGCTGTCTTATTTCCATCAAGTTTTTAAAATGGACAGCAAATGCCTTGATGCTTGATGGTTAAGTCCCTACATAACACATCTGACCAAGAGCTTCATAGAGAAAGGACAGAAAGTTTTGAACTTTCTGAGAAAGGAGATGACCCTATTTTAGAATCTATTATGATTCAGCTGACTTATTTCACAATCACAAGAGAAGGAAGAGGACACCACTTGGACTTTTTACAGGTAGCCAACAATTACTTGCTTGGATCAATCTTTGAATTGTGCAGAGTATGTCATTCAAAGTGCCCAACAGAGACCCCCAAGAAGGAAATACTCATCTATGAAAAACTGTGTGACATATATGTTGAAGAATGTGGAAAAGAGCCCGAAGTTATAGAGGAATTAACAAGCGATATGAACTCGTTAGAGAAGCTTGCTCAGAGAGCAAGTGTTTAGTGATCATCCTGTACCAGGATGGAAGGGCTATTTCTTGATGCTCAAGGGAATAAATGGGTCCCTATGTGGATACCATTCAATTGCCTTACAAAGAAGGGGAATTGCTTAAGTACCTGGATGCAGAAGAATTACCTCCTATTGATGATGACAGTTGCTTGCATTTGTTCTTAAAACTGCAAGGTCCTGCTTCTGCTGCAAGTTCTTCAGACATCCCAGCGCATCCTCCAAAGAAGCCCACTACCCCTCATTATCGTAGTTGAACAGATGGTTCTGAGCAGTTCTTCGAATTTCTGCATGATGCCAAGTGAAAATGATCACTCGTGGGGACTCTCTGTTATTCTAAACCAGGATCTTAGCTTTGGTATTGGAGACCCCACCCCAGCCTGGAGAGTGTCAGTAGTCAGTGTTCAGCGTTTCTGTGCCTCTCAGGCAAGTAGGCACAGGGATGCCGTCTGCTCTAAGGAGACTATGTGGACAGTTTTAATTTCTAGTCTCTCTTCATTTCTTGACATTTTAGGTACATATTTGTCAAAATTATTTTTTGGTCATCCGAAAAAAAAATGTTATATAAGCTCTCATTTGTAGAGAGCAGTTCATAAATAAATGCACATGAAATGAATGAATAATTCTTGTGCATCATTACTTTCTGACATTTCTTGATGTGTTTTTTATGGGTCTCCTCCACTAGAATATACATTCTCTGAGGGCAGGAATCTTGTTTTAGCCAACGCATTTTTCTCCAAACATGGACATGATAACCATTCTATAAATATTTGTTAAATGAGTGGGTCACCCACGGGGACTGAGTGAATGAACAAATTACTGGGTGGCAGCAATATTACATCTGATTTACAAAGCTATTTCTGAATGGCCTCTTCTTTTAAATACTCCAGCCTGCACAAAGCTGCCTTGAAGTTAGTATTTATTGAATGACAGTCTTCTGTGTTCAAGGTACTGGGACAGAAGTTTGTTGACCCATGAGTGAGTCTTTCATTTACAATCCTGTGAGATATGTATGACGATTATATCCAATTCGTAAATGAAAACAACTAAAGTTTACAGAGCTTAAAGACTTCTTCAAGGTCATAGGTCAAATAAGGTGAGTGACGGGGTTTTGACTCCAGGTCTGATTAACTTCTTGAACCATCACAACTTTCCCATATCTTTCTTGGACTTGTTAATTCACCTAACCAGTCAACTATCCTACTCTTATTGAGGGCCATCTGTGGGTTGGACACCATTTTGGGTGTCTGGTGGCATGGTCCCTGCCTTTTTTGAGTGCTGAGGAGGACAGCGGGTCAGGGTAGAGACTGAGGGAGGAGATGTAGATGGGTCTGTATGCCCTGGTAGGATAAACTGACAAGTGTCAGCCAGTTTACTTCACAAATGTTCCTGATGGAGGGAGTGGGTAATGAACGATGAAATGCCCCATCGTCAGATCAGAGTTGCTTCCCAGACAGACCCATGCCATGTTCCGAAATGGAGACCTTGTTAGTTTCCCTCCAGTCAAGGCAAACCCGGAATCGTCCCTTAAAATACTGACCCAGTCTCAGTTTTACCCACTTCACTTCTTCTTAAAATGGAAGTTTGTAGAGAGTTGTTTGTAGTTACAAGAAGGAAACTAATTAATATATTGTCAGTGCTGAAATAAATGTGCAGCTTCTCATTGCTTATCATCCTAATGGGCTGATGGGCTCTTCAGAACTGCTTGTTGTTTTTCCATTTAGGGCTGTATTATTTTCACGTCATTTACGTTGCTTTGCAATCCTCATGCCACCTCCAGAAGATGCCTCTAGGAAGAAAAGAAGCAGAGACTGTTCTCAGAATGGAGACAGTAGAAGAACCTTGACCACCTCCCTTTCTTGCTTTTTCAGACACGGTTTCAAAATGTTTATGTTAGTTTACTAACGCAAAGCTGTATAAGGAGAGGTTCTGTGCTTCACAATCAAACTCTCAATTAATTACGTAAAGATTCTTGTGAAATAGTGAATAATTGTCAGAAGTGTTTTGTCTTCTATTTTTTTCCTTGACTTCTTTTTTTTTTTTTTTTTGGCCGCGGGACACATTGCAGCAAATATTTCACACGGGAATTTGTGCCACCATAATAATTAATGCCAGAAAGTTATGTGAAGGTCTTTCTGTATTAAGTAAACTAGCCCTTGCTGAGAATGGAAAGATAATGGTGGGAGAGTTTGAGAAGAAAGCTGCTGTAAAAATGACCTAAGAATTAGGATATAGAAACTGCGGGGAAAAGAACCCACATATTTTTTATCTTTGCCAAGAAAGGTTACTATTTTTCTTAGATAGTAACAGAATAACAACATCTTTGGATAGCAAATAATTGCACAACTGGGTGATCAGATGCTTATAGCTGTTGCAAGGGGAAAAAATTAACAGGGAACTGTGCTTTGCCCAGCTTTTGTTTGCTGCCCTTCTAGTGATTAGAGTCTGTCAATCTGTTTTTATATAAAAAGCCATTAGGAGTTGGATCTTCAGTACTTCTGAAGGGCAACCAAACTTGAATGCAGCTAGAGAGAGCAGTTACTCTACGGCTAACGTTATCATTGGGGTGAATTACAGGTATTGGCATTTCACTTTGTAAACTGTGCTTACCTAGGGATTTTAATAAACCATGGATTGAAGTTTTATGTTTTCCTGTCCTAAGAACATATAGCATTTTTACACTGAGACTTTATTAGTTGTTCATATGGCTTCATCAGATCGCAATTCATAGGGTAGATGTACAAGGACTGGAAACAGATAAACCCAACCGGTAGAATAAGATCTGTTTGTAAGTCAATATCTGCCAAGAAAAAAAAAAGCTCCTAAGAATCCTTTGTGTTCCCTTTAAATAAAAAGCTCTTTTTCTTCAAGCTTCAAATAAACTTTTATCTTCCTCAAGTTGATGTGAGACTTTCAGTGCATCTAACGAGGACTAAGCCAGAGGGACAGCAGGTTGACTCAGCGCTGGAAAGTTCAGGGTCCAGGCTTGTCACATAGCTTCCCAGCTGGGTGAGACCCAGCAGATCATTCCTCCCTCTCCTCATCCATTCCCCAAGCCCCTTCTCTGTTGTGCTTTGCTCGCAGTTCCCTTCCACCTGCAGCAGGAACTTTATTGAATAGTCTGACCTCATTTTCTGGGTATTGCTCCCAGGATGTCACTGCAAGGTCTGTGTACAGAATAGGTGACAGGAATGGCTGCACTGCAGAGCTGAGGTCTGCGTAGCTGAGCTGGTGGAGAGAACAGTTCTGAGTCTGTATTTCTCCATCAATTCTTGTCTGAGCCACCAGAATTGCCTCCTAAACTGTGCCCTCCAGTGGACCCCACGTGGCATCTAAAACACTGTTTTTGATCTGAGCATCTTGTCTCTCCCACCCTTCCCCCTTGGTTTCATCTCTTCAATGCCTTCAAATTCTCTTAAGAAAAGGCAGAGCCCTGCCATGTTCTGACTCCTGACTCATTTCACCCCTCATCTATGTACCCCCTTGTTCTCTGGACTCCAGCAACTTGGCTTTCTCAAAGCTTTGCTTCCATCTATCAAAGGACCTTTTGATAAGCAATTCCCTCTGCGCAAAAGGCTCTGTCTTCAACCTTCACCTATGTTCTTCTCAAGTATGACATCTCAGCTCATTCTTCACTCCTCACCAATGTCAATGCCCTCTTCCGTATGCCTTCGGAGACTCATGCACTTCTTCCGAGCACTGTACCATACTTGCGGTTTTACTTTGTGCAGTGTGTGTGTGTGTGTGTGTGTGTGTGTGTGTGTGATTTGATCAGTATCTGTTTCACCATAGTAGACGATAAGCTTTATGAGGCCAGGGACCACTTCTTTTGGGCTTGTTATTTCATCTCTAGTGCTTAGCATTGTACCTGTCACAGAGGAAACATTTTATAAGTCTTAGGTAAAATAAGGAAAGAACCAGGGAATGAGGGAAAGTGCTAGTGACAGGATGTGCACACATATAAGAGGAAGAGATAGAAATATATATATAGAGAGAGACATCTTACTCTTCACTCTCCTGTAGCATATGGAAAATAGTGATGAAATGGCCTATTTCTGCCTTGAATACAATATTTCATTGAGTGTAAGGTACCATAATTGTATGATTCACCGTTACTTTATATATCACAAAGGAAGAGAAAACACTCCCAACTGAACTATGACATACTATTGATTGTAAAATGCCTCATTTTAGACATTAAAATTTCAGATGGCAAAATGTGAAAAGATGTGCATCTTAGAGTTGATACATATTAGAATTGGATTACCTTAAATCTAGGAAAAAATGAGCTAAATCAAGAGTCAAATATATGTGGGTTGAAGAATGATGGCCATAAAAATTGATGCTACTGCATGCCAATTTCTGAACATCAGAATGCCACTGCAGCAATGTTATATTTTTTCTCTTTTTGGCAATATGACATGGATTGGGGCATCTCTAGTCACACAGGTGTGCCTGGTCATCTGGTGAGAAGTAAGTAGCGTTCTAGTTTCTGATGGCTGGGGATATGAGGGGTAGTCTACAGTGGGGCAAGAAGACGACATGGTTATCAATGGTACGCACTAACCAATGGACTAGCAAATTACCAACGGTATAGAATGTCGTCGTCCAAAGAGGTGCCCCAAGCCTTCCTTTTCCCTCAGCTTCTATAGGGTAGCATAGTTATGTATCTTTCTGAGATTGTTTCTGCACCATGCTACTTAGAAATGGCGTAATGGATGAGGAGTAATGGATTAACAGTGGTTGGAACCAACGTTTAGGGATAAACCTATAAGCTGTAAAGCCACCGCTCTCATTCTCCAGCTACAGAAGAAAGACTAACTGGTTAGTAGTTAAGAATCTTGTCTCTGTTCCTAGGTCTACAACTAGCTGAGTAGTCTTGGCAGGTTATATGTTACCCCTGTGTGCCTCAGTGGGGTACCTGTCCCTAAGACATTTTCTATCCCTACACTTAATCTGAGCCTCTCTCCCTATATGATAATGAAGTCATGAGATTTCTGGGATTTGTGTAGATATATTCTCCCTCCCCTACATTCCTCCATTGATTTATCTTTATCTTTTTTTTTTAACCAATCAACACATTTCCAGTACCAGTTTCTATGCTGTAGTGATGACTTCTGCCCTCCTCCTCTTCTCCCCTCTGTTACATTTTTTTTCCTTATTCCTAGTATTTGTTCTTTTCATAGGACCAACCCCACCAGCTTGGGTGTAGTGCCTCAAATCCGGAAACCTCCAGCTGTGTCTAGAGATGAAAACGTGAATAATGTGGCACTTAATACTGCTCTTGGCGCCTTTGATCTTAGGGCCAGAGAAGTTTAAAAGGCTGGATCTGACAGTATCTGTAGAGAGCATCCTAGTAATTAGCTCACTTAACAGGTGAGCAGACTCCCAAGGGGATGAGTGGATGACTTACCAAAGGTTACCCAGCCAGCAGTGCAGGACTCAAAGCATGACTCTCCAGGCTGCTGCCCCAGGCTCTCTCCAGTGCACCGAGCTCACTTCATTCTTAGCGGTACCCAGGAAAATAGATTCCTGCACCCCATTTCAAGTTCCTATTTACTTTGCCTTCTGAGCTTTGCAAACCTGTTCTGAAAAAGAACCATATCTTTTTCTTTTCTCAAAAGCTCTTCTTTTATTTCACATTAAAAATATGAATATGAATTCCCTTACAAGTTTAGTGCTTATAATTTTCTTTAAGATGCCAGCTTCAAAACTCTTTGTGGCTGCTTTTTAAATTTAAATTCTCCTCCTTGGAAATCACCTGGAGACCCAGGACATTTCTTTGCTGTCCTGCCTTAAGGCTTCTCCTTCCTTGAAGATCTCGTCTCTGTGCATAAGGAGATTGTGTTAGTCTGTTCAGGCTGCCATCATAGAAATGACATAGACTGTGTGGCTTAAACAACAAACATTTATTTCTCACAGTTCTGGAGGCCGGAAGTTTAAGATCAAGGTGCTGGCAGATTCAGTGTCTGATGAGGGCCCACTTCCAGGTTCATAGATGGCTGTCTTCTCTCTGCATCTTCATACGGGACAAAGGAGCTCTCTGGGAACTCTTTTGTAAGGGCACGAATCCCGTTTGTGAGGACTCCATCCTTGTGATCTAATCACCTTGCAAATGCCCCACCTCCAAATAGCATCACTTTGGGGATTAGAGTTCAATATATGAATTTTGGGGAGACAAAAACTTTCAGTCTGGAGCACAGGTGGAATTTTTTTAAGTCATGAATGCAGCTGGAAAGCCCTCAAGGATGGGATGGGAACAAACTGTCACGAAATGAACATTTTTCCTGTACCTACTATGTGCCTTATAAGCATCACCTCATTTTGACTCTCCCAGCAATCATCTGTCAATATGACTTTTATTTTACAATAAAGAAACTGAAGCACGGATAGGTAAAAATAATGGATTTACAAGCCACTCAAGTAGTGAGGGGTCAAACCGAGATTCAAACCCAAATCTGTGTCTTCATGAAGCCTGGTATTCTAGTAGTTTGACTGTTCAGATTCAAGAACTTGAATGTTTCATGATGTGTGGCCAGTGTGTTTTTTGATCTGTTGATTTAATTATCTTTTATTGAAGATGAGTAACATGAGCAGTGATTTCCCTAAAGAGATTTATAAATTGTCCCTTTAATTTTCTGTCTTATATGAGCTTCCCTGGGAATTTATCATCAATGGGCAGTTCTTTAGAGGTGAACTGTTTCTTGTGTTAACAGTTCATGGTCGCTACCAAAACTGAATGGAGATCATTAGAAAGACAATAGTGGTTTCGAATTAAGCGGTCATGCAGGATTTTTCTATTCTTTTGGTGCAGGAAGTCACCAGTTGTGTTTTAGTCATCCCATCTGATCTGGACCTTGGGTCCTAGAGTGTCCTCTCTTTTCAATGCAGAGGCTGCATTTTTGTCCTTCAGATCACCCATGCCACTTCTTTTAGAGGCAAGAAGATCTTTGGGCATTATTTATTGTTTCCACTCTATTTAACTTGGAAAATGTAGGTAGCAGAATTCTGAATGGTCATAACTTTCGGCACCAGAGACTTGCCTGTGTTAGGGTTTGTGTTTTTTTTCAATCTGCACTAGCAACACGGATGGCTTGAATTCCAGTGACGACTCAACCCAATGATGCCCAACTTCAGCAGCAAAGATCTATCGCTCAGCATTTCAGAACATGGACAAACCATATGCTTTTGACTAGTGGCAAAGTTTAAGACATTCTCGGGAAAACATCACTGCATTATTATTTTTGAAGATTGATATGCTGTTTATAATAATGACAGCCACTGCTTCCATTTAGATTTTGCCTTAATATTTTTTTTCCAGAAGGACTTTCACATATGTTATCTCAATCCTATAATCCATTTTTTCACACTGAAGCCAAAGTCATCTTTTAAAAAAAAAAATCAATCTGATGCTATCACATCCTTGCTTAAAATCCCCGTTCACTTCCTGTTGTCATCAAAACAAATGCAAAATTCCTTTCCATGGTTTGAAAGTTCCTGTAGGAGCTGACTCCCCTGCCCACCTCCCTGCTTAGCGTCTTGCTTACTCAATTGTAGCCACTTTGGTCTTTTTCCTTTTCCTGGAATTCACAGCTGCTCCTTCAAGCTCTTTGCACTTGCTGTTCTCTATGCCCAGAATGCCTTTTGTGAGGTTGTCTGGGTGGTTGGCTCCTTGACACCTGAAATAGTTGTCAGTCCTGAAGGCCTGAACAATTGTCGTAGATGTGTTCACTAACTTTACAGACCAAACTGATTGGACATTTGTTTTAGGCCTTAGATACTGTTACAAATATATTCAATTAAGTTCCCAAAGACCGAAGGAGCATATCGTTGGTTTTCCTGTGATTTTCCCTTTCCATGCCCTTCGCTTGAGTGAAAAGAATATTGAACTCTGAGTTAGCAGGTATGTGTTCATGATTGACCCGCTTGCTAACCAACTGTGTTGGTATAAGCAATATACCTACCTCTCTGGTTCTTAACAGTTTACTGTCCTGGAAAATGAGATGCTTTTGACTCCAGCTCATTTTTCCTATTCATGACCAGAGTTTTCAAACATGACCATGATTCCTGTGTGATCACAAAAATGGGTTTCTTTGCGGTAATCAAAAAAAAAAAAAAAAAAAGGATAAGACTGAATAAATCCAACAATATCGAAGTGAACATGGCTTTCACTTTCTAATTATTTCTATGTGTTGCAAAAGATTCAGGACTGTCATGTGGACTCAGTCTCATGTCATTTGGATTTATTTTCCCCCTGTAAATGTGTTTAGCATGTCTGATTGGAATAAAACATAACAACAGAAAGTGGGATATTTGTGGGTTTGTGTGGCATGCCAGGTGGCTGGATCCAAACTGTGATATGGTCGTATGTAATGAAGGACATGACAAGGTGCATTTGCCAGTCCTTTTTCTTGAGGTGCCTGTTAGAGAACCTGCCAATCCAACATTGCATCTAGTTCTTGTTGTTTGTGTTTTTGTGGAAAACAAAGCTAGAAAAATGTTGTCAGTATTGTCATGATGGCTTAAAAAAAAAAAAAAGCAGCCTGCACTTTTGAGAACCATAATTAATGCTGAGATTATGCCAGAATCGCTTGCTTGAGTTTTATAAAGCCCTTTCTCCTGTCTCAACAGCCAATTGCAAGGAGATCAGTGACTTTTGCTCTCTGGAAATGACAAATGAGGTCAAACTGAATTTCTAAAGCACAGAAGAATGTTTCAGAGTGCCAGACACTTAGGAAATGTTTGCCTTTACGTTCTTTCTGTGTGTGTGTGTGTGTGTGTGTGTGTGTGTGTGTGTGTGTGTGTGTGTGTTTATCATCTAATTTGTGTGAAACACAACAGCTAAATAACCAACCAGAATGAATGACTCTCTCTCTGATGGTCATGACATGTGGTTGATTGTATGCCCTGCTCCTTCCTGTCTTGGTATGTTTAGTGAGAGACATACAATTTGGCTGATTATCTCTCTTACTTCGTAAACTAATAGATTCATTATATCTCTTTGGATACTCGAAGAGTGTCTGTGTTGGTGCCACACTCTAATTAAAGGCTGGTACCCAGCTGTAGGAGTTTACAGTTTTTTAACAGCTTTTTTAAAAATGCTGTCACATGAAGTTAGCTCTCTCTGAAGACAGGCCAAGTTTACAGCAGTTAATGCTCTTGAAGGAGATTACCGTAATTATTGGTGATCAATGTTGTATGCCTCTCCATCCAACCCTACCTTTGCCCCTTTTACAAGACAAGATGTAGAGAAGAAAAAAGTCAACGATAGAAGCTTATGGTGAGCTTGACTTAGTTTATAAGAAAACTGATTCTGGTCTGGCTCTTAAAATATACCTAGGCTCCACAAAGCACTGTTTCTGAGTGTTCTCTGGGATGTCAGTTGCTAGATTGTTACTACATTTTTACACAATGAATCAGGTTCTTTTTGAACATATACCGCCGTTCTCACTTTAAAAAAATTACTGGGAGAAAAAATCATTTGATTTCTTCCTTTCTGTTTCTTACAAGGGCAATCTATATAGTTCAGTACGCGAGTTGGTGATTGGTGTGAGCACTAGCAAAGTGATCAAGGTACTGCAAGGATTCAACACGAAAAATAAAGGTACATCTCAGAGGAATGAACCATTCCCCCCACTCCCACTAATTAATAGCATATTATAATAAAGGAAATCATTAAAACATGAAGGTATGTTTTTCCAAGTCACATTTATCAAACATGATAAAGTGTTTCCTGAGCTCTATTAGTTCCTGTGTATTTTTAATATGATATATGGATTTTCCTTTTCTATTGTTCAAATGTGAAATGTTTTAAAAAGAAAAACATGCTGTTATTGCCATTTTTAAAAGCGTTGAAGGGGATAAAAAGGAAGGTGTAATAAGAGCAGTATATTTTTATGTCAAAAGTAACCCTTCTGTGGTACTCTTTAGATAAAACTGAATATTGGTTAAGAAAAAGGAAAGATAAATAACTCCCTTATTCATCTTAGTCCAAAATCTATTTTACTCACTGTTGGTTGTTGGCATTGCATGATGATATGACATAGTACCAGAAGATCAGATTATCAGAAAAGAAGGAGAGTCCCAATTTAATAGTTACTCACCAAAATTTTGCCCTTATCTCTACATCACAGAAAAATAAGTAGTTGTTAAGTTTCAAATCCTGTCGTCTTTCTGATTTATCATCAAATTGTGGTCGCACTTAGCTGCCTAGCGTCAGGGAATCCAATAAGTCCTGTCACATAAGAAGAAAAGAAAAAATCCCATTGGATAATGGGTTGCATTCTCCCCCACAGTGATTTATTTCTGTCACAAGACTTAATTTTATCATGAGGCAGATGCTCTGTCTGTATCAGTGTATTCATTTCTGCATTTATCTGCTTCATTAAAAAAAAGCACCTGCTGCATATTTGGGGATATATTTGGCTTTATTATGTGCCCTGATGACCCAATTATGTGCTATTTAGTCACATCTTTAATTTCTACTTTTTATGATTTGGAAATTTCTTAGCTATTTTATAAAGTCAGTCTGATGTGAAGGATGCCACAAAAAATGCAATTGCGTGGGGTAACTGTTACAGCAACAGAAGGTGTTAGCATCTGAGCTCTCTGGTACCAAGTCTCTAAGATTCATGTCAGAGGGAATAAGCAGAGCTTACTGGGGTTATCAGGTGATACTTGGGATGAAACGGTGACAGCCTCTGTTATGAATTAATTTTGTTGGCCTGCATGTGGAATACCTTGCCTTTCGCAAAATCTGCCTGGTAGACATAAATATATATATATGAAAAAGGGTGTGGGGAAAGGCAAAGAAAAGAATAAAAGGAGGAAGGAAAACAGATAGGAGGAAAGGAAGGAAGGAGGCAAAAAACTTTAAAAAACTCCCATATTTTTATTTGCTCTGAGTCACTTATACCTCACTGAAGAACATTTTAATGACGTGCTTGTGTCTCATCAACTCAGCCCTCCCTCCAATCTGCCACTTAATATAGATTCTGCTCCTCTGAATAATCATCCCTGTTCTTGGGGCAGCGGAGGTCCACAGGTTGGAATCCTTCGCCAACTGTCATCATTCCAGCGGAGGAGGTACATCTGCTTTGCACACGCTCCATCCTGCAGTCTGTCCACTGCAGAGTGCCTTTTCTCCCACCAGTGCGAGGAGGTCCCAGGGAGATGTCAGAGAGCTGAACCATTCAATAAGCTTAGAGTATCTGCAGTTCCTATTTTGACATTCGGCCCAAAGGACTGTCCCATTATCAGCTGCCAATGACAAGTGACAAGACACTATGACTTCTAGGCAGTTTCCAAAAATCTCTTTTTAGCTTTTTCATGGTTTCTTTCTTTCCATTCCTGCTTCTTCATCTGATTTCCCTTAAAAAAATATCAACCCAGACCATGCATTTTGTGTATGTGTGGGGGGTAATGGAGGGGGGAACATCACAGAATGCACAGAGGTTAAGGTGGATGGTGATGCTGAGTTCCCCAGATTTGCATTTTAGTGAGATCGCTGCAAGAAAGCTAATAGACAGGAAAGGAGACCGAGTTAATGACAATTCTCTAAACAGCTGTTGTACGATTCAGCTTCACTACTTCAGTTAATTAATCAGCACCTTGCTGGCAACTCTGGGGGAGAGACTCGTTAGATACTGGTAGCAAACAGACAATGCTTTCATATCAAATATGTTCAACAACATCTAATACAGCGATAACTTCCACAGAAGAGGGTAGGGAATACTGTGGCTTATAAAGGCACTCGGAAAGAGGCCCTGGGTATTCTTGCAGATATGCACTTGCTAGAAGTGCTGCATATGTTGCTTTCTTTGTTGTCTGTAGCCAGCCCAAATAAAACATGGGCAAAAAGAATCTCCAGGGGTCCCCGTTATCATAGAGGCCTCTTTTTATTGTAATAAATAAATATGTATTTGTAGGTTGGTCGCAATGTTCATGATACATAATAAATCAAGCATCTTTATTTCTGATTTCAGTCACATATCCCATTTGGAATTTTAATCATTGAAATAGTCCTCAAAGTTGACAACAACTAAGGGAGATCAAAACGTTCAAAAATAGGCCATTCACCAAGCTACCGCAGCATTTAGTATGAGAGCGATTGACTCTTGAGCCTCTCCCTAACTTTTTATATTCTAAAGGGAAGCAACCTCTTGTTCTCCCTAGGAAGTCAATAAAGCCATACATATTTTATGAATGATAATGCACAAAATCTTAAACAGACAAAATTATATCTATATCTGGCCAAAGTGCTCTGCGTTTTCTTACTCTTCCAGAATTGTCATCAGTAAAATCCTTACTGAGTTTAGTGTAACAGTTGTTTTACTCTTGAGTTTCCTATTATCTCATGGCCTTCTCATTGATTAATTAAGAAGATACCATTTGGCATAGTTGTTACTTTAATTTTTCTTTGTTACTTTATGTCTTTACCCTGCCCTTATACAGAGATAACATGGAAACATGATGGCTAAAAAAAAAAAAAGGGTTTATCAAATAATATGTGTTACTTTAGTTATACTTAAATTTTCCATTATTAATATGAGAAAGATAACATTGATCACAATAAATAATATATATAATTATTACATAAATCTTAAAGATACACATATATGCATTTGTATATGATTTTTATCTATTTTATTATTTTCCAGTTTTAAGAATAAAATTGTGACATAGAAATTGTCTTATGTGTGTAATATCACACTTGGGAAATTCCCTTTGAATTCTCTTGGCTGATATTCTCTCAAGTAAAATACAGCCTTCGGTGTGCTGCCTGCCTGCCAGGGGTCAGATGGAGAACTTCGTACCAAGGACTTGAGGTTGTATTAACCAATTCATTTGGACGATTTATCCACTTGGCCCGTATGTACTGATGTAGACAATTATAGCTTCAGTTCTTTAATGAATCCTACATTATGGCAGAAGAATATCATTGAGTCTATAAGACTCCAGGGAACTATAAAGAGAAATGTCCCTTTTAAATTAGCTTTATGGCGCTGAAGCTTTATGTATTTACTTGCAAGTTCAATATTAACTCAAAGTATGATTCTTGAACTGTCTCTATTGTCGATGACAACAGTGCTTATGGAAAGGGCTTTCTTAGCAGTTATTAATGGTGATCTGTTTTTAAAAGATCAAAAACCTCCACTTGCTATGTTGCTTTTGCTACAGAGAGAGCAGGATGCTTTCTTAATGCTAGGTAATCTGACATACAAAATTTAGAGAACAGAAAGGCTTTAGCTTAATCCAGCTTTTAAAAGTGTAATTTACTTTTAGATTTGGCCTATAGCTAGAATTTTGGACTTTTTTCTTTTCCTAAATCATAGAATCCTGATTTGTGACCCATTTAGAATAGAAGCAAGATGAAATTTACTAGGGAAAGAGGCGGTTTCAGAGTGGTGGCATGCCCATCACTCAGCTAAGGTAGAGCTTGGGCTACGTTGTGTCATAACCTCTTTAAAAACTCATTTGTGCACTCAATGCTTAACCAAAGATGGCAGTTATGGCACTTGTACTACCATGACCCTTCTAACACCTATAGTAGACATCACAAATTGATCACAGCATCTTTCCTACTGAGCCACATATATGAGAACCTTTGTGAACACCAGGCTTCATGAAGCCAACTGCTACTCAGCGATCAAAGCTTGACACATGAGATGAAGTTTATTTACTATCTTTGGCTTAGACCAGGGAGTGGCATGCTATAACTCATGGGCCAAAGACGGTTGGCCATCTGTTTTGGAAAATAAAGTTTTATTGAAATACAGCCATGTTTATTCATTTATGTATTGTCTGTGGCTGATTTTACACTATGGCGGAGGAGTTGTATAGTTGTGATAGAGATTGTATGGCTCTCAAAGCCTAAATGGTTTACTCTTTGGCTCTTTATAGACAAATTTATTTGACCCCAGCACAGATTTTTATAAGTTGTCTATATCTAGGCTTTCCTTGTCTTGCAGAAACAGAATATGTTAAGAAGTTCTCTCGGGGAGCACAGGGTGTCATAGAAGGAAGACAGAGAGAACACAGCAGAGGGTGAAGCCTACTGCCCGCTAAGTTTTGTAAGCTGATCTTTTAGGTCTGGATCACGTCTGAGTGCCACTGAGAATGAGAAGCAGTGTACTTCCTTCATGAGGAATACTGCTTTGCAGTTCTGACTGGGGAACTCTTTTTGGTCAAGATAGGAAGTCCAATGAAGAGAAGGATTTTTCTCATCTAGAGTCGAAAGATTTTAAGTTTTCCCATCAGCATACCTGAGTTGGAATTCTGAACACTACTCACTTCCTGTGTGACTTTGGGCTTTGCATAATAAATGGGGATAACACTATCTCTTCAGGTTCTTAAGCGATGCGACACATGAAAAGTACTGGTAAGAGGTAAGAGTTGAATCCTTATTAGTCTCCATCACCTCTATTTCATCGAAAGTAGAAAATGCCATCACAGCTGTAAATGTAGTTGTAAACTGCTATGTCTAGACAAAAATTCTTTCTCCTTAGCATCTCTAAGAGTTTCTAGACTTACATTCTTTCTTGCCTTTGAGGATCTTCTGGATTTGGCCCAAAGTCAGACTCTCTTTGGAAGGCTGGCTAGAACTGACCTCACCTTTTGAAGCATTCTGTATTGCTAAAAGGCAATGTTTGTTGTTTCATTCAGCTAATCAATGAATGTATAAAACTTAATATGACTCATTTCCTCCCCACAGTCTACCAGAGGAATAAGCAAGTAAATGACAATTAGGATGAGAAGGAAAGAGTGGGCCTGTGGTGATGCTCCAGGAGGATCTGGCTCCTCCCCTGGGAGGTCACTTTCCACAAAAGGGTCTCTAGTCAAATCTTGAGAGATTCATAGAATGCAGAGGAGGGGTAGAGTTAGCATTCTAGGCCTAAACACAGTCAGGAGGTAAAAAAAAAAAAAAAGAAATCAGAGTGAGAAGAGGTACACACAATTGAGTACTACTGGATAGTGGGAGGAGACAGTGATGAAGAAAATCACAAAAATCTTTATGTATGAAGCCAAAAGAATTTCAATTCTATTTGCCATACCACTGAGGACCGCTGAGGGATACTGAATGGGACAGGGCCATAATCAAATGATGAACAAGTCTTTAAAAGAGTATTTTGGACATTGAAGAGGATGGTGAACTGAAATATGACCTTTGCCAGCACATACCTATGGCAAAGTGGAAAAGTCCAAGACTTTGTGTTTTTCTTTTTTCAGGAAGTCAATCTACACAACATTCCCATGTTGTTTTCTACTGTGCAGCCCAGGATGTGGGTAGTGGGTAGGGCCCAGAAGAACCCACCAGTCTCTAGTACTCTACAGAGTTTACTCAGACCTGAGAAGTGTTGATTTAATCAACACCATTGGGGCTTTTAAACTGGAACTTGTCACAAAAAAGAGATTGATTATAAAACAATGATTTCGACTCCCACTAAATTATATTAAACTGCTAACTTAGGGCTAGATCAATTTTCAAACATAGTGCTGTAAATGTGAGTTTCTTTTTGGTTAGTCATCTCAGACATTTCCAGTTGGAGATGGTCTCATTTCCGTACGTTACGGATGTGTATGTCGTAGTGACCAAATCCATTCCTTGGTAGAGTCTGGTCACTGTCATTTCTGATAGGACTTCTCTGTGGCTATCCTTTTTGTAAAGCCTGACAAACTTCCTTCCTTACCCCTTAGGCTTCTTTCTTTATTGCATTTTATTTATTTTTTAATGCATCCTTCTGCCTCTGGCATCCTTCCATCTGGATGGCTGCTGGATCCCTGTTTTTGAGGCATGGGGATGTGTTAGAAGTAATGTGGGCTTCGAAATCGGACAGACTTGAGGTGGCAACCAGGAAGCATCACTAAATATCTTTGTGACCTTGGCAAACTTTCATTGAGTTCTCTCATGTTCCTTTCCTTCATGTATAAAAATGAAATCACTAGTACCTGCCTCGCATATTGTTGTCAGGCTTAGACTGGACGTGAGGAATGTGTCTAGGTTGTACCTGCTGTAGTCTTCATCCCTAGAGAAGGATGGCTATGAGGCTTTAGCAGTTGTGACCTTTTTCTCTCTCCCCTTCTCTGCCCAAGCTGGGTGAATGTTTATTCCCATCAAGTAAGCCTATTTTACTAGTAGAAAGACTGACTTCACTACAGATCACTTCTCTCCTCTACCCCCTGGAAGACAGGCACTCCAGAAAGCAAAAAAAGCCTTTTGTGCAGTCTTTTCCAACTGGTGTACTTTAAAGTTTCTCTGCTGAATCTTCCAGGCAGGATCAAAAGAACTTTGGGCTCCTGGAGCTTCAGAACATTTTAAATCTGCTCAGGAGCCTTTCACTGATGAATGCCTACACACAGGGATGCCATTGACAGGGGTGGGATGGATTTAGGCTGAGACAAAGGGAAAGGGCCAGAGTGGCAGTGTGAAGAGTGTTTGCCCAGATAGGACGTGGCCAGAGTCCTAATCTCCAGCTTATTATTAGTTCATGGCCTGAGCATATGAGCAGATTTGGGAGTTTTACCTCCAATGCACATTACCTGGAAACTTCTACTCTCAAGAGAAATTGCCAAACATTAATATTAATCTTTTAAAGTCTAAAGTGTCTTTAGGAAGGAACAAGTACCCAGTGGGTTGTTTTAAGGCCTTGGGATGCCACTGAGAAAATTACTCTTAAGGGTACTGAATGGCATCCTAGTCCTTCAAGAAATCATTATACCTTTGCCGTGCTGTTTAGAAAAAAAGTTTATTTCCTTTCTTCTATCCATTAAATGCTTGCTGACTTTTTTCAATACCCACATAGATAGATAACAAGCAGTCATGAGAGCTTTTCAACCTTAGTAGTCAAATGCTTAGGGTTGAGAGCTTGGTCCAAATTCTGTCTCAAGCCCTAATGAGCTGTATGTCCTTGGGCAAGTTATTTACCCCTTTCAAACCTCAGTTTCAACATCTGTAAAATGGGGCTGATGACATTAATACCTGGCTCATAGAGGTAAACTATGAACAGAACACAGAAACAGCGAAAACAGGCAGAGCGTGGTCAATCTCAAATATGCTACTGTAAATGTGAGTTTATTTTTTTGCCATCACTTCTTGGTGGAGGAACTTAGCAAACATTTTCTGACTGGGAATCCAGAGATGTCAGTGCTTTATTCTTGCTCTGGTGGCCCAGGGAACTGTCTTCTCTGTCCCCATTTGTTACAGTCTCTGTATGTTGCAGGGGTTAAATCTACTTCTTTTGCCATGAGTTTGTGTGTGATGTGATTCAGTTTTAAAGGAATAAATAATCTGTGTAAGGCTCTTGTGGGTTAGCTGGCAGGGAGAATATACCAAATTGTTAAATACCATTGTTATTCTTACTAGTTTCTATAGAGTGTAGTTTTTCATTAATTATTCTTTATTGCTATGTACACAGTTTGCCCTTTAGCTTTGTTTTGTTTGTTTGTTTGTTTGTTTGTTTTGTTTTAGTGACCCTTGTTTTTTAAGGGAAGGCAGAGTAGAGCCAATTCCCTTTAGATTGTAGGATTAGGGAATAAAGATAATTTGTCATCTAAAGGGGACACAATTAAACTTAAGCAATGATTTAGGTACCAAGAGAATCTGATTAAAAGCACCCAAGGCTCTTTGAATTTCTCAGAGAGAAAGTGCTGTGTGAATTAAATATTGTTTAATTGAAATAGAGGCTGTGCTTTCATTGGCTCTTTAAATATTGAAAGATGTGTATAGAAGGAACCTCCAGACTTTATTTTGATATGTGTCCACAGAGGGCAAGAACAGTGGAGGGAAGAAAAAGAGTTTAAAATGGAAGCAGAAAAGCTGCAAAGGGAATTGAAGAGATTTTGATACAAGTGGGTATAAAATTAATGGGGTATATCAAGCCTTTCAATCACTCTTTTAAAGTGGGAACACGCAGCTTGTCAAAAAGTATGATTAAGCGTCACAAAGCCAGGCACCCTCCATTTACCACTGGTTCAGAAGATGGGCCCGGGTATCGAACTGACTTGAGTTCAAACCCCAACGCTGCCTTTTCTGGGTACAAATTTAGTAGGCAAGTTATGTAATCTCTTGGGCTCCCAGTTTCTTGATTTTTTTAAAATGGAAACATATAATACCTATTTTATAGGGTTGACATGTGGATTAGATGAAATAATGTATGCAGGGCTTAGAACAATGCCTGACTTGCCATACGAATAGAACATAATAGTAATACTATTACCTGATGATAATCATAATATTAATAGTAATACAATCAGGTGCATTCCTGCCCTATGTAGTAGCACAATGGCAAAAATGAAGCTCCTATGAAAATTCTGGTTTCCATGTGACAGGCACAAAGAAATATGATTGAAACTTCCTTTCCTAAGGACTTGTAAGGAGGGGAAAAAAATCACCAAGTGATGGTTGATGCAAGAATCATTTATTTTATTGTTCAATGCGTGTTATAAAAAGGATACCATGGTAAATGCCTTCCAAAATGCAGTTGCCGGAAAATGTTTTATTCTGTTATACTGAGATCTTGTCTAGAATGGGGCAGAGAACTTGCTAGATTCAAGGAAGCTCACCACCAATGATTTTGTGCTCCAGTGTTGTAGCATTCCTTGGCTAAGATTTTTTGCCATGCTTTTCTTTCTTTTTTCTTTTTCCATTCCTTTTTCTTTATTTCTTGGCTTTTGACCTTTCTTACATGTTAATTTTTTTAGTGTAGCTGCTGAGATGCTTGGGCATAGAAGAAAGAATGTGATGGTGGGTTCAGAAGCCCCTGTTCATATTTCTATTCCGCCTTTTGTCCGTGGAAAGTTTCGAGCAACTGATTTAAGCTGTCCTAGTCTCAGTTTTCTCACTGGTCAAATGGAGCTCTTAAAAATAACTTTGCAAGGTTGTTGGGACATAAGCACAGATGATGAGGGTTCATGTCACAGAGCAGAGTTTGGCCCATAGTGGGCTCATGTAGGCCACTGCCTCCGAACCCGGATTTTCATTTTACAAGCTCTTTGAAGCTCTCTGCAGATGTGATTCCTAGATGGGAGCTGAGAAGCCCCCAGAAATGGAGGGACAGCAGCAGAGCCGGAATTTGTCTGAGCACTTTCTCACCGACTGATGATTCCCTTACCAAATTAATTCTTGTTACTTCTAGATTAATCAATTGCTTGATTCGTCCAACAAATATTTGTCAAGCAGCATTGTGCTTGGCACGGGGGGTTACGAAGGTACAGAAGATGTAGTTCCTAATTTTATAGCACTTTCATTGTAGTCTTATATTTTTTCTCATCAAAACAACTAAACCATCTGCCTGCCCATCTCTCTTATTGGGTCTCTGGGGTAATGACCCTCATATCCAGAAAATGAAATGGCCCTGTTGTTTGTGACTGACTTTTGGGAATTGGGCTCAGAAAGTTCTGTCCCTCCTGATCACCGATATGATTGTGGAGAGTTCTTTATTTCTCATTTTAAATGGATATGTGAAAACTAAATTTAAACAAGTCTCCTACTTATAAGGATGCTTTGATTGCAGCTGCCAAACTCTCACAGGGTGAGATGGTTAGATACTTTTATTTTATTTTAGCATTTTGGTGAGCAGCTTTAGCAACAGATGTAAATTTCTGTATCAGATGGTGATGCTTCTTTCCCTCTCCTACTTGACTTGATTTTTACTTGTCAGGTGGTCGCACTTTGATTAAAATGTGTGCCTCAGTCCTCGGTGCTCTTGCCTTTCTGTGGATCGTCTGTGAGAAGTGATGGCTGCAGAAGCCCTTGGTGTCAGTGCCCTGCTGTGCCCTCGGAGCTGGAGCTGGCTGCAGTCACTCGATTCTCTAGTGATCAGGAAATGCCGAGTGTGTTTCTCAGTGAGAACTTGCTCTTTAGAGAGACCAGCAAAGGTCTGACTGCATGAAACAGGAGATGGATGTTGTTTCTTACCTTGCTTGAAAGTCTGTGGCAGTTTTCTTATGGATAATGCGGAATCCTAGTAATTACTATAGGGAAATGATCTATCCTAATGTGTATTAGTTCTGCTTACTACAATATAGGGTGCACTACTACTGAATGCAATGTTCATATAACACAATTTACTACTGTTGGTGGCATTCTGTGCATTCACCGTACTTAGCAAATTGTCAGAAAGGAGGCTCAATACTTTCTTGTTATTATTATCAATGAAATATGTATATTAGAAGTGAACATTAAGGTAGAGACAGATTATTTAAGGAAAGTAATTTTAAAAAGTCTTCAAGTTTTTGCCTTTACATGGGGATAAAACTTATTAACCATCTGTTTTTAATATGTGTAATTATTTTCCTTTAACTCATTTTTAATCTCATCCAGGAATAGTCTGAAAACAAAAGATGTTATATATTAGAGAGTTCATGAGACTGAGAGCCTGGAAATTAGAGTTCAGGTCCTATTCTTGCAGAAAACTTTAGTATTTATTTACCATTATTTAATTCACTATATATTGAGCAACTACCATGCTGGGGGTAAAACAAACAATGAAAAAGAGCAGCAGACGGTGTGTCCTTATTCTTCTGAAGTTCATGTTCTTCCATAAATTCTATAACTGTCCCACATTTGATTTCTACGATTCTGTAAAACATATAGAATAGAGTCTTTCCCCTTTCTTGCCTGTCTCTCTTCCTCTCAACCCAATTTCTTTGCAGGATCGTGGTGCCTGTCGAATGGGATAATATATAAGAACACTTTAGAGCACAAGTTAAAAATGTAAAGCCCACATGCCTCATGCTGCACTTTTCTCTTCCCTCACCCACTTGCACTTCGTTATGAAGACAAAGCATACATTTAAAAAATCTGTCAAGGAAGTGATGCAGTGTGGAACTGCTACAGAAACCATTAATTATTGACGCGACCTCTTGTTAACAGAGGATTGAAATGTGCATTATTAAAAGAAAACTCCACCCCAAATTCTAAAGCCATTAATCTGAAAGTTTGGAAGGTATTAGATCTTGTAATGACGGAGACATTAGAATCACTTTGATAAATATATACTTGCTGGCAACCTTTCCAGCTCTGAATTTCTGCATAACTGTGTCTGCATCAGAAAATCTTCAAATGTAAGATTTGTTCCCTAGGGGTCAAGGAATTAGTGTACTGATTTATACACATATATAAACATGTAAACTTGTAATGTAAATTATTTTTATGGTTAAAAATCATTTATGTGTTATATATAATATCTATTATGCATAAATATATGTAGAATATGTATGTACATACATATTAATTTAGACATACTCTATAATTTTTTCTATAAAGAGCAGTAAACTCATATATACTATTGGGAAGATTTCTACTAATATAAAACTATATTCTAAATTCTTAAGAGAACAAGAAAGTTATTAATCTTTCGTGCACTCAATTCTGACAGATTTCTCTTTCAAAGGTATATTTGTTCGAGGATAGCTTTTGCATTTGGATATTTATATCATCTAACACCAGAGTTATTCATTCTCATTTATTTAACGTGTATTTATAGATAACATATGATATGATAGGAGTGAGCTGATGATGGCAAACAAACTAAGGTTTCACTCTCATGAGTGTGCAGCTGAGTGGGGAAGCAGACAAGGAACAGGTGGTATGTGTGAGAACACAGAGGTGATGAGATGCTCCGGGCATACAGCGGACAGGCTGCTCTCACAGGCGTAGGGGTTGGGAAGCAGTGACACACTGACACCTGTGGGAAGGGAGTTAGTTAGGCAGGAGGTGGGAGAGGAGCGTAGGGTAGTGTGGGCTGAATGAACAGTGTCTGCTAAGACTCAGAGGCTAGGATAGCATGACGGGCTTCGGGAACCCAATGTAGTTCTGGAAGTCTGCAAAATAGTATTTAGAAGGGTAGAGTGGTGAGGAATGAGTGTTACTAAGCAGACAAAGGTTAGAATCGATGATGGAAGAAATCCCACTACGATAAAACCACTTTTTGCAGTCCTTTGGATTTTGGAGGGTAGTGTGGGTGTGCGTGCGTGAGTGCATGCGTGCGTGCGTGCGTGCGTGCGTGCATGCGATCTTAAACACAGACCTGCCAGAAAGGGAGGGGAGTGGACAAAGTCAATATTCCTAACAGTGCTTTCAACAAGTGATTTGTGAATCCGTGCCTTTGGTCTGATATTTCTGCCACATGGAGTACCATAAGGAAGACTTCATTCTGCATCATCAAAGATCCACAGAGGCATGCCCTAAGGAGTGTTATGGGACTTTAGAGTTCAAAGTAGCCCGAGATTCCTTGAGGTTTACTTTTACAAGTTCTGTGCTCTTCTTAGTAGTAAAATAACTAATGAAACACTCTTTAACAACCTGTAATTGCTAAGTTACATAGGAGAATTTGAAGATGAGAAAGAGCAATCATATCCCATGTTTGATACGCATTTGTGCATTTCTTTTCGATTTCCTCTCTGAACATGTCACTTATTTAACATGGAGGGTCAACATGATTCACTGTTTACTAATATACTCTAGATTGGCGATATTAGTGTGTTGTAGAGAACTGGCATGCCTGCGTTTGAGTTTTCTGTTTTCTGGATACAGGGCTATGTGACATGAGGCCAATTTGCCTCTTCTCAGCTTCAGTTTCTTCATCTATAAAATGCAGACGATACTGCCAAGTGTTATTGTGCAACCGATACAATGAAATGAGATTATGATTATCAAATGCGTAATGTAGTCTAGGCTTCTGTAGGTTTTTCCTGTAAGCGTTGGCCCTCCCTCCTGAAGACAGATTCAGTTGCTCTGATTTGTTGAGAAGCAATTCAGCTCTCTGTTCACTTGGTAAATACTTCCCCATTTCCCTTACAAGTAGAGTCTTATTAACTATTACTTTTAACTGAATGCAACTTGGAGTCCTATACAAATCATTTTAATTTGGGAACCTGTGTCAAAATGTCTTTTCATTTAAGTTTAATTGATGAAGGATGCCGTGAACCACAAAGTAAGGTAAAATCTTATTTTCCCTAGTTAATCTCTATTAAGTGTAGGTAAATATTTTAGACTCTTTTTTTTTTACCTTGCCTTCAGGCATTTCAATTAACACTGAGACGCATCCCAGTGAACACTTTACTTTCCAAATGTTTACTAGAAATTCTTTAATCTTCAGATTGACACAAAGAGGCCCTTAGTAGAAAACTTACCTTTAATAACTCTTCAGAGATTTAAAGCTAGAGTCAGGCTGTTTTAGAACTGGAAAATGCCATGGGCAGTGCCAAATCAAGTCCTCATTTTACAGACAAGAAAACTGAGGTCAAGAGAGGTAAAGGTCATTGTCCAAGGTCATATGTATGAGAACGTTGGTGTTTACTTGGGAGTTAGTCTCAGAACTGAGGCTAGAATAGCAGGTATTCTGATTTCTTGACCAATATTCTAAGTTAATTTACCATTTTCTATCTTTGTTTCCTCATTCAAAATTGGTTGAAATGTAATATGTAACATGCTTTGGGCATGATTGGCTTTCATGAGAAATAGACCCAATAAAGGGCCATTCTAATTTTTTTGTTGTTTAACTTCATGATAATATAGGAACATCTAACTGGCCTCATATTCCCTCTGTAATCCCTTGAAAATTGTGATTTGTGTGTGATTTTATATTTAGATTTTTAAAATTCATTCTGAAATTTGAAAACGCTTTCTATTGAGACAAGTAATTGGTCAAAATCACCATACTTACCAGATAAGCATGGACCTCTGCTTCCTGGGCCTGTTGGTTTAACCAAAATATTTTTTTTTTCTAAAAATACTAAGCATCAATGTTTTATAGTTCAGGAATTATCAGCAGAAAAATTGTGCGAATGTGCTAATTTTCCTGGACTTTCCTACTTTGTGCATAGCAGCCACCTCTGAACAGTGGATGGTGCTGGTCAGCAGGAACCAGTCTGACTTGCCTCTTCCACTGACTTTCCTTCAGAGTGGACACCCTGGTAGGCGAGCCCTCCTGCTCCTCATCAGCAGGGAACTAGGTACCACACCATGAGTGAATTCTACAGTCTAACAACCGTTATGCTCACCTAATCATGTAGTGAATGGAGATGGTGTCCTCATATAATTTAAAACTCTCTCCTATTTGTTTCGTAATCTTTGGAGCTGAAGAGCAGCTGGCAACCAAAATGCCATGTAATGAACATTGATGGACTTGAAGGCTGTTAGTAACTCACCTCTCAGTTTCTGTCCTCTAAACTTTTACTGTGGCCCTGTAATCGTCCTGTTTTAATTCCCAGGGCTTTAATTATTTCCATTTCTGTCTTCTGGCATTCTGAAATGTTTGTCAGTATTCTATAGCACTGCCTATAGTGAGTGCTTCTGACAGTTCTAATTCCTGTCTTCCTAGGGGCATCAAGATTCTCCCTCTGCCTGGGCTTGATGGCCTCATCCCCCCTGACAGTGGGCAGTGTGGGCCAGGGCTGGGGGACCAGGAAGCCAGTTCTTTTTCTGTTACCAACTAGCTGTATGGTTTCAAGAAAATCATTCTAACTCTCTGAGTTTCAGTTCCCTCATCTGTAAAATGGGGATAAAAATCTCTGACCTCATCTACTTGAAGAGGTATTGGGAGAATCTGATGACTATAGATAGAAAAGGCTTTTTGAAAAATGAAGATGCCCTTGAAAAGTGATATGTGATTATTCACCTGGCTGTATCTTATCAGCTACTTTCTTGATAAGGCATTTCTTCTTTTCTAAATTTATCCTTTCTAAGGCTTTTTTTTTAAAAAAAACATTTATTTATTTTGTAGAATAGTTTTATGTATTTGTTAAATCAATTTTTAGTAAGACCTACAATGTGTCAAGGCACAAATGATGAGGACCCCCTGGTAACTAAGACAGACATGACCTCTGCTCTCATGAGAGGTTAGAACAGACATTTGAATAGATGTTAGAATTGATGATGGGTTCAGTTGGTGGGGAGAGAGGGAGAAAGACATTCATTGCACAATTAGAAATGAGCAAGTAGTTTAAACTGTGGTAAGTACCATGAAGGAGAAGTAAAAAGAGATAAGAGCAAAGAACAATACACTCATGATGTGAAAGGTTCTCTGAGGAAGTGACCTTGGAGATAAGACCTGAGGTACCATGAGTCGGGGGGGAGAGGCTGAGGAGAAAAACTCAGGTGCGCCTATCCAGAGAGTATGGGAAAATATCAAAAATTAGTTTTGTAACACCTTCTTATCTAGCCCTTAAATTTTTTATTTTTGGCATTTTCAGAGCAGACTATACATATACAATGTGGATATGTGTATATATATATATATATATATATATATATATATATATATATATATATATATATATTCACATTATATATGCATGTATACATGTATAATTTGTGAATACCTAAATATTCATGCGTTTGAGTGGGCGCTAAAACATTTTTGTTAATAGAAATGTACAATAAAAAAAGGTAAAAGAATACCATTTTAGCTAGATAGAGCAGGATGCACAAACGTTCTGATAAAGGAAGGAGGAATACGGACAATTTTAAGAAACTTCAAGAAGAGCAATATGGCTGGAGAGCAACAGATGAGAGAAACTGGTGGTGTGTGATGAGCCACGAAGGAGACAGGATAGGCCAATTAAGAATCTTCTTTACTGTAAGAGCCTTGGTAAGCCACTAAAATCTCCCTCCCTCCCGTTCTCTCTTCCCCTCTCCCTCTCTTCTTTCCTCTTTGCATTTAATAAACATTTCTAGGGGCTTAGCATTGTTTCAATGTCTCTCACATTTTATATTTCTAGAAATTCTTGGCTTAGATTTTGCATCTTCTCATTCAAAGCTTTACGTATATATATTGGCCACATTTAGATAAGAACTTCTTTATGTGGATGCGGGCTCTATTTTGTTCTCTTTGCACTTCAGATAATCATTAAAGGTGCACACAGCTATCCCTGGCATAACTAGCATGAGGTATTGCTGTCCTGGGTGATTGTGCCAAAGTTTTAAAGGCCATGCATCTGAGCTTAATACATGAGCACATCAAAGCGAGAGACTTGATTTTGTCTAACGACGTCTTGCATACATTTACTAGTCTTCTGGTGGGACTCATGATCACCATACATCAAGGAAAATAAGACAGGACTGAAGGTTATAGAGAGTTTGCTGTGTGCTTGGCTCTGTGCTAGGTGCTTTACATAATTTATTTCTTTTGGTTTTTACAATAATGCTTTGAAGTAGTATCATGACTTATTTGCAACTAAAGAAACAGAACATATGTGACTCAGCAAAAGAAAGATTTTTTTCCACTTTATACATCAAGGGTTGGCAAACTTTTTTTTCTATAAAAGAACTAGAGAGTAAATATTTTTGGCTTTGCAGGCCATACGGTTTCTGTCTCGACTACCCAGCTCTGCCTGCGTAGTGTGAAAGCAGCCACAGACAACATGTAAACAAATGGTCATGGCTGTGCTCCAATAAAACTTTATTTACAAAAACAGATGGCAGGCTAGATTTGGCCCTCAAGCTATAGTTTGTCCACCTCTGTTAAAAATAATAACAATAAAGTAATATTAATTGTCATCAACTGCCTATTCTGTGGGTCAACTACTTTACATGCATTATCTCAGTGAATCTTCACCATTCTGTATGGCAGATATTTTATCCTCATTTTATAGAAGAGAAAACTGAGATTTAACCAGGATAAGTAACTTTTTTAAGGTTAAGTGGCTAGTCAATGACATTGCCAAGATTTTATTCCAGGTCTTTTTTATTTTTAGACTTTTTGGCCAACACTGCTGGTTGTCCCTCAGTACTTATCATTTCTTCCTTCCTTCATAGTATAGTAGCTCTAAATTCTAGTTGAGCTCCTGCCTGTCCAGTTACAGACTATGTTTTCTTGGCTCTCTTGTAGTGGGGCATGGCCATGTGACAGTTCTAGTTGATAAGTCAATGCGATATGAATGAGCATGATGTTTTCAACCTCCAGGCCCAACCCATAAAAGGAAGGAGTTTGCCTATTACATGGTCTTGTTCATCTTCCCCCTGGCTGGAATGCTGTTGTGATGGCAGGAGCTGGAGCAGCTCTCTAGATCGCCAGTTGGAAGCAGTGTGTTGAGGATGGTTGAGTACAAACCATTCAGGCTGAGTACCCACAATGGACCTAGCACTTCAGTCTAGGACTGCACATTATTTGAAATGCTATGTGAAACAGATTCTTATCTTGTTTAATCCACGGTTAGTTTGAGGACTTTGTTATAGCAGTAAATCTGTCTCTTTACTCCTATAACAACCCCTAGTGTGGGGAGAGGGCACACTCTGAGAAGATTCTCAGGAACATCTTTTACTCATGGGTGGAAGTAGGTGTACTTTCAGTGTTTGAGGAAAAATGAGATAAATAGTCATCATTCTCATAATGTGTTTAAGTCTAGACCTTTTGCTCTTTGGTTAATTCTCAGCCTCTACCTTGGGCTTACATTTTCTTTCTTGCCTCAGAGCCCACTTCCCCTATGACCACTTCAACTTTCCTCTTCTTTAAATCAGTCACCCTTGTCCTGTCCCTGAGCTTTCTCTACCCGCTGATTCCAGCATTTCTTCAGCTTTCCATTCCTTGTGGCCTCAAAGAAAAAGGTCACTGATGGTCACTTGGTGGTGATCAAACAAACCAAAGCAAAACAAAACAATACAAAAACAAAGCAAAACCCAAACAAACAAAATAGTAATAATAATGTTTTTTTTTTTAAATCATATGCACGTGGAGAAATTACAAAGTTTAAAATGGTGTTTGTGCAGTCAGATCCTTGGTTTCTGGCTGTTGACTTTTCTTTGAAGGGTTTAGAACTATCCTCTCTCTTTCTGTGCTGCAAAAGTCCCTTCCTCCTCCTGGCACATCTTTAATAATTGATACTGATCCCTTTTTCCAGAAATATTCCTTTTCTATCTTGTACCTAATTTCTCTCAAGCTTCCCAATTGGCTTGAGTGGCTCTCAGAGACTCAGAGGGGGAATTTCTATAGTAATGGTGTCCTTGAAATTTTTCCTCCTGCTCTCCCTTGGAAATGTAATGTCTCATGGTTGGTGTGCTGTTAGCTTTGTCCTATACATTCAAAAGAAGAGAACACACATACAAAATTGTTTATATTTTTCTGAGTATGAGGCCAGCAACTTGGGAAAATGGACATTCAAGGAACACTGGTTCTCAACTTCCGCCCTCACAGTGTATTGACTGGGGATAATGTGTAGAGTGTTTTAAGTAGGAAGCTTGGCAAGTTATTCATCTTCACCAAAATTTTACTGCCTAGAAGATGGGATCACTAGGGACACCCAACTGGCAGATTTGGGAAGATTCAAAGGGATATGCATGTGGAAATACTTTGCAAATCATAATGTAGTTTAAATGTGTTACTCAAGTTGAACATTTGAGATATAGGTAATGAGGTAAAAGGAGTTTAGAGACAAGGGAGAAGTATCAGAAAGCTTGAAGAAGGTCTTATGGAAGAGGTCAGGCCATAGGACTCATCTAGTGGATATTTGTCAAGTTCACGGTCATCCAGCACCATATGCATTTGCACCTCCCCGAAGGCAGAAGACAGTAACTTGTTTCCTGGATTCTTTGATTCTAAGGAGCAGGCATGTGATCTAAGTTCAAATGGGATTTTAGTTTTGGAAACAATCTGTGAGAAGGAGTAGCTCCACTTAGAACCTGTTATCAGAGATAGCGGGGAAGCCTCCCATGCCAGCCTCTGTCCTGGGTGGCAGGGAGTCTGTGGCCTGTCTCAAATGCCTTGGGTCCCACAGAGCAGGCCTGGGATATTATTGCTTTGGTTGCTTAACCTCTGGCCTGATGCTCTTTCTGAGAGTTACTCTATATCCTTTGATAATTCTTTTTTTCCAAGTTAATTTAAGCTGGCACAAGTTAAGCTGGTTCTGTTGTTTTCAACTAGGAATCACTGCTGATAAAGATTCAGAGATTTGTTAAGTGGCATGACCAAGAGAGGATGTGTATGCTCAGAAAAGAGTGTTCAGCAAGGAAAACGAATTCAGTCAAGCAGCGAATTTGTTGGGTGGGAAGTGGGATTTGGTTCAGATAGACAGAGTAGGACCAGTTGGCAAGAGCCTCAAATGCCTCGCAGAAGAAAGAGGATTTCAAAGCATAGGGAAGGCGGAGCTTCTGAAAGTATGTGAACAGATAAATGGCACCAGTGAATATGAGCTTGGAAGAAATAAAGATCAAGCCCCCATTTTCTTCTGTCTGGTGGTAGTTTGAGCTCAAGCCACAAGAAGTGACACTGCTAAATGAATCACAGCAAAGAAGAAAGCTGTGGAGTAGCTGAGTGCTGAATCAGAGCAAAGAAAACCTGAAGCACCAGGTTTTAGTAAAGGAGCATTCTTGAGCCTTCCTGGGGCTCCAAACACCAAGAATTATAAAGCAGTGTTTTCAATGGGCTGATGCTTGTGTTTACCCCACAGCTAAGAGTGAGACATGCACCCTGTTTAACAATCCCAGTAAGACAGCCCAGAGAGAGAGAAGTCGCCCTCCAGAGATAGGTGATTGCCCACCACACCTGTCCTTAGCTTCAGTCCTAGAAGGCATTGGACATAGGAACTGGAGAGGTACACATCGCATCTGAGTCTATCTGAATAGAGGTGAAACAAAACCACTGGAGTGGTTATTTTCTCTTCCTATATAGCAAGGACCCAAGGCAACATCCCTCAATAGGTTTATAGCAGCTTCTTGTCCCCCCTGCAGGGTTGTGAATTGGGATCATTAAGTTTTAAGTTGTTCTGCTGCTTCTGTGTAAGTGATCATGTAAATATCAGGATGCTGGATGGGGGAAGCAAGTAACGGCATGACTCTCAAGATCCTGGATTATCGCTTATTAACTTTCCTCCAGAAAAACCTTAAGAATAGCACCTCCCTCCCCCAGACCCTAAGCCAAGCATACTTTATGAGCACTGCGTTAGAAAGGCAAAGCTAATAATTGTAACCATGTAGATGCAGAAACCGTTAATGTTTCTCATGCCCTGTGGTGGGAAGAAATATATTAAAAATTGATTTTTGGTTTCTGCCTTTGTCTGTGTAACATTTACAATAAAGGATACGGGAGACAGTATCCTTTAAAATTGATATTTCAAAGCATTGTGGGCTTGTTGGTGTTAAAATAAATTTTTATTAATGGTTTCGTAGTACATGGTAAAAGGTCAGCATCTGAATATGACGATTTTATCTTCTTAAAAAAAATGTTGCTAACATTCTTCAATAATTATATATAAGCCAGAATTTTTGCTACATTATTGGGTTAAACTGTTTTTAGACACGAAATTATTCTCTGAAGGTAATGTGGGCTGTGTGTAGTAAAATGTGCAGCTTTAATTTTTTTCTCGTTTTCTGTCTCTTTTTATTCTTTCCCTGTCTCTTCCTTTGTGTAATAAGGTGTAACTTGTTTCCACGTTGTATATGGTAAGCGGTGAGCCATGTGTTCATATTACTTCTTTGTCTCCGGGATTCTATTATCAGTTTACTCTTTTATAATTGAAGAAGCTTTTGTTCATCTGAGAAAACACATTTCATTTAATTTTGTTCCTGTTTCAGCTTCTTGGACACGATGTGGGGAACATAGAATTCTGTGGCGCTTTTCTTTTTTTTTTTTCTAGTCACTTTAAATAAAATATACTCCTAAAAAGCCTGCCCCATTTGTTCTGAATGTTTTAGAATGTATCTTAGCTGTAATTCCCCAGGAATGAAACGTCATGGTGCACTTTCTAATGGGTTTTCATTAATCTGTTATAGTTTTGCTGCTGATTCGAGTTTATCAAATAGGGTTATAACCTGATAGAAATAGCTCTGTCAAATGCTCGGATTTATCATATGTTCCGTAATTCTGTAGATGATGTGGGCAAGATGGATCCATATCAGAAAACAGCCTTTGATTCAGAATCGCCGCGAAGGCTTGATGCATTAATTGCCAAACCACCTAAAGTGTATAAAGAATGACATTTTGTGCTACCTCATTCATCACATTTTTAGAAAGACTATGTGATGGATTAATAAAACATAGCAAATCCTCTATGCAAACCAAATGTTTGTAATAAATGGAGCATAATCTAACTATTCTGCTATAAAACGAATTAAAGTAGTCTCTAGCCACTAAATTCAAACAGAATGGAGTAGGATGGTGAGGTGACCTCAACAGGCAAGCGTTTTACTTTTAAATACATAATTTCCTTTCAAATGGTCCTCCCCTGTTCAGGTTGGAGTCGGTTCAAAGTAACACTGGAGTTTAGAGCTGGTAAGTAAGCAAAACTGAATGCAAATTGGATGCTTAAAGGCTGGGCTGGGGTTGGGTTTGGGGAGTGGGTTGCTTAAGAGGGCCACTGATATCTATCTGAATGGAGTCCTTCTGTAAATGCTAATTGAAAATAATGTCATTTTGATGTGATTCTTGCCTTGTTGTACAATGTAGTAGTAGTTTTTTAAACTTAGTTTGTCACCCTTTTTATATGAAAAAAAGACAAACTAATATAAATTTGATATAAATTGTGATGAAAATATATCAGGGGGCTTATAATATAGACATGTCTCGAAATATTTTTTACCTTTATTATCGGCAAATAGGCACCATGTCAGCCTTGAGAGTTGGAGGGGAAGTGGAGATGATGAAAATAATTGAGCAGAGGTGGGAAAAAATGCTTTACTTTTTTATATGTATATTCATCTGAAAACTACCCAGTTCTTAGCTACTTTAATTTTTCATTCATTGTCGCAGTATAACAGGTAGACACAGATTCTCTGAGATTTTGCTTCATTGTACTCTTATCTTTAAACAATGAAATTTTTGCAGATAGCTAAGCTTCCATTCTATTCTTCTGTTTAGAGTAGAGGTGATATCAGTTAATGTATCATTTTGCTTTGGGCTCAACTTCAGTGAATTCAGTGGTCACGAAGGCTTCTGGGTGACAAATCCTTGAGGCTTTAGTGTGTGTGCACAGAAGGGAGGATCATAGGGCCCCACTCGAGGGTATGAGCCCTGTGGCGCGCAGACACCATCTCAGAGGAGGATTGTGGGAAGGTTTCTCAGCAGTGATGACTTGGCGTCATGCACCAGCATGGATGCTGAGGAGCCTTCTCCTCCTCCTCCTCCTCCACCTCTTCCTTTTCTTCCTTCTCTTTATCTCCGCCTACGACATCTCCTTTTTCTTCCTTCTTCTTCAGCAATTAAGTAGAGGAACACTCACTCCTAAGTCTGAATGTGCTTAGAGCTACTGCATTAGTTTGCTAAACCTGCTATAACAAGATCCCGCAGACTGGGTGGCTCACATAACAAACTTTTTTCTCTCACAGTTCTGGAGGCTGGAAGTTCAAGATCAAGGCGCCAGCAGGGTGGTTCCTTCCAAGGCCTCTCTCCGTGTCTTACCAGTAGCCACCTTCTTCCTGTGTCCTCACACAGTCTGTCCTCTGTGTGTACACACATTTCTGGTGTCTCTTTCTTTCTTTCTATAAAGACATCAGTGCTGTAGGATCAGGATCCAACTCTTAAGACCTCATGTAACCTTCATTATCTCTTTAGAGGACTTATCTCCAAATACATTAGTCACATTAGGGATTAGAGCTTCAGCCCAGGAATTTTGGAGAAACACAATTCAGTCCATAGCGTTTACTGTAAGGGCTGTCTAGGTAAATGGTCCATTGAGACCATTGCATGAGAAGATACCTAAAACCTTTTTGGGGGAGCAGAAGTTGCATATCTCACATCCAAGAGAGATCTATTTGTGAAGAGCAACACTGGTCCCCTCCCCGCTTTAATATACCACTTCCTTTTCAGAGCATCTCTCACCCCAGAAACCAACTTTCCCCCTCGTCAGGGTCCCAGGCCTACATTGCCCTTAGGTTGTTTTTTTTTTTTTTTATCAGAATCATGCATTTTAGAAATCTTCTTTATTTAATGACTAAATAAAATTTCCAGGGTTGCTATTTCCTGCCCCGTATCAAAACTTACATACTTTCGTGCTCATTCATCCCAAATTCTGCCCTTCACATTTCTGGATGTCTCATATCTGCCAAGCCAAACTTGACTTAGTTATATGTTGAGCATTTCAAACTCCAAAAACTGGCAGATGATGGACCATCATCATCCTTGTCGCTACTATCTTTATCACCATTGCAAACATTGATTGGGCAAACTTTGCTATAAGTATATTAATTTATTTGTTGCTCACAACTGTATCCAGTAGTTACTGCCATTAATCCTGTATTAGAGAGGTAAAAACGACTAGGTTATTATTTGCATAATTAAAACTAGAAACAAAGGCCCTTAAGAGATTAATTGACATGCTCAAGATCTCACAACTTGTAAGTGGCTGAGCAGGAATTTGAACTTGGGAAGCCTGATTGGAGCACCTGCACTATTAACTATTATGTTGAGAGGCGTGAACAGCATAGTTTACATAAAGAAGAGATCCCAGAAACTATTCCTAGTTCAACTCAGTATTTAAACTGCTGAAAAAAACCAAGGTCCCAAGTGGTTCTTATTTTCACATGGTTATACAATGAAATGCCGTCCAACAAACTCTAGGCAACAGGTTTTGCTATTTTTATCATAAATAAAAATATATTTATTGTATCATAAATTTTATGATGAATAAAAATAATGTTTACCAATTTTGAACATTTAAACACCACTTTGTCTCCGCAATCTCTAATTTTCACAATTGAATAAGATACATTTCAATTCTCCCACTTTGCAGATAAGGAAACTGAGTTCAGCAAAGAGGTTAATTAATCACATAGTAAATAGTACTAGACCTCAAGCTCAGACTAGGTGGCTCCTTGTATTATAAGAACCCCGCTCTCTTCTCTCCTCTGTTTTTTCACTTTGCCTACAGACATGGCTCCAAATCCCAAGGCCTCACCCCTTGCACACTTTGCAAGGAAAGATTATGCATGTTCTTGTCCCACTTTCAGAAGTATTGCCTAAACAAAAGGCAGGCACAGGCAGTCCTGGGTGCCAGCCAGCCTCTGCAACTACTACCTGTGTTGTTTCCTAATTTCTTGAAGGCTCTCTGAGACTCAGTTTATATATATATATATATATATATATATATATATATATATATATACACACATACATACATACACACACATATGTGTATATATATATATGTATGTATATTTGTAATATATATATGAAAAACAATGGCAACCACATCAAAGTCATGTTTAATTAATTTGATAGATTTTTATTTAGCACCTTCTATGTGCCAATCAAATGTGCCAAGGGCTTAGCACCGTTCCCTGATCTATAGTAAGCACACTGTTATTTCAGGTCCCCTGGCAAATGTCTGTTGTTCTTACATACAGCGTCATCCACAGATGCTTTGTGGGAAGCGTGCACACACACACACACACACACACACACACACACACATACACACACACACACACACACATTAAGCAGAGAAGTTTTTTTCCACATTGTCATTATTAGATCCTCGATAAATAGTGGGCCTGATGCAACTAATTCTTCTCTGTCAATCTATCCTTCTCTCTATGCCTATGCAGTTCTTCTCCCCCCCCCTTTTTTTTTTTTTTTTTTGCTAGACCATTAGAAGTCCCTTTCATTGATCTCCAGTAACTTTCAGAAAAAGCTGGGGAAATCTTTTTTCCTCCATGAGCCACACCAATTGGTATTTAGTGTTAAGATTTTATATTAATATGACTAGAAATTCCACTGTATGTAATGATTGGCATAGCTCTAGGTGACAGAAGTTCCTCTCATATGCTGCCCTTTCTGTGACTTGGTGATGCAGAGTCTCAAAGGTTACCAACCCATTCTGCAGCCAACAAATTTGTTTTATTTTATGGATATTAGTGTCCTCCACCAATGGTGTCTCTACTTTTCTCTGAGCTTTTGATTTAATTTCAGAAGTAGATCCAATATATTCAATTAGGGACACTTAAAAAACTTCTTTCTACTGGTTTATAGTCCCATCTGGAGGAAGGGAGTTACTCTGCAGAATAAATTGAGTGTGAAATTTGACTATGCAATAAGAATTCACTTCCGTTAGGGCAAAGAGAAGAGATGCATAAAATTCAAATCATGCATAGAATAAATGCTTTATCTTTAAGAAACATAAATAGACATCAAACACCACAGAAACATAGAGGGTTTCCTCTGTCTCTGTCTCTCTTTTTTAGAAACAAATTTGTGTGCAATTTCATAGCAAAACTTTGCAAGGAAAGATTATGCATGTCCAATGCTGATAAGACTGCTCAAATATAAATTTTATGATGCATTTCCTTTAGAATTCCATCTTTCTACCAGCACAATCAAAGAAGGGAAAATAAAGTTTGAAAGCTTTTGGAGAGCCAAGTGCAAGCACCTGAAGAAATCAGGAAAGAATTGAGAACCCGATATTGTAGCTAATTTGTAACAATTTTTTTTGCTAAGGCTGCTCTCCTTAAAAGCAGGCACTTGCTCTAAACTTTCCTCCTTCACCCACAAGACTGCCCTTCCTGCTAACATTTGCCACTGATAAAAATGCAGGGTAGGATGTGAGGGGGTGAAGCAATTAAAGAAGCTTGCAAGCCAGCATCCTCAGCCCAGGAAGGCCACAGTGGAAGGGCCCATCTGATTCTGCAGGGAGGTGACAGTGGATGACTTGCATTTGAATAATAATGCAGTTAATCTTTGCTTTCCCTGAAGCTGAGGGATCCTTGAACTAACATAATTCATACTGATAGAAAGTCACAGGAAGAAGCCTGAGAGGGTCCCCTTGAGCAGGGTTCCCCAAACCCCAGGCTGCAGACCAGTACCCGGTCCTTGGCCTGTTAGGAATGGGGCTGCACAGTGAACGGTGGGCTGGCAAAAGAGCAAAGCTTCATCTGTATTTGCAGCCACTCCCCAGCGCTAGCATCACTGCCTCAGCTCTGCCTCAGATCATAGGCATTAGATTCTCATAGGAGCACTGGTCCCTGGTACCAAAAAGATTGATGACTGCTGCCTTTGAGTACCCTTAGGGTTGGACACCTGAAGATATTCAGAAAAAATATCTTTCGAAAATCTTCCAATAGCATATTGATTACACATGACAATTTTCTGATGTAACTCTCTTCAGTTAGTGACACATAAAAATGGCTTCTGTGTGCAGATAAATTTGGGAAATAATGATTACAGATAGATAACAAGTGATATTATTGCAGGACTTCTCAGAGCCTTTAGTAGATTCTTGAACATTGTGAATATCTAAGAGAGAAACAGTGTGAAAGAGCAGTTTGATTTTTCATTAAGTATCTCCCAGGTCTTTGATTCTTTGAAATACACTTGAAGATATACTGGGTTAGTGTTTCACAAAGCACTTTCATACAGATTATGTCTGAAAAGTGAGCACATGTATATTTCATCAAGAATGTGCTAAATTAAGTTCGGTCAGTTTAATAAAATCTGTTACCTGAGGGGCTGCAGGTCCTTGTCTATAATTCTGCAGAATCACATACACACACAGACACACACACACACACACACACACACACACACACACACACACACACACACATCATACTTTTGACAAATCGCCATCACGATCCTCTGAAACTTTTTGCCTTTCATATCTGTGCTTTCTAATTTTAGAAACTACTGTTTATTTGCAGGAAATATTGAATTCATTTTCCCAGACTAGGTTTACTCTACTGGCGAGGATTTCAGATTTTCATTTTTATCATTATCTCTTTAAACCTGATTGTGTTTAACTTCTTACAGTTTCATTATTCCTAAGCACCACCTCTGACGTTTTACATTTCAAGTTTTACTCTCTTTCTTTAAGTGTCGACGCCTTTCTTCCTGTCATTTGGGGAGGATGGATCTCCTCCTTTCCATTCTGCTTAACCAACATCATTGGAGATAAGCAACTCGGCAGGCATAGCATGCTTTCTAAGCATAGATGATGGTCCAGATGACGAATTTTGTATTTGTGCTTGGTAAAAAAAAAAATGCTGTTTTCTGCTAAAAATATGAACTAGAGAAGAAAGCTTAACCAGCAAAGTCTGGTGCCGGAAAAACAAACCCAAGTGGCCACCTCCAGGTCATTGGTAGCTTTAGGTAGTTTCCCTGCAGAAGTGGATTAACCTTGAGTCAATGAGAAATCAGATAATTCTGAACTCAGGAGACTCCAACCGTATTGATCACATGAGTTATTACTATAATATTATCTTAAACTTTTATGGAGCACCCAAAAATCTTCCAAAATCTTTAAGTATTCTTGCATGTATTATCTTACATCTCTAGGGATGATATTTGGAATATATAACAAGGGGTAAAATAACCCAGACAATGACCAATCAGAATGGACCCAGGTTTGTGGATCGTGAAGGTCCCTGCTGTGCTGTGCTGGGTGCTGCCCTTTTCGGTGCTGGATCCTCTTAGGTGAGGTCTGGGAGATCGTAGGGTGAGGGCTAGCACACCCAAGTAGCCAGCATAGAAGGCTCTTTAATATTTTGACAACCAATGCAGCTGTACTATGCCAAATATCAGACCAGAATATATCATGAGAAACATACAGAAGTGGGTACCATTTTTCTCATTTTAGAAAAATTTCAAAGAAAAAATAAATCTGGAGTATGAAGACGTTTTGACCTTTAAACCAAAATCATAGTCGGCCACTACTCACTGTAGGTACCCACCTGGTATTCTTTTCGTTGAGGTGGGAAGAAAGGATGTAGAGTAGCGACCTGAAGTCCCTCAGCTGTGGGTAACATATTTCGTAAGGTCAGAAAAATATATTGATCAAGGCAAAGAACATGGTATACAGCTCCGTGAATTGTGTCCACCATTCTCTCCGGGCCGAAGGCAAACTTGTTAATTGTGCTAAACCTTCATGTAGCGCTTCTCCATGGTTACCTACTCCCTTCTACTAACCATATAGCACACTGCCTCTACCAGACATAGGCAGCCAAGCCTATAAATCATAATTTGAAAAACTGAAGGGCCTAGACTGGCATATGTGGCTAACAGTTTGTTTTCTGCTAAGTTGCAAAATAGCAGGGCTGCACTCAGAGCCGTGCTGTCCATCTGACCAGAGACTAGCCGTTAACTCATTCAGCCTCCGCTTCTGTAGCACAGCCCAAAGAGGCCGCAACCTGAATGTCTCAGCCCTTCCCAGCAGTGGGAAAAGGGTTCCCTGTATTATTTGGTTTCCTATCTTTGTTGAGTTGGAATATGTTGTACTCAAGCTTTTTGTCCAGTCCGATGCAGATTGATACAGGAATCTTTAACCCAGAAGTAAAGGATATCAGGTATAGAAGAAGTCCTTCTAAATGGTAGTAAATCCGCCTTGCTTTCGGGAAGTGAGAAGTGGGGCAGTCACACACTATGCCATCCCATCGAGTGTTCAAGGAAAGTAGTGTGTCTCTATATTTGTGTCACTGTCTTCGGCTCGCTTTTGGAATGCTGAGGAATACTGTTTCCTCGTCTCTGTGGGAAAAGGAAAAAGGAGCAGAGAAAAGTCCTCATCTATCCTTGAAGGAAAGGTTAGGGACATAATGGAGTGTTTTGAGCAAGTAGTGTTGAAGTCGCCTCTTGCTGAGAGTGTGATATTTACGCTCAGTGGCCACCCTCGAGGCAGGCATGTCTGGGGGTCCTAATGTGGGCATGTCCGGTGGGTGATGGACTAGCAGAAAGACACAAAATAATAGAATATTTACATGTCTGGGGCCGGGACTGCATCAAAAAACACATTAGAGAAAGTTGATTCATGGACAGCTATGGTCGCCATGGGAACTTTGGAAGAAAATTAACAATCAAAGCCTTCCAATTTACCAAGATACTTATACTTCAGACCATAAAGTAAACTATTATTTGTATTAATAAATAAATATTCATTGAGTCCCTCCAAAATTCATTGGGGGTTTCCCAGCACTGGAGGATTCCCAATATAAGAGAAATTCTGTCATTACATGAGGCAGTATGCATAGCAATTATGGATATGTGCTATAGAGCTGATGTAGGATAGGTCACAGCTGCATCACTTAATAGTTTAGTGACCCCAGGCAAGATGTTAACATCTCTGTGACTCAGTTTCCTTGTCCGTAATAAAGCATGTAATGCTGGTCCCTGCCTCATAGAATTATTGTGGAGTCAATATACTTTGTACATATAACATTTTTGGAACATCCTACAAAGTAAGCGTCCCATAAATGTTAGCCATTTTCTCAAGACTCTCACAACAAACACATTTGGTGCTGTGACTATAAGGCTTGAGTCCTAGCCTCAGCTCAGCCATGCAGCAGCCGTGTGGCTTTAGACAAGGCACTTAGCTCCTATGAGCTGCAATGCTTTTGTCTATAAAGTGAAGGTTTTATTATTTGACCCACTGACCAAGGTGGTTATTTCACAGATATCTATGACAATCCCTCTGGTGAAAGTCATTTGCAAGGCACAAAGTTCCGGGGAAGTACAAAGTCTCAGTAGTTCTTATTCTAATAAGTCACTTATTATTAAGAATAAGTTGTTATGATAGAGTTGCAGAAATAATGTAGGTAGAAGAAAAAGATGACTATGTAGAAAGACAGTATGAGCCGAGAATGAGTCGGGAAGAAAGGAGTGATAAAGATGCTCTAGGTGAAGGCGGGGTCTTCAATGATCTGAGAAGGCTTGGTGGGTGTGGTGAGGCCAGCACTGTGACCTGAGGAAGGGGAGGCACTCACAGGAGATGAGATTCCAGTGACCTTTTTAATAAGAATGATAATCATGATGATAATGATGACAGTCACCCTTGTATTTGTGAAACCTTTAGTGAGTGCTGTGATCCATGCTCTACTCAACATAGTCTCCTCTTATTCTCACAAAAATACTATCATGCTTCCCATTTTACAGATGTGGAGAATGAGGCTTAGAAAAGTTAAGTCATTTACTCAAGGACATATGGCTATCAAGTGGATTTGGGTACTGTTCCACCTTCCGCCTGATTTCAGGGCAGAGGCTTTCAACCACAGGGCTCTACTGCCTCCCGCTGAGAGGGGGCGGGGCTAGCACCTGGTCCCCTTGTGGAGAGGACCAAGGGCTTTCTTGCTTCTGGGTATTCCCTTCTGTTGTTCCCACAGCCTGAAACACTCTCTCCCTTCAACCACTTGACTCTCTCCTGCTCCTCTTTTAATTTGCTTTTCTAGGAAGTCTTCTTTGATATTTTCCTCCTTACCTCTGAGGAGGGTATATACTTTTCCCAGGATAGCCCTTGTCACACTTTTGGGTCACACAGGCTGAGTCTATAGCCTTCACCTTCACTGTGAACTCTGTCAGAGCAGAGATGGGGGTCTGCCTTATGCATTATGGTATCCTCTGTGCAAGAAAGGGGGAGGGTGGAAGGAAAGGAAGAAAGAAGGAAGAGAAGGAAAGAGGTTGGTTCAAACTGGAGACTGATTGTTAGAGCCTTGTTAGTGCAGAATTCTTGTATCCCTCCTCCTTCCCGTTCACACGTATGAAAAACATATTATTCTTTCTCTTGAATCTGAAGTTCTCAGGAGCCTATAAGGAGCCCAGTTCCTGGGTGAGACAACTCATCCCATCAGAACTTGAGCCGCTGTTGTCTGCAGGCATCTACTTTACCTGCAAAGCTGACGCGAGAGCCCCATTGCTCAGAGCCATTGCAGCCAATTTGGTTGATAATCTGCAAATTAAAAATTCAATAAGTAGTTCCCAGAATCATTTTCAAAAGCTGGAACATAGAAATTAACATGTTAATAATAGGTGCACGGTGGGGTGGTTTTTCTGCTGTGGATTGTCATTGCTTTAATTTGGTATTACAAAAAGGCCACGGGATGCATTCCTTTAATTTTGCTGCACAGAGTGTAGGCTTCTAGGGGTGTTTTGTAAGTATCGACGTGGAGGAAGGTATTGCACATGGATTTTGTGGCAACTTAGGCAGGAGATAAATAGAATGTAGTAGGATTCATCAAAATTTCCTTTAATAGCAAGGCTTACATCTGTGCAGTAGTTTAATTCTTTAGTACATTCTCAAAAGGATCTCACCTATGCTTCCAACAAGCCTGTGAGGTGGGCAGGGGCTAATGCTTCTTCTCATATGCACACAAAGAAAGAAGTGTGCCCAAAAGTGCATGACCTCACCCCTACGGCTAGCAGGCGGTAAGGCGTGATGAGAAGCTGGCTCTCTCCATTCCTCCATGGAAAGCTTTGCTGAGCTGACTGTTGAGCCCTGCAGCGTGAACAGGTTCATACACAGGTTGCCCTAATGATCAGATATAATAACATCAAGTCGGAATGCTTGGTTTAAAAATCTGAGAGCAGCAAAACGTTGATATACCTGGGGTCAAATCTCTGCTCTATCACATGTTAGTTGAGGGACTTCAGACTTGCCACTAAAACTCTCTCAACTTCAGGTGCCTCATTTAAATGATGGAGATAATAATCATGACCCCACTGGGTCAGGAGGAAAGCAGAGATGATGTGTGAGAGAATACTCAGTGGATACTTACTGTGAATCCTGGCATTTGAAACTGAAGATGTGTGGAAGAAGGTGTCTCAAGTGGAGGATGCATAAAACAGTCTTCACTCTGCTGTCCATACGATAGCCACGAGCTCTGTGTGGCTATTTACGTTAAACTAGTTCCTCTGTCTCACTGCCCACATGTCCAGTGTCCAGTAGTCACATGAGGCCAGAAACTTCAATATTGGGCAGTGTATCCACAGAGAACATTACCAGCACTGCAGGAAGTTCTATTAGATACCACTGCCTTAGAAGAAATGACTTCTCCAAGGAAACAGGCGGGAGGAAGTTGAGACTCCATGTTCTCAGCGGGCGAGGCCAGCAGGAAGACGTGGACCCGTGGGTGCTGCTTCCTGTTGTTTCATAATGTTGTTGACATTGGCGCTATGCAGATTGCACGTGAGGAATACAGTGTGGGGCATGGAAGAGGCTCACTCCGGAACATCCTGCCCATCATTGTGTGGAGCACCGCAAATGGCGGGCGATTTCCTCTCAGGTGCCTGTTCCACATGCTCGTTTGGCATGCTTTATGGCCGGGTGGATTTACACTCTGCATTTGCCATAAAAACTGTTTCCAAGAGAAACAAGAAGCGTGGCGAGATAAAAAGCTATATAAAAAAAGGGTATTTTGTGATTTATTTACGTCAAATTTATGGAAGATGACAGGAGGCATTGCAGTTCCAAAATTAGTTGTCAGAGTCGGGCTATAAATCCTGCAGGACAGAAGTTAAAGGAATGGGTTGGCAACTGGGACCCCTGGGTCTGTAAGGGACCGTGGGAAGTCCAAACAAGGCTCGGAATTTCTAAACACCTCCACAGAGGGGCTGGGCCAGCCATCCAGATGAGAAGCTGGCACTTGCAAGCTAACGATTATTAGATGTTTGCTATGCTTTAAGCCCATTCCATTTATAATCTCATTGAGTTCCCACTAACTCTATTTCACTCATTTCGTAGATGTAGAAGCTACATCTCTATACCAAGAGGTACAGTGACTAAGGGGTGAAGCCAGAATCAAGATGGAAGCTGATTTGAATGTACCTATTATGCATTCTCTAAAGGATTAAAATTCATTCACGATCTACAAACATTTATTTATCACCCTGTAGGTGCCAGATATAGTACCAAGCACTAGTGGTATAGGAAGGGTAAGATATGGTCTCTGCCATCATTAAAATTTTGTTCTTGCAAATGATTGAAATGATATACAAACAATTGCGATAGCAGATCCCCCCAAAATGATGTGGTATAGCTATTATAGAGTTGCCTAGGACTACGAGGGAACATGGTTATAATCCCAGTTAGAGTGAATGGAAGAGCTGCGTGGAGGGAGTAGTCTTTGGGATGAGCCACAGATGGGTCCTGGGCAGTCAGAGACAAAGAGAAGGATGGGCCAACTGACTTCCCCTTAGATCATCCTGTGAATTATCTTATTGTCCCAAGAAATGAGCTGGCAGGGCACAGGTCAATCTACAATGTCTTTTAAATTCTTTGTGTTTGGTTGGGGAGTAGTAGGAGAAGATAAAATATTCTGTCCAATTAAAAAATAGTTTTATTTTTTAAAATTATTATTATTATTTTTTTTTTAGGAGAGGTAACTCTTGGTTGACCTCACAGATTGTAAGGACCTTGTCAGTTTACAATCTCTTGTTTTTTATGCCTATAGCACCTGGTCTTCCTAGGTGGTCTCCCATTCAAGTACTAACCAGGCCCGACCGTGCTTAGCTTACGAGATCAGATGGGATTAGGCTTGTTAAGGGTGGCGTGGTCGTAGACCAAAAATAGTTTTAAACCAGAGAAAGATTGTTGAAACCCTCTTCCCTCTTGGCTTCCACCAAGCGCTCTCCTTCTCCTACCCTCCTTCCTGACCTCTATTAAGGGCCCTTAGTTCAACTCTTCCATGTTGGTATTCCCCTTTTCCCCCAAAGGCATCCTCGTCAGTCATCTTCCTTTTATTATTCTGTATACTATGTGCATGATTTCATCTACTCAAGTGACTAGTTCTCAAGTATCTTCTGATGACTGCCACATCTATAACATCTACCCTAACTTCTCTCTTGAGTTCCAGATCCATACACACACACACACACACACACACACACACACACACACACACACACACACATCTATATATACTTATATACATATATACACATAACATATATATATATACTATATACACATATATACACACACATATATATATGTATAGTATATATATATATGTGTGTGTGTGTGTGTGTGTGTGTATACTTCTCTCTTAAACATTTGTATGTTTACTGAATATTCTGCAAATACATTAGACTTGCTCTGTCTGTCCCAAGCAGGCTTCTATTTCTGTATTCCCCACCTCTGTTAGAGAAATCATAGACCATTCTTAACTCAAAATGCCAGGAACCATTCTTGATTGTCCTTTCTCTTGTCATCCCTACACCCATCCTTCCTGTATCTTTAGTCTGCCTCCATCCCTAATCTATCGCCTTCATGATTAGTACTCGCTGCTAATATTAGAAGAGTGGTAAAGAGCACAGATTCTGGACCTGAAGTGTATGGATTAGAATCCTGACTCCATAACTCAAATTTCTAACCCTTTCTGTCCCTTAGTTTCCTCCTCTGTAAAATGGAGGCAAAATATAATGCCTATCTCTTAAGCTGTTGTGAGGATTTAATGTGTAATAAAATAGTGCCTGGCATACGTAAACACTATTTAAGTTTTTGCCATTAAGATTGAACATTTATTGTACCAAATATTGTGCTAGCAATTTACCTTTATCTCATAGAATCTCCACAACACTATGGGGATTTTTGTTAGTCTTGTTTTGTAGAAAACTGAGTCTTCAGGAAGGGAACCAAATTGCTCACATGGCTAGAGAGTAACAAAGCCAGGATTTTAACCCATCACTGACTGATGCCCAAACATGAGCCCTTCACCACTGTGTTTCCTGGATTTACCCTGTAAAGATCCCTTCATTTACCTCCTGGCCACCAGCTTTGTCTCCGTCTAAAGTCTCATCCGCACGGCTGCTTGACCATGTTAAAAGAACAGTCATTTTCAGAAGATTAAGACATCAAAAACTTTACTATCTCCCTCCTGGCTGGCTGGCCAGCCTCACCCTAGCTCCTCTTCACCACTTCCATTTTCCATCTCTTTGGCCAACCTTCCAGAGGTACGCAGGGGTGAATGCCGGAATGCCAGGGTTCACAAATGCCATCATGTGGTTAGTAGAGACTTAATGTTATGGCCACACATTTATGGACAGTTAAGCCGCCTGGAGAGGAAATGCACTGACCTCCCTCTAGGGCTTGAATCAAGATTCTGCCGCCATGCTGACCCTCCATGTTTCCAGAATTTTCCACCTCTACAAAGGGAAGATACCTCTTATCTCAAATGGACTACGAAGCTTAACTAATGATTATAAAGGGCTTACAGGTGCTAGAAGACAAAGGCATTACTTAAATATGCATGTAATATAATTCATATGTGGATAAAAAGAGACAAGTAAATTAGATCAACCAAAAGTCACTCATTTACTCAGCTGGGCACCCTGAAAGTTCATCCAGGATTGTTTCTTGCCAGGAGTGAATGGATTTGAAAGTAAAGATTTTCAATGGTATTTTGCTCACAAAAGGTTCCTGCGGTGGGTAAAGAATGATATTGTGCATGGTAATAGCAGTAAGAGAGGCTAGCGAAGGAGAATAATTTGAAAAATGAATGTCTCTTGCTATTTTCCTTTGATGAACAATCATAAAAGATCTTCCAGGTTTAACGCTAGGTCCCATTTTCTTGAGCCTGTGTTTTAGAAACTGACTGATTGTAGTTTTTCACTGGATCTCCACCAAGTTGGGACCACAAAATGTCACTTTGCAGTTAGATGGCCTCCATCTGAAAGGCACCGAGAAATGCCAATTGCAATTCAAAAATCTCAATTTTCAAATATACCTTACAGCTTATTCCTGGTGAGAAACACTTTCCCCCCTCGTGGGCATGCTAAGTGTTGTGCTGGGAAAAAAGGTGGAGAGTGTGCTTTTGAATGAAAGGAAATTTGCAGCTAGGAGCTCAAGTCCCTGAAGCTTAAGAGGCCTCCCTTCTCTTAGTGTTTCGTGCTGTGCAGCTTTCCCGTGGGCTCAGGTAAGAGTAGGAGACAATTGAAATGGGAGAAGTAAAAGGCCCAGACTAATGGCAGTTGTGTTTATCACCTCCTCCACTTGGGCTTCGGTCAAGGTTATAATCTATACATGCAGTTGCCCAGCGGGCCCTATGCTCCCAGTGGACCGAGTTCTTGCAATAATCTCTGGGCAAACAGCAGCCTTATGCTGACATTTGGGATTGCTCAGAGTCAGACAAACATTTTTCTGGCTAGGAAGAGCCAAACCCAAGTTCCAACACCCAGTATGAACTTGGAAGTTGGACGTGCTGAGTGTTTGGGACAATCAGTTGCTTTGGATCTGGTAGTCTTACTAGAGAATTGTTTGAGCAACTCATTCACCCTCTCTGTGCCTCAGTTTCTCCACCTCTTTAAAACGAAGATGCCGGTCTGAGTGACCTTATGGTTCTAACATGCTATGTTTAGGTGACTCACCTAGGTCTAGTTCCTCTCAGCAACACATTGCTTTCACTCACAAGATACAAAAGAATTTGACAATTGTTGCCAAATAATATTCAGAGTTTTCTATCCCACTATATTTTATCTAGAAGAAAAATTGCCCCTTTCCTACTTCTGCTGTCTTCTTGGTATCTTAAAAAAAAAAATAAGAAGAGAGGGCGTTGTGGAAGATGGGTCCATTTGGCCTTCTCAGCAGATTTGTCGTTTGATTTTTTTCCCCCCTAGCCCTTTTCTTACTGGCCAGAAGGGTTTGATTTAGTTGGAAATGGCACCTAACAGTGCAAATGCTCATTATCTTTATTGGTCATGATCCTCGCACCCGTTTCTTTGTCCAGAGGCCTCAAAACAGCCTATTAGTTAAAATACTCATTTGGGTACCTTTAGGGCTGGTGTCTCCGTGCAGGGAAAAGGAAGATTTGGGAAGAGTCTTCTGCGATGAGCATCTCATCACTGCATAACAAGCACAGGGGCCTTGTGATAGGCAGAAAAGGTGGCCTTAATGCCTGTCTCAATTGCCACGGTGAAAAAGGCCATTTCTTGCACCATGTGGTTTATAACTCATGGGAGGGTGGGAGTGTGTCCTTGTCAGTCAGCCTGGTTGTCATGTGTTTCCTTGAGAATTGGATTCATATTGAAATCACCCACAAGTGTCCTAAACTTTATAGGAAGGTAATGTGGGGGCTGGCAGAGGAGGTGACTGGTATCCCCAGTAGATTTTGAAAATACAATTGAATATGCTGAGAACTTACTGGTACCATATGATTTCTATAGAAGCATAAGGATAAATCATGTCACATACTTCAGCTGCATCCCTGAAAACCTCTGCAAGTGGAATTGCTATGCCCTGGGCCTTGAGTTTGGCGACTCTGACCTTCTTTCAAGTTTGATGAAATTTTGATCAGAGAGAAATTAAATCTAAATCGCTATTCTGTCATCAGAGCTTCTGCTATGGTGGCAGATCTTTTATGGAGAGATTGTACTGTTATGAGATGAAAATAGTAAAATGGTGCAACTACCCTTTTCCCGACATTGTTATTAGCTGCCTAGACATTTGATTACTTTTTCAGAGCACTGTCTAGAAAAACTACACACACACACACACACACACACACACACACACACACACACACACATCCTGTTAGTTATCTTTGTGTTTTTTCCACTAATATGTAGATTTAGCTAAATGAGAACATAGAAACACAATCAATACAGCTATTCATAGATTATTTCCTTGATGACTCCAAATGAGAGCCCTGCCTGATCAGAAGGATTAATGTAACTACTGTTGTTTTGCCATGTGCATAAAAGCCCATTATTAGTCCTTCAGGTTCTTAGATAAATCGGGAAGACTTCCTTCAGTGACACTTAATTTTGTTATGAATTTGGGCAGATTAAAGGGAGCTCGAAGCCTCAGGCGCTGGAACGAAGTGACGTTGTCCACCTTAGGTGGAGGTAACAGCTAATCGAGCATCCTACCCATCTTAAATCTTACCCATCTGCAGGACACATCGCTCAGTTCAGGATGATGAGCCTCTCTCCCAGAAATAGCAAAGATTTTACTCCTTTTTCCTTTTAGTCAGTTTCAGAGGACAAGTGCATGATGCTCAACGGGATTCACTTGACCAAAGCTTGCCCAGTGAAATGCGAATAGACTTGTAGGTTTTACTCATTCCTGCCTCTCAAATTAGGAGCCAAAATTTGCCAGTTCACTCTTGTTGGCAGAACTAGCTGTAATTTACTTACTTTTCTATGCCTTGGAGAAGAATTTCTTGATAATACCTCAGTTCTATTTCAGGCCAGATACTGTTCCTTTTTGGGGGGAGGGGGACTGTCTTATGCATTGTAGGATGTTTAGCAGCATCTCTGACCTCTATTTACTAGATGCCGGTAGCATCCCTGCCCGCCCCCCCATGGAGTCACGACTAAAAATGTCTCCCCCCATTGCCAAATGTCCCCTGGGGAACAGAATTACTACTGCTCTAGAGATGTTTCTGACAAAAAAATTTAAAAAAAAAAGATGAGAAGGTAGGCCTTCCTCTCTAAAATAGAGGCTGAATCTATCAGGCCACCTTATTGGGAGAGTTCAAATCAGTTTTTAAAGGTTAGCCTAGATTGCTACCTGATTCAACTCAGCGGGAAAAATCATACCATGTTGCGTGTGAAGTGACTATAATTTATTAGCTCATTAGTCAGGCCTTGAAATAGCCATTTTGAGCACTTGCCCGCTGACCAAGCTTATAGGCTTAGTTGCTTTTTTAAAGACTCAAGGTTTTCCCTCTGCTGTTCAGTACTCATTATAGAAGCTCACTGAACTTACCATAGCCAGGCACACTTACTGATAAGTAGCCTCTGTGTGTGCATCCAACGATTCGACATCGGCTGCTGCCATCACCATCCCAGCTGATATAGAAGTTCTGCTCTATAATAGAGAAAGACAAAGGAGCACTGATTGAAGAACTAAGTAGGAGAAGGACTGACTTGTGGCCAAATTCTCCTTAGAGGGTCCAAGACCTCATAGCTTCTTGAGGGTTTAAAAGGGCAGCAAGAGTCATTGTGCTCACTGTTGGCATCTTTCCAAATGGCTAAGATGAGGGGAAGGAGAGTGACTGTCCTCAAAGCCACACTGTGCTGATCTGTCCCCACTGAAGAAATAGGAAGGCTTCTCAATTTCTAATCTCTTACTCTGTTTACCCTGTGTTCTCATCACCTTCGGTGGAGTAAAAAAAACCATCCTGGCCAATGAAGGAGCTTTTTCCATTTGGGGGTATATTGTACACATTCTAACGCCATAATAATTACTGAAATATGCAAGAGGGTCACATTTCATTTTACCTTGGACTTGATGCCTACAAATAATTTGGAGACTGGGCAGCCAATTCAAATATCCTGATGGATTTTTATCTGACCAGGTGTTCACTTTGTTCCCTGCTTCGTTCTCTGTCAGCAAAGAGCCCCTTCTCCTGTTGAGTTCATTGAGGAGGACCATATGGTGGGCAATGCCTCCCCTCAATCAATGTGGTCACGTTTGCATTTATCCCCTGATGAGACAGTAAAGGGGAGATTCCTCTTCCTCGCTGAGAAGCTTGTGCTTGGAGCAGAGCTGAATATAGAGTGATGGAAACTTCATTTTTTTTTTCTAAACAAATCAAGGTGCTAGCTAAAAGTCATTTATTTGCATACTGAAGTTCCATATTCAGATTGGAACATATCCTGGAACTTCTGCCAATATGAATAAACCTTTGGGGATAAATCATGCCCTTTACAAAGTGAGACATATTCTTTACAAAGTTAAGGCAACTAGGATTCTGTTTGGGTGTATCTCCACAAACATTTTTTTTTAAGTCCTTCTTGATAGTAAGGACATATTAATCTATTTTTATTCTGTGTCCGAGTCTATGTGAAAGACAATCCTGTTTCATGAATACATTTAGGCACTTTCCAGAAGTAATTTTTTATAGACATTACAAGAATAAAAACTTTGTTTTTTCTTAGCTATTTTCTATTACTTATACTGTATTTCTATTAACCATTTTTATTAGCTATTTTTTCTAGAATAAAACATATTTCTTTGTAACAAAACATAGCAATATGTTTTGTTATAGAAAATGCCATGAGTTACATTCACAAACAGAAGTAAATGTTGATATTCACATTAGACCATTAACTTGAAAACTGTCCTACACTTGAGCAAAATGATACCATTAATTGTCAGAGTAGATTACAGTTGATTCTACTTAAAATGAAGTAGAATATTTAAAAGGTAAAGAAATTCCTGACTTATGAACTTGGAAACTCTGTTTAGGCCCCCAAGTTCATATCTATTTTTGCTATGAATTTGTGGTTGGTCTGAAGTCAAGTTGTCACCATTTTTAATCTTAGCATACCGATTTACAAGTTTATCTGAGGTTTTATGAAATTTAATGAGGATTTTAGGTTATATTTTTTATAGATATGCTTATATTTCTATTATAACTATAATAATACACACAGTAAAAATGACCAGTAAATAAAATAAAAATTAAATAAAATGATGATTATTAAAATAATCTAGTACTTGGAACTTAATTCAAACTTGAATCAAATGAAGTTAAATCATTTCTGCTTTTCATGTACAATTAAACAAGTATAGCTTTCTATCCCTCTGAAAGATAGCTATTTCTGAAACTTTTGAAAGTTTTTGTTTCATATCTTTTCACTTTTCTAATTTTCAGTGTCCTTATTTAAATGCACACCTAGGAATGGGCTGCTAGCAACTAATTATATCACTTGTAAAACTACAAATTTTAGGCCCAAATGGACAGTATAATCAACCTAAACTCAGGTATTCCTCTATCATTTTGTTAACATTGCAGATTTTCACTGTATTGGTAATTCATATTTTTTAAAGACCAGAAGAAACTAAATGTGACTTGCACACATATGAGTTGATCAATAAAATAACTATTACCTATAAGTAGCTCTCTATTTTTATGTGTATGTGGATATATCTATATAATAGATATATTGGCTTTTTTTTCGCTATGGCATTTATCGCTGCCCCACATTATTCTCTCTCTCCTGTCAGATGCAAAGGACACAAGGACAAGGACTTTGCTTTCTCTACTATTACATACTCAGGACCTAGAATTGTGCCTAGCATGCTGTAGATGCCTAATAAATATGGGCATGAATGAATGAATAAATATATGATGGATGTTGACGAGAACAATTTAGAACTTATCTAATTCAATCCCTTCCTTATACAGATGTGGAAATTAGGCTAACAATGGCTTATTAAATTGATTTCCTATCCATTTATTTATTACTCAGTCCTCTTGTTCATCCATCAAATATTGATTGAATACCTACTTACCTACCAAGCGTAGTATAAACTGATGACAGTACCAGAAAAAAATAAATAAATAAAACAGAGACTCTTCCTTAAAGGAGGCCCACTTTAGTAGGAAAAATAGACATTATGATATGGTGACTCTATAGGCATCTTTATACCTTGAGGAGGGGCGAGAGAGGTGGTGACATGTGAGGCAAGTTTTGAGAAAAGAGGAGGACGAGGCAAGTGATGATGAAAGTGAAGGAGTTTGCAGGCAGAGGATGAGTAACCACCAAGGCTTGGGGACAGGAAACGATGTGGCGCGTGTTAGGGACCTTTAGGTAATTCAGCGTGAGGAACACATAAGGCAGCCTGGAGAGGGATGACACCTTGTAGTCAATGCCTGGGTTTAATTCCTGTCTCTGTAGTTTTTGAGCTCTGTCTCTTTGGGCCACTTAAGCTCTTTGAGTCTTAGTCATCTTATCTATAAAATGAAAATGATAGAATTTACCTCATATGGTAATCTGGAGCAAAAATGAAAAGACATACAATTGTGCTGATACATAGTAGGAGCTTAATAAAAGTTTGGGGCTATTACTGTCATTATTACAATTAAGAAATGGTGCAAGACAGAATTAGCATGATTGGTTAGGTGAGACTGTGACGAACTTAGCATTTGAATTTTATTCTGTATGCATCGTAGCGCCCCTGAAGTGAGTGTGAGTCAGGGTGGGAAATATTTGGATTTTATTTTAAAGAGGAAGAAGTCTCAGATGGCCAAATAGAGGAAAGCCTTATAATAGGAGGGACTAAAGGAGTGAGACCTGCTTGGAAGTTGGGATTGGGCAATAACATTGAGGATGGCGAGAAGGCAGAGCCTCTGGAGAATTCAGAAGCAGAATAAATGGCACTGATAGGGGAAAGGCTCTAAGGTTCCCAGCTTGGACCACTACGTGTTTAAGTGAGATCTTTAACCAAAAGCCTGGATATATGATAATTGGCATCTTTAGAGATTGCTTAGGATAGCATTATTATACAGAACTTTGCTCCTCAGCATGGTCCCTGGACAGGCAGCATCAAGTCACCAGAGTTTGTTAGAATTTCAGAATTTCCAGACTCCACCTCAGACCTCTTGAATTAAAATCTGCATTTTAACCAGATTCCCAGGCAACATATATACACATTAAAGCCAGAAAAGCACTAGTCTACGGCAGATTTTCCAAACTACAGCCCAACAAAATTTGTCTGTTTTTGTTTTTAAACCTGTGTGCCTAGAATGGTTTTCACATTTTTAAACTCACTAATGCATCGTTAATGGCCACTTTTGCTCTCATTAGCAGAGCTGAGTAGTTGCCACAGAGAATGTAAGACCCACTAAGCTTAAACTATTTACTGTTTGGCTCTCTACAGAAAGTATCTTGGTGATCTAGAAAAAGGACTCGTGACTTCCGCAGATGTAGGGCCTGGTCCCGGTGCTGCTGTTTACCAACATTTAGTTCGCGGCTGACAGTCTCTGAGCCTTGATCTGTCCCACTTGTAAAATGCAGATATAATCTGTACCCCATGGGATCGTAAGAATAAATGAAAATTATCTATGGTACTTATCCGAAGGCTAGTACATAGTAAGTGCTCAGTACACATCGGCTTTTATTACTCAATAAAAACGTTAATAAATGACCATGGCACGTCTCAAGTCTTGGCTTTAATCCTGATTTCTGTAGATTTCTGTTCGGGCAGGTCAAATGCTGCTGCCTTTCCAAGCATTCACTCTAAGTTACCTTGATTTCTGCCCTTGTCCAGCTAACTGATTTTAGAGAAATGCCTAGTAATAAAGAAAATTGCTCCTTTACATTAGCAGTTAGGCCTGTCATGAGTAATGATATTAATACCTAACAACCTGCAATGTGGTGTAGATACTAGGGAGTAATTTATTTTGATATTTTTATGCCATCATAATGAATTTGTTTGCTATTCATTGTAACTCTACTTTCGAGACATAAATCAATGTTGTTTTATATTCTGGGCAGATGCTGTGTGTATTTCCAGAGGTTTTCTAGGGTAAAGAATTAACAGTTACTAACAGTAACATAAACATGAGGTATTTTGAACGCATTTTAAAAGCATCAATAAAGAAATCACTGCCATGGATATTTTTCCCATTTGGAGGGAAAGCTGCAAATAACCATGCTGGCATTTAATACTTGGACCTTGATTTGAAATTAAATTAAATATAGATAAACATTTTGGTTATCTCTTCAATTGAAGTATTACTTTCCCTCAAAAGAACTATTCTGTTTCAAAAAAAAAAAAAAAAGAAATGTTTCTGCCTTTTTACCTTTGCCTTTTCTTATTAGCTACACTCTGATATCTCTTCGAGCAAATACTGATATCCAGGGAGGCTTAGTGCAAAGAGCAAGCAACAACAAAACTGAGAATTTATGTTCTGCTATTTCCTGGTTGTGAATAGAATATTTGGGCTGTAGTGTTAAGTATCAGATAATTTACTCAGATCATCAATTATTGCTATTATGTTCTCCTCGTACAGGCTTTAAGAGTTAGGAAATACAGCAACCAACTCAGGTTTCTGACAAGTTATAATTATTACAAATACAAAAGAATAGAATATTGCTTCTTAATATGAAACAACCTATTTCTTCACAACTTTTTAGAGACAAATGCATGCATAGGTTTTCTATTTATATTCTTATTCCTCATCTTATTTTGCGCTGTTAATAAACATTATATTTCAGATTGGCATCTGCTAGAATTATGCCAAAATTATGTCATATAATTATTGAGAATTTTTAAAACTTTCCTTTAAACTTCTTCAAATTAAACATTTAAATATGAGCTCTTTCTAGAAGACCTGGAGTTGTAAAACAGCATGAAAGAATTCTCTAGAGGTCTTTTAAATATAAAAGACTATACATTACAGTTAAATTATAAATAGTACAAAATTGTCCAAAAAACCTTTAAAATAACCATTGTTTAAAACAAATATATATTTGATTACTAACATATGCCCAGGGCTGGCCTTTTAGTAAATGTGCAATAAATAAAAACTGTGGCTATTCCTATATTTAGCGTTACTAAACATTACTAGAATGTGAAACTAAGCATACTTATTTTCTGTGCCATATTTAGTGTGTAGAACTTGCTATGGAGATCTCATCCTCTCATGCCTTCCATTTCCATCCTAGAAGTATGACCATAGTAAACATTTGATAATATAAATTTCAGGTTGCCAGCATCCATTAGGAATTTAAACTCTTAGTTGTGAAGTTGCTTTGAACAGTTAAATGGCTAGATGGGAGGTAGGTAGATAAGTGATGATATGGAGGGGGGGAAAAAAAGCCAGATTTCAAAGGAAATTTAACTGAATATTTCTTACTGGACAGTGTGGCCTTATGACAAATCTTAGTAACAAATAACGTGCCATTCTAATTTGAAGCACTTTTATCCTATGAGGTGCCTGGAATACCATTGTGACAATGTAGCCTCATATTTTCTTTTTGGCACATAGCTCTTAGAGTTTCTAACTTCGGGAGGTGAAGTTGTTAGATGACCTGAATCAATTATAAATGGTCACTGGGTTTTTTGTTATTGAGTATTCCATCTGTGGATATTAGTTATGACATGATTCTGAAATTGATACAACAGATCATGAAGGACGCTATTGCAGGTATAAACAGAATGAGCTTTGAACATTCATGAGAATGAAACCCTGGCTACATCGCTGGGACTATTACTCTATAATCTAATGATCGCATGATCTCTAATGCATACCCTGTTTATTACAGTAAAGACAAAGGGCTGGTCATTCAAACACCTGTATCTAAAACCTGCAGAATTGCGTACTCTGTATTGTTAGAGCCAAACCAACATGGTTCCATAACAAAGTTCCCTCTGTTTCTGTAAAGTCATAACACTTTGTTTTGGGTATGTTCTAAGAGGTTTATTCAAAATGAGCAGCAGGGTGTTATTTAGAAATACTAGATAGCTGCATTGCAATTACAGCTGCTACAAATCGTAGTTGACCAAACACCCTTTTGGAAAGGTACCATCATATTTCTTTTCTGCATTTAATAAGTATATACCCAGTACATTTAGCTTGTGACCTGCTTGAGAAAGCTCATAACAGAGCAAAGTATTTCCTTCTAGCCCTGCCTAGTCCATTTTCTTACTGCTTTGAGAAATAAAGCTGAGATTCAAAAGTCATACTATGTTATAGCAAACTTTAATGTCTCCCAGTCGATAGGCAACAGGGGAGGAAAGCAAGGTTGTCTATCATATCACCACATAATATGTCAGAATCGGCTTGTAGGCAAGGGTGTCTGCAGGACACAGAATCTACATAGATTGCTAATATGAAGAGACTTCCTTTAATGCAGGAGATACTTGTAGAGGTGTGACTGTGTAAAGAGAACACATAGGCTTATTGGGACACCAGGAGACTAGCAAAAACTGGAATTCGTCAGCAGAGAGGTGACCCATCGCGAAGCTAATCAATCAAGTTTAGGCTTTAGGGCCCTCACATCCGTGCAGAACACTTTCCAGGCCCGGCAATGTGTTCTCATGGTTGCGTGTGTTTAAACAAAATTTCCAGATCTAAGTATGCACATGTTGGGGTCCATGCAACTTGGATAGCATAGGGCAAAAGAACAAGAAGGGAGACATAGTGTTAGCTGAGCCCGGAGAGAACTGAAGTTATGGGGGTGAAGGAGGGGCAGCCGCTTAAGTGAGGTGAAGCTGTAGAGACACTGATGCCTCTAGATGAGTTGCCCAGAAGCAGGGATGGGGTGGGAAGGACGTACCTTGACCCCCTCTCACTCCGCTTTCTGGTTTCTTGATGATGGCTTAATTGGCTCAATCCAGTAGAAAGCTAGCAAGCAAGGAGCCGGGCTGAGGGGCACCTACGGTGTAGATTTGAACAGAGGAGGGTAAGAATGGATTGGAGAGGGGCAGAGGAGAGAGGGGAGGCAGGGGCATAACCAGCAAAAGAGTGAAAAATAAAATCAACATCGTGACCTGTTTTTTTTTTTAATTCAGATGGTTTGAATGTGCGGTTTTGTTTTGGACTGTCCTTTGGTGGCTCCTGTGAATCAAATTTATTTTTCTTCTGAGAAGAAGAAAATGCCATATGGTGTTTAAAGTTGCACTGCAGACTTCGGTTTGTGCAATAGCCTTGGTCAGAGCATGTACCAGAACACACAGAGTGACCATGGATCAGTAGGCCCCCTGTGGTGAATTGTGATGGGGCAGTAGAAGGAAATGACCATGAGTTATAAACAGATTTATTCAATCTATAGACACTCTCTAGACGAACAACTCCATTTTAGCCTAAGCTTTCGTTAATAACTGTTCAAATACTTACACATATTGCTGATGAATGAATATGAATGTTAGGCTCCTGAACATTGTCTTAGAGATGAAGGTGATGGCTTTTTTTGGTAAGGCAGAGGGAAAATAATTTATTTTCTCAGAATGGGTTCTAGATTGAGAGACTGAAAATTATCCAAGTCAATAAATTCAGGCATTTAGAGCAAGACTGTTAAGCTCCAGGATTTTCCTTCTAAGCTCAAGTAGTTTTTTGGTGAGTTGCAAAGGGAGTCAGCTTCTTAGTTTCCCTGAGACACTTGTCCCCTCACTATACATATCTAGTTGTTCCTTATGTGGGTTATGCAAGTTTTCTTCAGGATCTATCGAAAGCCTGGGTTTTAGGCTAGAATGCATTTTGCTTATATATTTTGATCTTTGTTTTAAGAAACACTGTGTGTGGTATTGATATCGATGGTGAAGAATCCTTTGATGGTGAGTGGCACCATTATTTCTATTTCTAGGTTATCTGTTTATCATGCTTCCTAACCTCTTGTTCCAGACCTTGCTTATTTTTATTTTTGCTTTCTAGTAAAAATGAACAGCATGTAACTCCTTGCAAGAGTGTTGCGTAGGGTTTTGCTTGTGCCATTCCCTCTACCTGGCACACCCTTCCCACTTATAATCACTCGTTTAACTCTTACTCATCATGAATCAGACCTGGCATCCCTTATTCCTGATTCTCTGTCCACCTTTATCTCATATATCACATCAAATCTGTGTGAATGACTCGGCCTCTTGGACCACCATGCTTTCTAGGTCGCTGAGAGGGTCTAATTCCTATTAGTATTCAGAGAGAGTGCAGGATCTGGCACGAAATGAGCAGGTCATCAATAAGTATTTGTTGAACTGAACGACTGTAAAAAATTTTATTTTCTCCAAAGCAGGAAACACTGTGTAATTCTCAAGGTAGCTCTAGTGTCCTAGTTAAAATTTAGTCTAATGTATGAAATTTAATTATCTCTCTCTGATTAATTGGCTCCTGAGATGACTTTTGGATTTTCTCTGTGCTTGGGGTAAAATTAGACTAGTCTGCTTTATTGCACTAAGCTACCTGAAAGAGTAAGTTGTACTTTTTTGTTAAGACTAAATTGCAGATTAGGTAATAACTTTTCTATGAAGTAGTAGAGACGGAAACGGATCCTGATTATCACTCTCATGCCAGGTCCTCGGTGAGTGAGGTGGCAGTGACAATGTCCATTATCGCACTGGATCTTCATGCCCACTCTGTCATGCAGTGAGAATAAGGGTCATATGGTCATTTTTTTTTTTTTAAGGAGAGATCAAATAATTTTTCCAAGGTAACTATTCTGAAGGAAGAAGGATTTGAACCCTGGTCTTCCTGAGTCTGGTCTGATGCCTTTTATCCGTTATTCCAAGATGTGTTGAACCTCTGAAAGTAGGCTCCATCACAATCAGATATTATTTTTGGTTCCATCTGACCGATGCTTGCTACTTTATATAGCTTTGATGAGGTTTTTAGTCTCTTTTTAAGGACTGTCTTGTGCACTGGGCAAATGATGAACATTTTCATCAATTTAATGAGAGTTGGCTTTGAAAGTGTGTTGGAAAGGAAGGGAGTCTATATGAGAGGTGGATAAAGAAATGCTAGAGATTGATGATATATTCGATATATAACTTTTCTTAGGGCAAGAAAATAGACTCTTTTGAAGATTTATATCAGTTTTCGTCAAGATGCATGGAATGTATACCTTTCAGGAAGTGGCTTGGAAATCTACTTTGGGTCTATACCTATGATGAGTCAGTTTGCCAATGAAGTGTTTTGGGGTTGAACCATTTCCTATCTGCTTTTCTAAGTACCTCAGTGTTTTATACCTTGCTAGGCATCATCCATTTCAGAAGAGAGCACTTTTAAAATGAGTTTCTGTCTAAACTCAGTCACATTTTTAGCGCACGGTGAAATTCATTTGAATAATGGACTTTATTTTCTATGTGCTTTCAGCAGAATTGTGAGCGTGGAAAGAAAACAAGGCAGATTTGTAGGGTGGCTGCAAAGTGAAAAATGTGCATTTGAGTGAGTGATGGCTTGTGGTTGTTTTTATTCCCCACCTTTTGTGGGCACTTCCCCAGGGTTTCATGGATGGGGGAGGAGGGCTCATGTCCTTGAATCCACATCAGGACACTGTGACACTTCACAATAAAATTCTAGGGAAAACACAAAACAAAAACATTCTGAAATGTGCAGAGTCCAAAGAAGCCCAGGAAAATGGATTCCATTTGCTTAAAATGATAGGGAGTTTATTTACCGGATTAAGTGTGAAGTATGTTGATAACAGATGGAATGAGTGATCACATGACATATTTAAATAGTCTAAGGATAACCTCGATGTCCTGGTCAATGTTCCTTCTCTCTATTAATGCCTGTGCTAATTAACTGGCACAAGTGTTTCTAGCCATATGGGGGATGTTGCTGAAAACCGGCTGGCAGCCTATATCCAGCCACTACCTGTATGTAATTTAGTGCTTTGCTTGGTGCTTTGGGACTTCCATAATGGGACAGCCCAGCACGGAGAGAGCCGATGGTTGCAAGCGTCGTGATATTTTCTTTGTTTCTTTTGTGCACCTCAGTCCAAGCATGGCTGAAAAATTAGAAATCGTGTTGACTTTTTGTGGAATAATTGAAGCTGTACTTGGCTCATATCTGTATGAGGGCTCCTTCAGTTTCTGAGTGGTCTGTTAATTGATCTTTATTCTGATTTTCTAATAATGGGCAGCAAATTCAGAAATTATCTTTGTCGAACCAGTACTGTGCTTTTCGGCTGTCTATTTGCCTATGACCTGAGGTCAATAGAAAGTAATGTGATTTGGGGGTTAGGTTATAAGTCCATATCCAGCTGTGATTTGATAGGAAGCAAGTGTGCTAGGCGGAAGAATGCTGGATTTGGAGTCTGATAATTTGGAAAAGAGCCCCAGCCCTGTTGGTCACTAGTCTCTTGGCCTAAGTACCCACGAGGGCTGGCGTGGAGAGTTGAGGCTTACACTTCAACAATGTCCACAAGTCCTCTCCAACTCAAATGAAAAGTAAACTTGAAGTCAAAATAGGACGACTATATAATTTATCATCGAAATGAAACTCTTAAAAGTGAAAAGAGGAGTTTATAGTCATTACTCAGGAACCACAGGCAAAAAGAGGGGCTTTCTGGGGTACACTGGGACGCGGGGTATCTATAAGCAAGAGCAATGTACTTGCTCTGCAAACGCAACTTCAAGACAAGCCCCACATAGCTCCCTATTAAGCTGGATGCCAGCCCCACAGGGCCTCTCAGACAGAAACGTTGAAACCTGTATTGTCTTGAGAAAAGGTTTGTTGAACCTCTCTGAACCTCAGCTAGAAAATGGGGATACAGTACTTGCTTTTCAGAACTGTAGAAGGGGTCAAATGAGATGTGTGTGTAAAGCATCTACAATGGGGACTGTCACAAAGAAGTTCCTTTCTAGTAAATGTCTTCTTGTCCTCTTGCCTCCTTCCTGTCCCGCCCCCTTTCTTTCCCTCCCATGTGGATGACTGTAGTATATCAAAAATATTAATACACATTTTTAAAGAAGGGATCACAGTTTTCGACTCCTTACTTAATTAACGGCAATGGTTTATTAATCATTTATCTTGACCACGTGGTGCCTAGGACAAAGTAGTGCTCAGCAAACATTTGTTTGATAGATGAATGAATTAGAGTATGAAAGAATGGCAGCCATTCCTCAGCAGAGGTTTTTCAGATGGAGAGGAATGTGGCTGCATTTTTGGCTGATGAGAATTCAGGAAACGCAAGAACATAGAGGGGCCTTTCCGAAATGGAAATTTAGGTTGTGTGGCGAAATAAGAAGCCTCTTCAAGAAGGTTTGTCATAACCGAGGAAGAACTGGGCCCTCTTGTCATCACGTGGCTCCCCAGTTCCCGCTGAGTTTCTGAGAAGAAAAGGAGGCAAAGATGGAGCCCAGCACAGCAGGGAGCAAGAAAAACACGTAATTTCCCCCTGCATGTAATGTCTGTGCAATCTGATGGGTCGTGTCTCTTTGTGGCTTTTGTTTCCTGTTGGCTCCACAAGGTTGTAAGCAAGCTCTGGGGATTGGGGCATGGGCAGATATTCTCGAGGAGGATATGGATCTGATCTGAGCAGTGGAGCAGAGTGCAAGCTCTCAGGGTCCACCGCCCAGGTTCCAGTCCTAGCTCCACTAATTAACAGTAGGGTGACCTTGGGCAGATTGATCAAATTCTTTCAGTCTTCGTTTTTCCACCTGTTAAACAGTGATGATAATCCTTACAGGATTATTTTGAATGTAAAATGAGATAATCTATATAAAGCATTTAGTACAGCTCATGGTACATAGTAGGTACACAATAATTATTAGCTGTCACTTTTTTGGTATCAGTACTAGCAAGATCATCGCCATCAGCTTCAATACTGATGGGTTCTGAACCTGACTCTTCTTTATACCAAATTGTCTCAATGAGGTGATTGGTCCCAGTTAGCTGGCACCAGGGAACCTCCAGCGGGGAAAAGTAGATATCGTAAGACAGGGAATTGTCACATTAAATATATTACATGCTTCAATAGCCAGGGGCTGATTAGTACAAATCGAATTTTGCACTAACCTGCCGGAGGCAGAGTACACAACTGCATTTTGTGGGTTCAGTTAGATTATTGTAAGGACTTATTTACATGAGAGGTACCATGTGAATATTCAAAAATATTATCTTTGTAGCAGTTAATAACAGAGCAAAATACATACACATATACATATGTACACACATATCTTTTTAAAAACATTTTTAAACTTCCCCACCAGGAAAGAAATATATATACCTGAGACTATGCTCAAACTTAAAGCTTGAAGGCCAGAACCCGCCCTGGAAAAAAACCCAAAAGATAAACAAACAAACAAACAAACAAAACAAAAGATAAAAAAAAAAAAAAATCCTTTAAACTTTTGGAGCAGGCTTTAGTCATGTCGTCTTTTCCTTCCTGCATGCCGGGGTTGCACTGTACCTTTGCTGCTCTTCCTACTAATATTATTCTACTGTCAAGTTCCTGGCACAGTAGAGTAGGAAGGAATTTTTCTGTACTTTGAGCTTGAGCTGGGCACGGGGACCCCTTCTGTCAGGGATTTGTAGTCATACGATGCTGGCTCTTCAAGCTGAAGCTCTCCACACCCGAGTATGCGTTTTGGTCATTGTTAGACTCAGCCCCGCTCGGGCTCGTGAGGGGCTGCACTTGAGGCAGAAGGAACCGCGCTTCTCCTTTGTGCCTCCACTCGCAGCTCTCTGCCGATGAAAATAGAAGCTGCTTTAATCCCGCTGGGCCTGAAGAGGAGACACCTCCCCACTGCAAGTCAGCATTTGCCCACACGATCGGTTGGCAAAATCTATTTTTAAAAGTCCATAAATTCTACTGGTAGACAAATGGGAACTCTTTTTTTGGGGGAATGGGAGCGAATATATATATATATACACACACTCCATGATGTGCTGTCAAGTAATGGAGTGAGAGTCGGTCCCCATTTCTCTTCACCCACTCTCTGTGTGGGAGCACGACATCCTAAAGATATCCACATCAAGTTATGATATGGAGGGAGTCGATTCTGCCCCGGGGAGGAGGGAGGGTCTGGCCTGTCATTCCGTAACCGCCTCCAGCTGTTCTGGGTTGTGCCAGTTCTGCATCTCAGACCGTTGGTGACTCACATCTGCAGGTCACATGAGACTGACCATCGTGACATGTGCGTCACCGGCATTGGAAATACAAACTGAGAAATCAGGTTGGGCTTCTTTTGGTCCGTTGTTCCTCTTTCTATGCCATGGGAGCAGATGAGGAAGGTTTGGTGAAAGTTTTATTCGTTGGGAGGCTTAAAAAAATAAACTTGAGGGAAAGGGGGACAATTAAAGAACGCAGATTGATGTAAAGATTTAAAAGGCAAGCATTGTGCCTATAACTGCAGTGTGCCCCGAACGTCCCTAACTCTGTGCATTTGCTCACATTGTCCCTTCTGCCTGGGCCACCCTACCTGCCCACTCTATCCCGAGCTGTCATCCGTAGCCTTGTCCTTTCCTTTCTCACAAATTCTGTCCTCATGATTGCTCTTTCCGGTCACTTGCCTGTCCATCAAAGATCATTTTAAGGCATCTTTTATGTTGCTTTACTGAGTGGTTTTTCAGCTTTTTTTTTTTTTTTGCAGTGGTTTTGTCTCTTGCTTTTTAGCTAGATTGTAAATTATTTGGAGAACAGACAATATTCTGTGTATCTTTGCTATGTGTCATTGGTATATGTGTGTGCATGTTAATTTTATTTTTATTAATATTTTAATTATGTAATTTATTTTCATTATCTAAAATTATGAATAAGATAAATAAAAATAAATTTAGAGTAAGTGAAAGCTCACACCTTAAAATGGCAAATATTGTTCACTTTAGGTGTATGACTTCTAATTTATATATACAATTTTTAAATCACTCCCACTGAGTGGTAGAGAGACAGAGAGAGATTGGGGGAGAGAAAAAGGTGTTTTATAGACATTAACCACTGAATCCCCAGAACAAATCTATGAAGTATGTGCAGTGATCATCTTTCTTTTTAAAATTGAAGAAACTAAGGCTCAGACCTGTGAATTGATTCGTCCACGGTTGTATAGCCAATATATGATAGAGCATGCCGTACAGTGTTTTGTAATTTACTTTTTTTTTTTTTACTTGCCAACGTGGTAATCTAGTCATTTATTTAACAGGTATGTATTAAATACCTGGTATGTGTCATTCATAGTGTAAGGAGAAGTTTGCACAGAATAGAATCAGTCTCTGCTCTCATGAAGTGGGAAGAAGACAATTTAAAAATCAAATACATGTGATCTGTGCTCGATGAAAGAAGCTGGGAGTATGGCGGATGCCCACAGCAGCGTCTAACCTAACCTAGAAATGGCGCACAGATTTATTTATCACCGTGGTTCATGGCTGCATTATTTCAAAGAACTCTTCTATTTTAAAATAGTTTTAGATTTATGGAAAAGTTGCAAAAGTAGCTCAGAGATTTCCCATATACTTCATAGCCAGTTTCACCTAATTTAATATTTTGTATTACTGTGGCACACTGTTGCAATTAATGGACCAATAGTGATACATTACTATTAACTAAACTCTATACTTTGAATAGATTTCATTAGTTTTTCCCTTATACTCTTTTTCTGTTCCAGGAGCCCATCTAGGGCATCACATTATATTTAGTCATGATGCCTTCTTAGGTTTCTCTGGGCTGTGACAGGTTCTTAGACTTCCCTCGTTTTTGATGATCTTGACAGTTTGAGGAATACTAGTCAGGAATTTCATAGAATGTGCCTCAACTGATATTTGTCTGCTGCTTTTCTCATGAGGAGACTGGGGTTATGGGTTTTGAGGATGAAGCCCACAGAGGTGAAGTGCCAGCCTCAACATGTCACTTCAAGAGTATAAGCCAGTAACAAGAATTATGAGGAGGTTAACCTGGGTCACCTGGCTGAGGTCCACGTGTCAGACTTCTCCCCTGCACCATTATTCTCTACCCCACATTTTATGTTTTACTCTTTAGAAACAAGTCATTAAGTGTAGCCCACACTTAAAGGGTAGGAAGTTATATTCTACTTCCTTGAGCGGGGAGCAAGATTGCATTTTTCACCGCATGAATGTTCTACCATCTATTTCTACCTTCTTATTGATAGACGTTGAGGTTTTGCCATTTGTATCAGTTTGAAAATCCACGTGAATATCCTTCCTAAACATCACTGAATCCCTCAATTAATTGTCTTAAGAAACTCCTCTACATAAATTTGGGTCAAAGGATAGGCATTTTTAAAAGATTTTAAATTCGAATTGGTAATTTACTTTCTGGAAAAGAAAGATACCTATTTATACTGGTGAGTGCTAGCTTCTTCAAACCATAGCAGTATTACGTATTATTTCTTGTAATCACTGATGATGTGATAAGCACAGAATCTAAGCATGGAGTGGGTATACAATTAACAGAAGGATATTGCGCTAAAGTTCTGTTTTGACTGAGAAATCATAATTACTTCCTTATTTTATAATGGGACAATCTCAGGTTAACTGAAAAGTTAATTCAATGGATATTTGCTAGACCATGACTAAGATAGATAAATAGTCCCTACTCCTAAGGATATTTCAGGCTGGGGTTGAAGGCAACATTAAAAAGCTCAAATTATTCCTTCAACTTGAGTAATACCTGTTATTCAAATTATACTTACATTTATTCCATTAAAAATTCACAAAATACCTCTTTAGACTGTCTACATGAGTTTTCATGCTGAAAAAATAGTGAAGATTTCTTGAAGTATTTCTGTAGTGCTAAAATTTATGTAACATGAAATTTAGAGACCTACATAGATGGAGAGGTTATTGGTGCATGAAGGAAGCTACACTCCAAACAGAAACTGTTTATGTAAATATCGGACTCGGAACAGATCTTCACTAAGGAAACTTGCCATTGTGAGCAGATGCTGAATGGGAGGTGATTACGAAAGAATTATGAATTCCAACATGCAGTGTTATGTGCACCTAAGTTTAGATCCCCAAAGGGACCAATTTACTAATACTAAGTGGATGAGTGCTAAATGGGATAGGTAAAAACAGAGCCACACAGATTCAATAAATGTGGAAGTGAATTTTAAATGAATAACAGTAATGTGGGTGTTTCAAATGGCTGAGATTTTTGTCCTAAGCCCTATACTTATTTAGGATGACCTTAACATATTATATATAGATTGGTTACTAGAACAAACCAGAAAAAATTTTGAGAGTATTCACAGTAAAATCCACTGGTTCTGTTGAGTTTGAACACAGAAAATTGGTCAGAATTGGGAATCCTTTAGATATAATCACAGTCTCAGTATTGGTACTAATTCCTTTCCCAGAGGGACATTTTCAGCATTTTCAGCTATTCTTCAGTGAATCCAATTACTTATTCCTTTTACTGCTCATCAGTTCCTTGTTTATGCCAAGGAGGATTGAGCTGTTGATGGTACTGTCTCAGACCACGTTTGAATCAGTGGGGTGAGAGATAACATTTGAAAATCATTTCATTAAAGTAAATAATCCATGAGATTGTGCTGCTTCTTCTCATTCTTTTTCTCTTTCTCCTTATCCTTCTCCTTTTTATTCTTTTCCTTTTGCCTTTTAGTAATACAGTTTTCTATAATGGAAAGACTGTATCTGATCATTTAGTGTGTGGTGTGCTTGTGTTGTTGATGTTAAGAACTAAAGTCTTTGCCCACCATTATTAAGGAGGACAAAGAACTCTGGCCATTCTCTGAAACAGTGGCAGTTTTTTAGTCACCAAATCTACTTAAAATGATTCTCAGGGCACAGGTAAGCAGGAAAAGGAAAGATATTAGAGTTTTTCTCTGTAATGTGATATAGTGGTGGTCAGTGCTAGTGCTGTGGCTTAGGTTCATGCGGTGATTTTCTTTAGTGATGGTGACCAGCATGTATCCAGGGAAATAATACCTGGAAGGATCAATGGCTATGAAGCCCACTTAGTGGTGACACCATGCCCTAGGACTGTACATGGCCCCCATAAAGCTAGAATGGTCTTGCATCAGAATTTCTGCTCCCAAAAGCAACACTAGGTGCCCTCTGACATGGAAATCTGTCACCAGAGCCATTCTCCTTTCTAAAATGAGTATGTGTAAAGTGGAATACATATCCTATCTGTGGAGTTTATAAGTTCCTTCAGGAACGAGGTTAAAGGTGGATCATTACTTCCATTTTAGAAGGTAATCCCAAAATGTTTTGTTTATATCAGTGGCCTGTCTGTTCCAAACTGATGGGTATCACACATCAATCTGTAAACTGTACTTTTATTTTCTCTCTTGCAAAGTGGTGAGGATTAGTTAATTCACTTTATTTATAAGGCATTGAAAAAATCTGTTTTCAGTGATTTAGAGTTCTGTTTTTGCCACGGTTTCTGTTTAACAAACAATAATTTTGGAAGACATTCTAGCGCAAGCTACATTTTAGCCTATGGTTTGGGGACCTTATATCTGGGGCTTTAAAGTTCATCTATGTCATAATATTAAGCTGTGCTGTGTTCTAGAGTCTGGAGTAAAAATAATCTTACTCTGTGGCTTTTAAGTAGCAAATATCCAAGTAGGACCCAGAAGAGTTAGAGTCGGACCTTACAGGCTATATCTAGTTTGTTAGAAAGTCTATAAAACAAGATAATTCCATGAACTTACTACAAAATAAAAACAGAAGGAACAACAACAGCACACACACAGTTAACTTACAAACTAAAAATATTTCCTGGATTAATTGAATAATTTCCTCTTCGTTAATGTCATCTCTTCTCACATTGCTGCTACCACGGGCTGTCCAATTACTAGTCACATGATATTATCATAAGCATGGAGAGTCAGTGAGTCAGTGAAGATTAGATGTTTCTTTTGTGTTTGTTTGTTTTTTAATAGAAGAGCAAGAACTATAGCATATTCTCAAATGAAAATCTGGAATGTGATTTAACCTGTCTCCCTCCTTTGACAAATGCCTGTTGAGGTCACCTGTGAAATTTCAACTAATCTTTCCAAGACTTAAATGAAATGTCACCTCCTTCTGGAAGTTTCTCTGAAGCTAATGGAAGGGTTGGCACTTTCTCTATCATTTTCTATGTAGAAATGTCCATAGTTCTTTTATAAGATGAAATATGTTACTTTGCTGCAACTATTCATTATGTGTCACTTGAGTTCTTCAAAGCAGAAATTGTATTAGTTCATCTCTGTGGATAAACAGAGGAGTGCGTGGCAAAAGTAGGCATTTGATATATGTTTGGTAAATGAAGAGAGACCCCCCCACACACAATTTTTATAGGTTCTGATAAATCATTGATTATATTTTATAAATTTGGACCAATAAGGGGAGGCTTAAGAAATGGAGTTCTAGGGAAGATTTAGGGCTATAAAAAGATATATTTTCAAATGCATACAGTTATATGTAGATTCTGACTACTTCCAAGTGGGAGAAGATGAGGAGATAATTTAAATTAATGAGAGTGATTTGTTTCTCCCTTGTACAGTGGTTACTATTTTTGAAAAATGATCAGACTTTAAAGGTTCTTATCCTATCCTTTCCCTTACTGGTTGTGTCTTTGAACCTCAGTGTTCTCATAGGTAACTAAGGTAATATCAAGTTCTTCTAGGGTTGTTGTGAGAGTTAAGTTATAATGTGTGTAAAATTCCCAGCATTAGTTTTTACATAAGAAGGTTAATGGTAGCCATTATTAATGTTGAAGTGAGGATCTCTCTAACTAACTCTGAGGTTTGTGGCATCTATTAGTGAGCTCTACCGCTGATTCTTTCCCTATTTTTAATTTTCAAAGGGTGTAAAGATTTGTTTTACATTCACATATAAAACAAAGATAGAAAAATCTCTGAGTGACCTACCACCATAGAAACCTGTGACCATGATAATTCTTGAAATGTTCTTTGAATACATTAGAAGACTGTATTGAAATAAAAAAAAAAATAGTTTTTTTAAAATGTCCTTTGACCTAGAGAACAGCAAGGTGAGGTACACATTTCTGAAGATGCTCATTGCATTTATACATTATTATTGGCCATCTGTCAATGAATTAGTCTTTAATTAGGGCTGAGCCATTTTGATATTTCAAAACAAACATATTTTGAAACAGCACAGAAGAAATGTCATTGCAGATTTTAATATGTTTACTATTCTGTATTTTGGGAGATTTTGATATACAAAATTCCTGTTGAAATGCAGAGGATGTTGCCACCATTGATTTGAGTACTAAAAATAAGATGTAGCCATGTTCTTCTTCTTTCCCCCATCCTTGTTTGGGTAATTGTATGGTACAGAGTGAAATGACAAGAAAAACAGAATTCTAAAAAGCAACGCTGGGTAAGCTGCCCTGGCCGAGCATTCATCACCATGGACCCCATCCAGCCTAAAATAGCCTTGATGAGCTTCTGAGCAAGAGCAGCTGTGGAGGCTTCTCTCTGACTCCAAGGGGTCACCCACGGGGGCAGCCACAGGATGCCTTCTAGCTGCCAAAGGCTGACCTTTGCTGGGCAGCAGACACACTGTCTCCTCGCAGGTCTCACTTCTCCTTTATGGAAGTGATGCCCTAGAGGATTGGAAGGGAGGTCCACTTCCCAGACATCGACTGTCACCACTTCTCTGGTCTTCATTTCCAACCCTCTCTCTCAAATCTCCTTTTTCTTTTCTTTTCTATATGATCCCTACCTAATGAAAGGGGTCATAATATTACCACGCCCTGAAATGTCTTTCTCTTCATTCTTTGCCTCTTGCATACACATTTGTGATTTGGTTGTCTATGGTGTTTTATACATTACGTCTTCAAGGAGTCTTTCCTTGTCATTTTAGAGTTGTCATCTCTCCTCTCTCCTCCGTCAGCATTGTATATTTTAATTCGTCTTTTAGAGCATGTTTTTCTGACTACTGCAAACTCCTTAAAGACATGTCTTATTTGTCATTGCATCCTCCAGTGACTACCTAGCATAACATATGACATGTACTAAGTGTGCGGTAATTTAATCAAAGAATAAATTAATGAATGACCTAAAGAGGTGATACACCAGGAAAAGCTAAATTTTTCTTTTTAAATGTAGAAATCAATTGGTACCTCTACTTTCCAAGGAGAGACTTTTCATGGTTCCTCAGACTTTCTCTAACAATTCTTCCTCAGGCTGCTCTTAGATGCTGAAATTAAACCTAAGGTAAGAACCAGATACTATATTACTGTATTTAGCAGAAATCTATTTTTTCTTTTTTCTTTCTTTTTTTTTCTTTTTTTTTCCTTTTCTTTTTTTCTTTTCTTTTCTTTCTTTCTTTCTTTCTTTCTTTCTTTCTTTCTTTCTTTCTTTCTTTCTTTCTTTCTTTCTTTCTTTCTTTCTTTCTTTCTTTTTTTGCTGTACAGCTCTTCTACTTCCTCAGGTCACTTATTTTGTAACTTCTCTAGAAGCTTTACTCTGGATCTCACAAGACCCATTTTGGCTTTTTTGAGCCTCCCATGGGCCACAACAGCATTAAGAAGTTTGTTTTGGACCTACCTCCAAGCCCAATGGTGTCTATGCATATTATTCTGACTTAGCAAAGTTCCGTTGAGATGAATGGGATGTTTGTCAAAGCACTTCCCTTTGGGCCACTGTGAAAAGGGACCTATCCTAAATAATGAGACATTTTATAATTGAATGAACTGTGATGATGAGGCAGAAAACATTACTATGCAACTTCTCTACTCTTCCTCCCAGGAGAGAGAGATACAGAGACATCATTTCTGTTCTTGTTAGAGATCTATTAACTTTTTCTGATTTGCAAGATATTGAGTGGAAGAATAATAACCAACCGATGTTTTTATGCTCAGTGATTGGACAGTCAGTGGTACATTCTTACCTTTCTGGAAGCAGTAGACCTGTTGAGGACAGGCAGACATTTAGCTTATTTTAATAGGAAAAAATGTGGAAGAGAACCAATTGAGTTTATTTCTGGGTTAACTTTCTATTTTTCCAGTGACAAGAATAGGGAAATTGTGGGCTGGGAATTGGGTATGACCCACAATTCTACCTCTGGCTTAGTGCCAGGTTTTACTTTGGGCAGAAACAGTGGAACTTTCTGACCCAGTTTCCTGGTTCAGAATGGCATCAGCAGCACTTTTGAATGCATCGTTATACATTGCATGAGCTCCCTATGTTGATGGGAAAAAAAGACATGAAATAAATGAAAGATGAATTTCACTTGTAAAACTACTGTAGAAGCAGCAAAAATGTAGGATAAATCAGTAGAAGATACATAAGGACTTTGGGGTCTTATGGTGTCTCCTGTCTTCATTTCCTCTCTTTTTTTTTTATGTGAAAGAGATGTGATTGAAAGGCTTGCACCGTTCTGTGGATGAAGCTTTTGCTTTGCTGCTGTGCCAGATGTCCTTCATGGTACCACGCTTGGTCTCCAGTCTTCTAAGTGATTTTGCGTTCAAAGTTCCTCCTCATTCTACGGCATCACTGAGAAGTTTTGATGTCTAGTACATGTTGCTGCTTTACTCTGTTCTGTGAGCCTGTTTCTTCCTTGGTTTTACATGATCACCCTTTTTGATTACTCTTGCTGCCTTCCACGTCTTATTGATCACTACCCTCCAGATCTTTGAGTCAGTAGAGTAGAACCTAGAGCCAGACTGCCTGCTTCATATTCTGGCTCCTTAACATTTCAGTGTAAAGTTGGACGAATTATAGTAACCACATTATAAGGGTATTTGGGGGATGAGATGTGTTTTGGAAATGATTTAATTATAACTAACACATAGTAGATACTCAACATATGCTAGCTTTTATTAGCTCTTGAAATCATTTTGGTAGATCAGTTGTATCTAAGGGCTTTATGATGGTATTAGATTAAATGAAATCAATTGAATGTTTTTCTGGATATGGGCATGAATTAATTATGCAGTAATGTCAATACTTAATATTCACTAAATTAAACAGATATACTACAAAGATTTTAGATATTAAGAGGATAAAAAAACTTAATCCATTTGTCTTTTTTTGTCTTGAAACAATAGAATTAAAGGTCTGCTTGTATACAGGGTCAATATTTAGAGTCTAACCTATTTTACAATTTTTTTAAAGGTTAATGTCCAATTGTTATATTAAGGCATCAGTTAGGCTAGTGAAATAGTTAACAACATGAGCTTTAGACTCAGACAGCCCCAAGTCTGAATCATTCTTCTGCAACTTACTAGTTGTGTTACTGTAGAAAAAAACATTTAAACTCTCAATACCTATTGGTTTCCTTGTCTGTAAAACAGACATACGAATGCCTGTGACATGGTTTATCATGATAAAATGAGATACTGCACATAAATTGTTTTGGTGCCTGGAATACAGAAAGTGTTCTATAGAAAGAGCCATACTGCAAACCTCTGGATGATACTTTTTACATTGAATTCAATGGAAATAATACCCCTTTGAGTTATGGGCCTGATACAAAAATTGGTATCTACTAACATTATCATTATGGTGATAGAAATAAGAAAAGTACCTGTGAGCCAGAAATACATGCTCGTCTGTCTTTCTCTGCCAACTGTGTAGCAGAAAAAAAAAATAGCCAAAATTGTTGTATTAGATATTACTGGATGTCATCTCCCTTTAATTTTACCAATTAATATCTGAGAGATTTCCTGAATGTGTGTTGTGTTTATCAATGATCAAGTCTGTGACTCTTATGAAGCTTAATGGGGAAGAGAGTGGGCATAATTATTTCTTGGTGGATGTTCTGGTCGCCAGTGCTTGATCCTGCCCAGCCCACCTGCCAGGCACGCGGGTATTGTAGACAGCCTTTTAGGAGGTGGTACCAGGACACCAGTAGTATTTTGCAAGAAGGATCCTTGGCTTTGCCTGTGGAGCAGAGAATGTGATCCCTCACTAGGAGCCAAACCACAAGCATGTGAGCAGTACCTCGAGCTTGGTTTCTGCCCAAGTACATGTAGGGGATTGGAAAAGACAGGGAGCCTTTGTGAAATGATGCTGTTCACATGCAGAGACAATTCCACAATGTCTGGTGGCGTCTGGTGGGATATTCCACCTTTGTCCCAAAGGAGAGATTTTTTTTTCTTTTTCACCTAGAATCATCTCCATGGGAGAGGAAACCTATTCATCCACTTCCTGGATTGAGAGTCTTAGGCAAGCCTCTTAACCTAAATGAGTCTCAGTTTCTTTATCTATAAATTGGGGCTAATAATAACCTTTCTGTATATATCTTAGTGTATGACCCAGAGTCACTGCTTAATCAATATTTGTTGTAAATGTAATGGGTATGGTCGGCTTCACCAGCAGGGCCCACAGAGTCATCGTTATCAATCAACTGAATGTCTTAGATGCTGTTGTTTCCGGAGGTTGAAAATGCCCTCCTGACGTCTCTCTGTCATCTCACACATTACAATCCCAATTGTTCCAGATCACTTGGGGTTTATTTAGTCTAGAGGGGTCAGTCTTGTTTTTTAAACACCAGGCTAGTGAGACAAGTGGCTTTCGTGATCTTTCCCGTAGCACCGCTACCCTGTTGCTACCACATGGTGCCACTGTTGGACGCTGATCCTGTATAGCACAGTGGAGGCTGATCCACTGCCCTGCAGGGGCCTTGATAGCTGTGGATTTCTACATAGACCCAATGACATACCTGTCTTGAGCTCTAGCTCATCACTTTCTTTCATCACAACCCATGCTGAGTTAGTGCTCCCATACAGCATTACACCCAAGACAAGGTAGCAGGCTCTGGGTAGATTTCCAGTCTCAGCCAAATCCATCCTCCCCATGTCACTCAGCTGGGCTCCCTACCCTTCTTATAGGTCCTCTCTTGGACCTTAATCAATACTGCCCCATTTTAACAGAGAAACTCCAGTATCATTGAACATCAAACAACAGCTTCCAGTTTTTCTTCCCAGGATTCTCCTTATCCCCTATGACAATTCATTCACCTCTTCCCAAGGCACAGTTCTGCATAGCAAGGGATGCTGGGAAACATTATTTAGACAATACAGGATAGACAACATCTTTCCTGGATGGAATTGGTGTTTGAGAGCCTCATCTTTGTGTAGCTAAGGAAAGCCTTGCTTTGCCTACCTTTGGCAGATGACTAGCCAGCAGCTTCCAGCACCCAGTGTCACACGAATGATTAAATCATGTCTGTGAAAAAGTCTTCTAAACTAAAGCACTTTGTATAAAAGTAAGCTATCATGATTATTATTAAATGGGCAGGGATGATTTATACCCATGTCATAGGCAACACTAGCACTCATGAACTTTAGGTGATAGCCAGAAAGCTGTCTGAAATAGAATGCTTTCTAGCACCTCAGACTAGGCTGGGCCAGTAGGTTATTTTCCTTAATATCGAATCGTGTTTCTTATTTTTCTTCTTCTCTATTTTCTTCTTTTCTGCCATCTATTTTCACATTAATTTCTCTTGCTTAGGCTTCAAAAGCCCAACCAGTATGGGGTGAGCAGGTGAGAATTAGTCTAACCGACACCTCAACCTTGTGCATGGTGGGGAAGAGGAAGTTGCAAACACATGCCCTGGAAAAAAAGAAAAAGGGAAATAATAGTATTAATAACACTGTGTGCCAGGCACACCTATACTATCTCATTTAATTTTCCAAACATCCTTGAGGACTTTCTTTTCATATCTGAGTAAAAAGAAATGGAGAAGGTGAGCTTGAGGGACAGACCCAAGTCCACGCAGCCCTTGAGTGGCAGTAGAAAGAGGCAGCCTCCTTCTTCTGTGATGGGTTTCTACTTTAGCATACTACCTTGCTTCTTAGAAAAGAATGGCCCTCAGTTAAAAAAAATTCATAAAAGCTTTTATATTTTGATACCAGAATAATTAGGAAGAAACTCCAGGAAATGGCCTCAGTTCCTTCTTGTTAAGCTTCACCTTTGCTTCCAGGTCTTGTAATTTTTAGCCCACTAGAGCCATCACTTGTAGGGAATAGTGTTCCCACCTGGTTAATGCAAATATTTTTTTCTTTTCCTCAGAGCACCTGTCTGCTATTAGCTTATAACCAAGAGGACTTAGATTTCTAATTCCATGTGCTGATGGCTTTCTCTTCTGCAGAGCAGCTTGACATGGGCCTCTGTCAGGGAAATCTTAGAACATGCAATACCCTAAATAATCACACTTGGGGACATTAGCAGGAAAGGTCTAGGTTTTCTCTTTCCCATTGGAATTCTTCCTATTTAGTTTTCCCCATGAAATTCTAGCTTTCTTCATGTATCTCCAATTAGATATCTTTCTACTGAATACCTTTTTTTATTTCTTATTTTTAACATTTTCATTTTATTAAGATACCATTTGTGTTTATTAGAAAAAAATCTATATTTGTTCTCCCCCATTTCTCCCAATATAAACAGTAATTTTCATTAATTGCCATTTACTAGCTTTAATTTAATTGCTAATGTTTCTCTACTTATACTGAATTTTTGCTATGCTTTTTCTTACTAATTTTTCTTTCCTAAAAATGTCATGAGTTTGGCCCCCTTATGCTACTTAGCTGTGCAATCTTAGAAAAGCCATTACAGATCTCTGAGTTCTAACCTGTAAAATGGGAAGAATGACATATTACATCTCCGGAGGCAGGAGGAAGGTGGATTAGGAGACATAATTAACCCCACTCAGGACATTCGCTGATTTTCTCTGTCTTCTTGTGTATTTGTGTCCTTTTAGAAACTTGTCAATCTCTATTGACTTTTACTCTTCATTTTTAGTTATTTATTCCCTATCCCTTTGTATATAATTATTACTTTTACTTATATTTTTTACACTTTTCATTTGTCAAGTAAATAAAAGGATTGCCTATTTTCTACTACCTACTTACCCGCCTACCCACCACCACCAGTCACTGTCTACTGAATACCTACTGTGCACTTGACTTTGTGCTGTGTTAAACATTACCTTCATAATTCCTTTAAACAACCCTGACAACTGGGTATTATTATTCTCATTTTGTGGTTAAGGTGAAATAACTTGCCTGAAGTCACATGCTAATAAATGATGGAACCAGAATTGGGGCCTGGGTATCTCTGACTCCAGAGATCATGGTAGCTTCTGTGGCTTCTCAGGAGCTACTGTTTATCCAGCACTGACTGCTTGTAAGCCACTTAACATATATCACCTCTTTGTACCCTCAGCAGTTATGTAAATTAGGTATTATTATTCCATTTTACTGCTGAGGATAATAAAGCTTGGTGAGAGAGTTAGGTGAGTTCGCCAGAGGCACACAGCCAATAAATGTTCTCAAATCTGATATCAGATGACCTCCCTTCTCCCTTCCTCTCTGCTCTCTGCTTTGTGAATGAATCAGTGAGTGAATGGGTCACCTTCCTTTCTTCTTCTTTTCCACTATTCTTTGCTTCTTTTAGTCTCCTTTTCAGAAAAAAAAAAAAATGACCTTACTGTTCAAATTAAAAATCTAAAACCTGCTGGAGGCAAAAAAGGAGGGAGGGCATCAGAAAAGCACAAATAAAACTGAGCCAGTCCATAATAACCTTCCACCCAGAGGTGACCACTTTCCTTCTGTTTTTTTTCCCCCCTTCCCTTCCTGTCCTTGCCCTTGCATCCTCTTAGGCTAGAGTCACATTCTTTCTCTACCTCTTCCAGCACAAACTCCCTTTGGGGGTCCGAGATTCCCTACCGAGGCACTTGGCATAACGTGCAACACACACATTTGCAAAACTAATCAACTGTGGAAGGGACAGGGAGTCCCAGCACAAGCTCGGAAAGGCAGCGGCCGGCAGCCACCGCAGCAGAGGCCTTTGCCAGGCCCCAGAGGGAGGGGTGAGCCTGCGACTGCCTGTAACTGAGCCCCAGCTGCCCCTCGCAGGGACTGTGAAGCAACAGAGGCCCTAGCAACGGAAAATGCCACCGGACACTGCAGGTGGCGGCATGTGCAGGGCCGCCCCTGGGAGTCTTTCGTTCTAAGCCAAAGTTCAGCTGAAGGGCAGTAGCCAAGCCAGAAAGTCATGTGGATCTCATGTTGGTTAGTGTGTCACTTTGAACAGCTCTTATCTGATAGTATTATGACTAACCCAGTGCTGACAGCATGGGACAGATTATAGGGGCCATGTGATGATTATTTAAGGCATCACTGAGGGCACTGTGTGGCTTATATTAACCCATTTTTTTCAGGATCGGTTTCCTACATGAGTTCGTATGCTTGATAGTCTGGGTAGGGAGGGGGAAGAAAAGGAAAAAATAAGTCCATTGGATGTTGAAGTGTCCTACCGGTTCCCATTTGGATGGCCTCTCAGCAACAGTTTATTTTTGTCCTCAAAGCTACAGTGGTATATGCTCTTTGGGCTTAAAAAAAAAAAAAATCAATGATGATGGTTGTTCATATTTCAAAACCTTTCTTTTCTTACACCTTGTACTGATAAATTCCATGCCTCTGTTGCTGTTGTTGCTAAGGTTGATCTTTAAGATATTAGAGAACTGGATTGAAGTCCTAGCTAGAGCAATAGTCCTTCGGCGTGTACCTAAATGTCAGCAGGGAGCAGGCGCTAGTCCCCACGCTATGATTGGCGTCTCGGAGGGTGCCGAGCAAACAGAGGGAATGCCATTATTTATTATTTATACGCTGCCCTGAGTGTACACGGAATGGCACGGTGGTAGGCAGCTGCACAAGGGCTGCCAGGCCAGAAGTCAGAATCCCTGCCTCGCATGTGGCAGAGAGGGGTTTTGTCCCGCTCCAAGTCCTGAGAAACAAAGGAAGTGATCTTTATATTTGAGCGAAGAGGAATTTCAAACCTCATTTGGGAACTTAAAAGTAAATAAAATAGAGCGTTTGGGTCAAAGTTCAAAGGACATCTTCTGAAAGGTGTTCCAGGTGCTGAAACATAAACATTTTCCATGGGGAACCTGCAGGAACCTCCAAAGGGCTCTGCAAACCTTTAGGAGAGATTGGAACTCAGCCATGTTTTGAAGATTTATTTGGAGAGTTCAGGCCCTGTTAACACTCAGCGGTAAAATATAATAATAATAATACCTTTTTCATAGGATTGTTAAGAAGCTTTAATGAGAAGAAGCTTAGAAAGGCTTAGGCGGGGGCACAATGAGTGCCCAGTAGAAGGTGGCAGGTGTTATTCTGGTTATTCTTGTTATTGTTATTGTTTGTCTGCTCAGCAGCAGAAAGCAGAAATCTTTGAACATAACTTACAATGTTGACATTCCCAGGATGGTATGGGGCCACCGCAACCTTTCCCCACTGAAGGTGAAGCCGTTCCTGATCCATGCCCCTGAGTGTCAGACTTTTTCCTCTCAGTAAAGTGTCTGCCATTGCCTTTGTCACTGACATTCACACTGTGCCACAGCAGAGAGACCAGGATCAGTTCAAGAAAAAAGATGGAGTGAGCAGGAGGACCCCTGGAGCAGCATCAGCCTCACCTCTGTGGCCCAAGCAATTCCGCTCCGGCCCCCAACTCGCATATGCTGCTCAACTATGCAAAAGGCCTGAAGCTTGCTGGGCCTCCATCCTGAGATGGTGGTTTAAGGGACATCTGTTATGATCTGAGCCCATGCTAGGTGGTTTCGTTTCTCCATCTTGAACAACTTATCAAAGTTTTCCTTCTACTACATCTAGCACACGTAATCTCTTTTTCAATAGCAATGCTTTAAAACCTCTTGTAAATCGGGGCTCTGTGTTCCTCCCCATTTGGCCTGACATTTAATCCATTTTTGGTGAGCTCCTCATTTATTTATTTAACACCATTGAGTGCCTGTTTTGTGCTAGGCACTCTCTGAGGGCCCGGAGATGCAGGAGAAACAACCTACAATCCAAGAATAATTTTGCTGCATCTGTTCTTCTACCAGAAATTGTGGATTTCTGCTCTAAAGAAATTCTACTCAATGCTAGTTTCACACAGTGATGCTGACCCTGAGGAGAGTAAAACACCAAACCCTGAGAATAGGCTGGTCACTTTTTCCTGGTATCTGTATTCTGATATTCAATTGATATTATGTTACAGTATTGATGGTCAAAATATTGAAATGCTCCTGGGTAAACAGCTGCTGCTGACGCCCTGTGAATGCCCAGCCCCCATTACTGTGGCTTCTGCACTTACACCTCCATGGCTACCTCGTAATTTAGGAACCCAAAAGATTGCTATAGCAGGGGCCTCTCTCTAGGACCCATTCTGATTGGTGGGTGTCCATTTCTGTATTGGTTGTTATGCATGTGAACATTTTGAGTCATAGCACAATTCTGCACTGTGGTGTAGGAGTTGGTCATTGTGAGTTGAATTTTGATCAAGGGCAATGTAGTATACAATTGAAAAGCCTGGGTTGCATCATGATACCATTTCTTTTGATTGGTGAGGCTTTGGATGAGTTATTTTCAAGGCTTTAGGAAAAATGTTTTTTCTCTTTGAGTAGATGGGGAAAATAGAAATACCTGGACCCCGCCCCCTCCACCACCGACCTAGGCCTAGGGCAATTGCAAGGATAAATTAATTCAGACATCTAACACTCCTAGAATAATGATGCAACATGGTAAATGGTCGGCAAGGATTATTACTTATGATTTTGCTATTAGAAAGTTTGTAAAACTCATGCTCAAATTTGATTAATTTTAAGAAAAGATGAAACAGCTCCAATTATCCTTTTTCCCAACTGCAAAACCAAATAAAACGAAGAAAGAAATCATACAACTTTCCTTGATGAATGTAAAGAAATAAACATACATGAAGTTCTTATTTTACAGACATGATAAATGATAGTTATCTTTATAATGTCTGTGTGTGGGATATATGTGTATGTGCTTTTGTGAGACAGGTCATGTATTAATAATTGTTTGTTATTATGTGTATAGTGGACATAGGGATGAATAAAGCTTCTGCCATGAATGAGCTCATTATCTGTTTGGGAAAACATGTTTAAACCAACAATTATCATGCGCTAAGTGTAGTGGTACATGAGTATACTAGGCCCCGAGCAGAAGAATCTAACTTAGCCTTTAGGCGTCAGCAAGACGTCCTGGAAGAGCCAACATCTTAGCTGGTTCTTAAAGGATGAAGAGATGCTAGACAAAGAAAGAAAGCCCAGAAGGGATTTCAGGTAGAGTTTGAGCAAAGGCATGAGAAGCAGGGGGTGATAAGAAGTCAGGCCAGAGGCATGAGCAGGGGCCAGCTTAGAGAAGGTCTCCCTGCCATGCCAAAGAGCTCCCTCTAGGTTCGTATGGAGGCACTGAAATGACATACACTGTGGCGAACAGTGATCAGAGTTGTTTTAGAAAGATTGCTGGGGTAAGGTTGATGAGGGCCTGAATGGAATGAGGGCATTTAGCATGGGATGGCAAAGAAGGCACAGATATAAGTGTGATGAAGATTTAAAAGTGATGACTCTATGTTTTTGGCTTGGTTGGATCTTGTTGCTACTTTCCAAATGATACAAAAAACACAGAGAAGAAGCAGCTGGGGCTGGGGGAGGATGTTACAGTCTGTTTTGTCTACTTTGAGTTTCCTTGGACCTGCAGGATGTTGGTGGTTGGCAGCCCCTGACTCAGAGGCCGAGAGGGTGCAGACATGGATTTGAGATCATTATCGTAGTGATGGAAGTCAAAACTTTGAGAGACTATGACATCAGCTGAGGAAGAGTGAGAAAAACAAAACAGGGAACATGAACATTGAAGGGATGGCACACTGGGAAACAGCATTTAGAAAGGCAGGAAGACCAGAAAATACTGCACGACTAAAATCAAATTTGAGACAGTCAGGTGGACATATAATCATGCACAATTAATACTATCTCCTACCACAGTTCTTTGCTAACATTTTATGTTCAAAGTTTTATAGGAACAGCCTTGAGTGAAGGTTTTTTTGGTTTTGTTTTTGTTCGTTTACTTTTTTAGTATTCTTAAGTATCATCTTTCATGACTAATAACTATTAAGCACTAAATTGATTTTCTTTTTTTTCTTTTTTCTTTTTTTGCCCATAGACTAAAACCAAAGTATAAAGTGGAGCATAAAAATGATCCTCCTGTATCCTCTCATGCCTCACCCCTTTTGGTGAAAACTAGACCCATAAAACCTTTTATTTAATTAAGTTCTGGACTGTGTTTAGGTCAATTCTCTTTAACTGAATCCATTCCATTTCTCTCATCATCCTCAAACTATGTTCCCTTCACTGCTTTTCACATCCTTTTATGAAATGTTTGTCCTAAATCTCTTTTATTTTGAGTGGCACTTATAAACTAGACTTTAGCACGGAGCAGATGTATTCATTTAATAGTTTGCTTTGATGGCTCCTTTAAGAGGCTTTATAATCTTTATATTTTACCATTGGGTTTGGAATTTTATGCTCTTTTAACAGGTGTATTACCTTCATCAGATGTTTTCATTTTAAGCTGTTGACTTATAAACACATGGCCTACGGGGATTGGTGTACAGAAAATTTATTCACTTACAGATTTATTCTCCTAGCAGTTTTCATATTTAGTGCAGCGATATACAGACAACCTGAGATTGATTGATAATGACAGTTCATTGGTAAAAATGACTCTTTCAATGACCAAAATAATTGTTTCCTCCAGTTGACAATGGGTCAGTGAAAGATCACTTGTATCGAGAGGAATTTTAGAAAAGTTAATTAAAAACAAAATGCTTTCAGGCCCATATTCAGTCCTCCAGTTTGTGTTTTAGGAGAAAATTTTGCTTACACATCTCTTCTGAGAACACTTGGGGATTTGTCTTTTAAACTATTTAATTGTTCAAACAGTTCATACTTTTCAAAACATGATGTTTTCACTTGAAACTGATGTGTTCTGATCTGATAATCATGAATCCATCACACTTCTATAAAAGAGAGAAAAAGGGGAAAGAAACCATTCTTCTTCTGTCTGGGGTCTGAAGGAAGATGGAACAGAAGACTCTTACATGCAAACTGTGTGTAAGGAATCAAAGGGCTAAGATAGGTGGTCATGCTCTTGTACCCTGTGATGATGTGGATGAGGGGGATTCAATGAGCAGCTGAGGGGCCCTTGGTCCTGCCTGGGCGTACTGCTATGTGGACATATATGCAAATGGTAAACTGTCCCAGAGCCTTGTGGCTGGAGTCCTGTCTGGGAAAACAAATGGAATTAACAGACTCCCTTTTTACTTTCTGCTTTAGACACTTGAACATCCACTGTAGAGCAACCCTTCCTGCAAACAGCAGTGACAGGCCCTGAAAATAGTGGACTAGGCAATCTCAAAGGTGGGGCGGGGCAAAAGCATTTGTCTATACAGAGAGAAAGGCTGAGAAGTTTAAGACGGGACCCTTCGGTGTCCAATCTGTTTTGCAGGATTATAAAATGAAGTCGATGGTGAAATCAATCTCCTGTGATTGATTATCTTTATTATAAAATCACTGTAAGTGATTTAACAGAGTTTGGTATTATTTCTACCGGTGCCCAGGGGAGGCCATGACTGAGCCTGCATAGGAACTAAATCACCCACGCTCCCCAGACTCAGACATGCTGCATCACCCCCTCTTAGTAAAGAACGGGGGGAGGGGAGATAGAGAAGGGTAGAAGGGGCCAAATAGATGGTGACAGAAGAAAAGCTAACTGTGGGGGGTGAACACACAATGGAGTATATATATTCAACATACTATTGAATTATACACTTGAGACTTATTGGATTTTGTTGATAAATGTCACCCCAATAATATTTAATTAAGAAAAATTAGGGGGTAAGCAGCCTGGGAAGGACATTATATAATTTTTTCCTTGCACTCTGGGTTATGGTCCTCTCAAAGAAAGCTCTGTGGCTTTGACAAGAGCAAAAAGAGTGAACTTTTTTGGAAATCTTTTATCTCATGGGAAGGATGGGGGTGGATATGATGCCTCTCTTTCCTATCTCAGGAGCTCGAGTTAAAATTTTACATCAGTATAATTGGAGCCTTTTTGGAATCTATTTCTAAATATATGTAGATCAAGTTATACTCCCTTTCTTTGGATTCTGACAGCTTTTTGATGTACTTCATTTCTAGCAACTGTTTTCACTCTTATTTATTTATTTATTTATTTATTTATTTATTTTTGTCTCAGAAGTATTTGTTGACATACATTTTCCCTATGGGACTATAATTTCTTGAGAGGAGCATACATATCTTATTCACTTTTTTTTTGTTGTTTCTTTCACTAGCATCCAGTAATCTTTCTTATACTAGGTACTCGTTTGCTGAATGAATAAACAAGTGAATAAATAAATGAATGCTTGAGCAAATGAAGATGTTATGACAGGAACAGACACTGGAAAAGAATTGTTTTCAAGTGCTTGAGTCAAGCATAAAGCCATAATTCTCAGTTTTCTCTACCGACCTGCTTACAATTCATGCTCTCAACTTAATTCCATACCTCATTGTACCCATCTCATTGCGTCTTCATTAATATTTCTCTAACACTTGACACCATGCTACAACTCAGTCGTTAGGGGCAAGGGGTCTTGATATCCTTTTGCCAAACACCCCTTCTTTCCCCACTGTACTAGAGGCTCTATTACCTTCAGAAAAAAATAACCTGCAGATGCACAGCACTAGAGGAGTTCACGGCAGCCAACAAAATGAAAAGCAAAAGCTCCTGGGGAAAAGTCAAAAATTAGAAAACACAATAGTTCGTTGATAAAATGTCTGCTTCGGTTTCGGCCAACTTCCTTGAACCTTGCCCCATTGCAGTGGCCCCCAGACGAAGTGGCAAAGAGGTGTCAGTGATTAATCACCTTGCCATGAAACAGCACAAACTTTAGTAAATTACATGTGGAAGCCAGAGTGGGTACAATAATGGTGTAGCAAGGGTGAGCCAGCAAACCTCCAGTGGAGTCGAATATTTATTTTTCCTTAGCCACGGGATGCCTTCTGTTCATTCATAGATGGAAAATGAGTTGGGCGTTTTCCGTTGAAGTATTCCATTGTATCTGTCAGGAGTAAACCAAACAAACACACAGAGAGCGAAAACACTAGCAGAAGCCCTCCCCACAGACCCAGAGACTTAGTGCCTGACTGTGGACTATTGAAGTCAACTCCTGCTTTTACTGTTGGTTTGTTTTTAACATTAAGAAATCAAAGGAAAGTGAACTAACTGAACTAATAAAGTTAATCCTCTTAAAACATGACAGAGTTAAAAAAAAAAATGAAGCTTAGCTATTGTGCGAACACGTCCACTCCTGCTCTTACTGGGGCAAGAAAGGAAGAAAAACCCCCTTGATAACTATAGAAATTCAGCCCACACGTGGATGTGTACCTGCATATCTTGGCAAGAAAGCGAAGTTGTCTTAGAGATGCTCTTTTCTTGATGTGATGGGATGTCGAGAGCTCCCTGCCTTCTGCTGGATACCAGAGCTGAACAATAGACTTTGCCCCAGCTGGAATCAATTTCTCTTCGAGAGCCAAACACCCAGTCTATTAGGGGCCAGTCTCTAACCCATCAAATGTTTGTCCCTTGCACTGAAGGATTCTTGGTGTTTGTGTATCGATGTCCCTATCAAACTGCAAATTCCGTCAGGTCCATACCCAGCTTCGATGGACTGGGGGTTCTTCTTTGCTCTGTACACCTTCTAGTAGGGTAGGGACATTTCATCGACATGTTTGAGAATTATCTGTGGAATGAATCAGATATCATTCCCCATCGATGGATGATGAGGAAGACTCAAACACGTAGAAAGAGTTCTCTAACATTTCTGATAGCACATTATAATTTGGGGACCCGCAGATGCATTCTGTTTAGGTGGATGCCATATTCTCCTTGAATATTCTCCTTATTTTTCCTTCCAGAATGAGCTTCCTTTTGCAAACTAAGTCCAAATCACTTTTCTTCCCAACTAACCCATGAAATATGCATGGGTAAATCGCCCTTGCATTCAGGAAGGCCTCGTGTACCTTTTACAATAAATTCCAGAAAAGCCAGGTGCAAGGGATACCTGTCTTATTAACGCCTCTCCTGCCACGCCTACGCTTGATGGGATCTGAGCCTTTTCAGACAGTTCTATTGTTGCCAGTGAAATGTCAAACAAAATTGTGTTCTGTGTGCCCGGGGGCTTTACACAGGAGCTGCCTGGCACCCTGGAGTCTGCTGTGTAGTACAGTGCATTTGTTAACGTTAGGGCAAGCAAATCAAATCCCACGCCTGGCCTGGCTCAGGCCGAGAACTGGAGACTCCAGGAGAAACGTAGTTTTTAAATTACAAGGTGTTTCACTTATAAGCGCTTTTTCTTTGTGAAGACTTTCTCAGGAGTTGCAGAATCCCTTCTCATTCAATTAAATTCCTTACACTCCCTCCCACCCCGCTTCCCCACAACACGCACACATACAAACACACTTGGTTATCTGAGGACAAGAGTTGGTTTGTTTACCATTTTCCCAGAGTACAATGTCTTGAAGAGTTTAATTGTGAATGTAATCTGAAGAATCAAAGTCGGCCCCAGTCCTCAGAAGAATGTGACAAGTAGGAGGAATTGTTCCTTTGCCCTAAGGTCAAAGTGATGTGTCCCACTCCTTTTCCTGTGGGGCCCCGGAAGGAGGGGCGTGGGTGGGCGGTGTCCAGGACTCAATTTTCCTTCTTGATGGAAGAACCCCCAGTCCTCTGGGCTGTGCCCGCCTGGCTTCGTGCCGCTTGCTTGGTGGGCAAGCCCAGGCTGGGTGTGAGTCATGTGGCTGCTCTGCCCTCAGCACAGATTTGGTTCTGGCTGGGACAGGCTCCTCGTTGGTTGCTGGAACTGGTTTGAAGAATGAGAAGGACCTGAGTCTGGTCAGGCTCTGGTCACTGCAGGCAGGGAAGGCAGGAAGGATTCTAGAAGCTAAGTGATGACTGTGTAGGATATAGGAGACCATATAAAAGAATATATAGGAGACCATATCAAATAATTCCAGGAAAACCTGCCCCCAATTTTCCCTCTTTGGAGGTTAGGGAAGGGTCGGGATTAGGGAAATGGGAGGAGGAAAGTGTGGTGGGAAGAGGCAAAGACGAGAAGCATACATACAGTTGACCCTTGAACAACATGGGTTTTAATTGTGCAGATCCACTTAAACACGGATTTTTTTTTTCCCAATAAATACCTGTACGTCTTTGATCATTGGTTGGGAAGTAGCAGACACAAGGAGCCAACTGGAAGCATCGAGACTATTTTATACAGGGGAATTGAACATCCATGGATTTGGGTATCTGCAGGGAGTCCTGGAACCAAACCCCCAAGGACACTGAGTGACAGCTAAATTTGGGAGGAGTTAAAAGTTACATGCAGATTTTCAACTGTAGGGGGTAGGAGGGGGGTCGGCACCCCTAACCTCCACATTGTTCAAGGGTCACCTGTAATTTCAGGGTTCCCCATAGATCAATTTAGGGCTTCAGGGAAAACGAAGCTTTGGTTCGTCCAAGAACTACTTCAAGTGAAAGGGTTGTGGTGTTTATGCCTGAATCCAATCACCCAGCCGCAGGAGGCCCGGCTTGCCCACTCCTGGGTCCTGTTTCCCTCCGTGCATTGCCGAGCCGCTGGCCACGTACTATTGTCTGCACTTTATGAATTTAGTGATAAGGGATGGCAAAATGAAGGCTTTGGCCGCAGTCTAAACAGACCACCATTATGAGGACTAATGCAGACATTAACCTTGGTTCCATTTTTTGCCTTTTTAAAATTTAGATGGATCAAGTCACAGTAGCTGGGGGCTCCTTTCTGAGGGAAGCGACCTGGCAGGTCAGCGAGTTAGTTCATCAGCCGCCGCAGCTGAATGCACTCCCACGGTAGAAGCTTCTCGGCACTGGATCCTAACCCATACCGTTACATTTACGATGCTCCTTTGAACATTTTACGTTTTATCTCTTAAAATCAATAGATAGTTTTTGACAGATGGTGATGGGATTTCTTTATGCATACCGCTCTTTTTTTCTTTTTTTTCCTGGCTGAGTTAAAAATTACAGTCTCTAAAATGATTTCATTTACATTTGATCTTATGTAGACCGTAAGGGTCAAACGGAACAAGTCTGACTTTTGGATCTTTACTTTTTTTTTTCTTTTTAACCTCTCATCCACCACAGGTGATCCTTACACTCCTATTCCCATTGTCTCGTTGAATACGTTGGCTTCTGTTATGTCCTCTTAGCAGAGTCTCTTATTAGCAAGAACCCTATAATGCTGATTCGATTCTTCCAGTTTGATCCAAGTTTCAGGTACTTTTCTTTGTCCTCCATTTACTCCCTGTGTCTGCTAAACTACTTCATCAGCTCATGAACAAGGAGAACATTCTGTCAATAACAATATTTTATCTAGGGCTCCTGACCAATTAGTGTAAGGGCCATCACTCAAATCCTATTTTCTATTAGTAAGAGGGCGGACTTTTTTTAAGGGCTTGAAGCAAGAGGAGACAATCACTATTCATTTATTGGGAACTTAGAGAATGAGTGAAAGCTGAACTGCCTCTTAAGAAGATCCACAATTCACTTATTTTTTTAAAGGGAAAAAATTCTTGTTTTATTAGATTAAAAAGAAATATTTCGAGCTGAAAAAGTTCTCCTTGACGTACAATATCCTCTAAGATATGTAGAATCATTGAATGCTAGGTTGATTTGGGACCTTAGAGATTTCCTATCGACTCCTCTCTATTTTAGAGATAGGGAAACTGAGGGCCAAAATAGTTACGTGTATTTATGCAAAGTCATGCATGTAGCAACTGGAGAATCACATAAAGAATGTAAAGCCAGCTTTTCAGGGCTCTGAAACTGATCTTTCCCCCATGCAATCACATAAAAAGTATTTGTTGAGTACATTTGATATAGCTAGCAGTGTGCTTAGTGCTGTAGAGGTAAAAGAATGCAGATAAAGATTGCTCCCCACAAAGAGCTTTACAATTTTATTTTTATTTTTTTTTTTAAAAATAAGGCATATCCGAAAAGAAGAAACTGAAGAAGGGTGAAACCTGACATATAATTAAATGCAGATCGGGGCGTGCTCAATATTAACCATGTTGGATTGTGGTTTATAAAATAGTTGGGCCTCAACTAACTCGCAAAGGACCAGTAAAATAGAGCAATTCAGAGAGACCAGCAAAGGAAAAATGAGCAGGGTCAGCACAAAATACATGGAATAGGAATGTCAAGTACTTAACACAAAGGCCACTTGACCCATTCTCTATTCATGGCAGACATCACTCATCAATTGCAGAATTTTCCCTAGAGTTTAGGCATGACTGAATCTTTTAAAATAGTGTATTCCTGATAGCCATTATGAAATAATTGGAACAGGTAGGAGACAATAAAGTCTATTTGCTAGTCTCCATGTTGGAATAAAAAGATCTTCCTGGTAAGAGTGATTTTAATATCAGCAGATAAAAATATATAAGACCTACCTTTGATGGTTATGAATAGTAGTTTTCATGATGATCTATTGTTAAAAGACCTGAAATGTTTATGTATAATCTATTTGAACTTAAATTATCATTTTTGTCATGTTGGATCTCCCCAAATCTAGAAGTACTTTCTGCAAAGCGTGGTACGTGTTGGCCATGTAGTAAATATTTGCTGAATGATTGAAGCTCATAGAGAAGCTAATTGTAGCCTTGGAGAGGTGAAAGGCCAGAGTTTTATTAGCCGAACCCATCCAGCTCATGCTGGGACCTGAGCCAGGAAGTAATGCATCCACCATATATCTCAATGTACAAGCCACCTTCTTTTGCAAAATTGGTATCAGCAGGGACCTCTGCTTCCTGCCATGCACATTTGCTCTCAGTCATAACATTAATTAACAGAGAAAATTTATTGTAAAAAATTAGTAGCAATTCTAAATTACTTGTTTTCATGCAATTGGATGCCCTATCCAACTCTATCCTACCAGAAATAATATGGCAGGTTTTATTTTCGGAGAATACATTAGCACTTTAATTTTAGTTATTAATCAGTGAGCTTATAAAATATGTGAGATCAAGGTCTTCAGTCATTATTTCAACTGCTCTCCACAAGAGAACAATATTTATTACTTATGTGATACTCTTCTGTGGCATTCTATTGGGCAAAATTAAGGCTACGGAAAAGGACAGGACATGTTTTTTAATCTCCAGGAACTCAGCATATAGGTGGGACAATGATGTAAATTAATATATAGCTGCAAAATCAGCGTCTCACAACATGTGTACTTTATAATAGCTGCTCCAATGATACTTGTAGGTATCACTTTTTATTCTTTATATCCTCAACATAGGGTTAACAAATACATTTTGTCTCTCCTGCCTTTTCCAGTTGTTTTCCAGTGACTGCTTGGAGTTCATTGTCAATAAAGATTCTGATGCCGTGGGCGCATTCTGAACAGGCCAGAATCAGTGAGTGGTGCCAGTTGTGGGCTAAGTAGAGTACATGGGACGGTACATGGCAGGAGAGAATGTACGGTCTTCATGCTGAGATAGGCCCTTGGGAGTAGTCTTGAGCACCTTCTCTCATTCTGATCTAGTTGTTCATATGTTTTCCCTGTTCAGATGTGGGATTCCAAATGCCATGCTTTTTTGAACAATGGTGGGGGGGTTAAAATACAGTGTAAGAGACCTTTTCAGAAGTTCAATGGTGATGTCTAGATATTTATTTTAAAAATAATGACGATTATAGCTAACATTTGTATATTACTGTGTAGTTTACAAAACACTTTCACAAATTGGAAGCAGCCTAACTGTCTGTGAATGGAGTATTGGTTAAATAAATCAAGACACTTTTATACGATGGAATACTATTACATAGAATAATGTAGATCTTTATTTGCTGATATGAGATCACACTCATGATAAATTTTTTAAAAAGCAGGTTTCAGAGCAGTATGTTGTATGTGTCTAACTCTGTTTAAAGAGTATATTTTCATAAACATTATATCTGTATGTTGACATGATATAGAAAGAAATCTGGAAATTTATACAAGAAAATGCTAATAGTAGTTATCACTGTTTACTGAGATGTAAAGGATTTTTCCTTTCCATCTTTTTGCATTTTCCAAAAAAACTTATGATGAACATATGCTACTTTTATGAAAACAAAAAGTAAGGCGTCTATTAAAAACTTAAGCACATTAACAAATATTAAGATAACTTGATCCTTATGACCCCACCAAGGGTAATTATTATACATGTTTTACCAACGAGGGTCACAAGTTCAAATTAACAGCCAATGCTTAGCTTTACCCTGTGCCAGACAACATTCTGATTGATTTGCATATATAAACTCATTTAATTCTCCTAGTAATGTTTTGAAGAGCCTATCATTATGCACATTTTACAAATGAGGAAACTGAGGTACAGAAAAGCTAAGTGAATTGTCAAATGTCACACAGCTGCTTAGTTTCTAGAGCCAGGATTTAAAATCAGGTGGCTTGATTCCAGAGTCGACGTGTGTCACAGTTATGCTTTTGGTCTGATAGAAGGCAGAGGGCAGGCAGAGGTGGCCCTTGTGGCTGAACTTGGATCTTCTGGTTCCATGTTATGTTTCCTCATCACTATACATTTGCAGGTGCCTTTTATGTTATGGCTGCTGTGGCCATTTTCTCCCCACTCCAACATAGAGCCTCATAGCCTGATGTAGTCTGTTTAGGGGCCATCATGATAAATTTCTCCTGGAATTCAGTATTGAGGATAAAATCACTCTGGACTACGTGAGCGTGTATATATATTCTACCATGTGTGCCAGACACTATTCTAGGAACTTGAGATAAAATAGAACAAAAACCAAAAGACTCCTGTTCTCATGAACCTTACATTCTAGTGGAAAGGAATGGAAAATAAGCAAAAAATATAAAATTTAGAAAATCGATTAATACTTTGAAGAAAAATATAGAAGGAACAAGAATACTAATGGCTGGGCAGCACGAGCGGTGTGGGGCTCCAACCCAGCAAGAGAAGTAGAGGAAATCCTGTTTCCTTTTTGTCGAATAATGAATATTTAACTCAACATATTTTGCTTTTTGTCTAAACAGCCAGGAAACACAGAGCTAAATCCAGAACTCAGTTACAAAAAAAGGAGTGCATTCCAGATATATATTCGCGTTTACTTCCTTGTTCCTTTTAACCTGATTTGATCTGGTTTTCATTTGTATTGTCTTGTTTCATGTGTCTAACTTTGTATGTAACCCAGAATCCCATATTTGGAAATAGATAGGACACACATTTGAAACGTCAAAAAATGAGTGGAGTTAATGAAAAGCACAAAAGAAGCCAAACAGCCTATTTTCCTGTAGCCCAAGGGAATCTACTGACTGTTGAGTAATCTCCTCTCTGATTTGACTGGGGACTCTTACCTTTCCCTTATTGCTTTCTTCTTAAAAGCACACTGCTACCCGGCTCCTAATTTTCACTTCCAAGAAGGTCTAGATTTGTGTTTTCTGGATAGAATTAGCCTTTTTCTTTTTCTTTCAAGATACAAACATCTCTCCTCTTTCATTGCTATCACCTTGTTGAGTGTGGAACTTCCTAAGAGCGTGGTGCTACTTAGCAGGAGTTGAGAGTATTGATAAATGTTGTAGTTTTCTTTGGTAATTAGGACTACAGTTATTTATAAGGCTTCATTTAGAAATTGTTGCAATATATAGTTGCTGTTAATGGCTGACAAATTTGCGCTATTTATCAATACTGCAGGATATTTATATCCACATCTTCTATTGCTGTGCCGACACTGTAAGCATTACGATCTTGAGAAACAGTGCTTTATTCTAGAATGCGTGACTGGGAAACACTGGAGTTGTTGACTGGCCTCTAAGGTAGATGTGTTAGATTCAGGCCACGTTGACCTGCAGTTAACATGGTGTCTAGCCCTTAGTCACATACATGAAGAGAGAAAGTTTTGTTTTTAAATATAATTTTGAAGATCTATCTCTCATGTGTGTTAACAACATTTCTCTTTGGCAATTTTTCTTATATGAGGATAGAACAAAACACCCTGAACACATTTCTATTGTTTGTATTCAGAAGCATATTCTTGAGTTTTTGGAAAGTTTTGGAGATATCACACTTATGCTAATGAAAAGATCTTTGCAAGACTGTTGGAGTCACAGAGTCTGAAACTGAAGTTGTTCGTGGGTTCGTCTGTCTCTTCTGTCAAATATAAGGGCAGAGACATGATGTAAGAATCAAATTGGTGTCTAACAGTGTTGTGTGCCTTTTAGATAGTAGGTAATCAATAACTCTTCGAAGTGTTCATATATTAATTTATGCCTGTGTGATTGTCTAATAGGAAAGGGTCTGAGAAATACATACCAGATTCCTGTGTTATAAAGAGAATCACTAAATAAATGTAAAGGATTTAGAACAATGCTTGAAACATAGCAAGCATTCAATAAAATTTAGCCATTATTATTATTGTTTATTATGCTAAGTATTCTCAGGACATAGTGTAGGGCTTGGCACAGAGTTCACCTTAATGAAAATTCATTTAAGAAATGGATGCATGCATGAATGAATGAATTCCTCCCAGAAGAGGATAGCTGTCCATTCTCCGAGTTTGCCCACACCTCCTGCATTGCTCTAAGCTATAGTCTACTAATATAATTACACTTGTTTATTCTTCTGCTCAGTTACTGGGCTATGGTGTTCCAAGGGAAATACTTTTGTTCTCTTTATCTTCACAGTCCTAGGGTTAGCACTGTGGAATGTGGCAGGCACTCAGTGCATGTTTTGTGAATGGGTGGATAGAGAGACAGGGGAATGAATACATGCCTCACCCATGATGCTCTGTTAGCTCAGAAGCAAAATGGTGTGGGTTGATACCAAGTAATAGGAAAAAAAAAATGTCCTGACTTCCTCTACATAGCTATGGAATTCTTTCCACTTATTCGTTTTCAACACATTTACTGTATTAAGTTGTTCACTCACTATTTTAGATTATGTTTTTAAAACATCTTTAAGCCTCATTTTGTTTGCATTTCCTCTCTTCTAGGAATCCTAAATTTGCTTTTGAAATCATATTAAGAATTACAGTCCTGGACTTTTAGACATGAACCAGTTGATCTGCAAGGCCTATATTCTACATGTTCATTTATTACATGGGAGTAGGAATGAGAACGAGGGGGTGGGGGAGAGAGAGAGAATTAATTTAAGAGTTAAAGTTGTTAAAATTCCTGGAGTACTGATAGCACATAGTGAGCATTCAATATATTGAAAAATGTTGTATTAGTTAAGGTTCTCCAGGGAAACAGAAGAATAAAAATATCTATATTATATCTATCAGGCCAGCAGGCTAGAAAGTCAGGCAGGGCTTCTAGGTAACAGCCTTGAGGCATAATTCGTTCTTCTTAGGGCATCCTTGGTGTTTGGTCTATGGCCTTCAACTGATTGGATGTGGCCCACCCAAATTATAGAGTGTTATCTCTTTACTTTCAATTATATCTACAAAAGACTTTCACAGCAACACTTACAGTAGTATTTGACTAAACCACTGACCACCATAACCTAGACAAGTCACATGCAAATAATCAGATGTATTATATTTCACAATCCTCAGGGAATCCTCATAAGACCCTAAGAAGAAAACTAAGGCATAGAGAGCCTTCACACCTTTTCTCAGACCATATGGCTATGAGCCAAGGTCAGTGTCAGTTTCAAGGGTGTGAGGTCCTGCCCTATGGCATGCTGCCCCTCAGTCTGGCCAAGCAAATGCAACCAAGACCCTGCTTTTGAAAATGCCATTTCTTCCTCTGTGATTTTCTCTCTTTCTCATTTTTTTCCCCCAAACCTTTTCTAAGACATTTTTTTTACTTAAAATACTAGTTTCTTATACTGGCTATCTTCCTAAACTAATCCTAATGACTTCTTTGGGATTCAACCTTTCATTTTGTGTTCATTCAGTTTATAATTGATTACGTTTAGGGACATACAGCTCCTGAACTGCTTTTTAAAAGACACAAATATCCATTTTAGTATATATATATATATTGATGAAATTGATATTTATTAATCATAATTTTTCTAGTCCATACTGGACTTTGTCCAATTGGAAAGTTATTAGCTTATAGCTTAACACATGTTTCGTGGTTAAATTCATGGTCACTTATCTTAGTTTATCAACAGTTAACAGCAGATCCTGTCAGACTAGGGGTCCTTTGGGAAGATCATCAGGCAGCCATCAGAAACTGTCATGTGATTATATCAAGACTCTAATTGGATCTCACGTTGGCATCTCAAGATTCCAGATTATCGCAACAAACCACACGAACTCATGTTAGAATTATTTGACTTCATGTCTCTGTTCCAAAAAAGACTGTAAACTCTGGGGAGATTAGACTCTATTTCATTCATATTTGTGAGTAAGATCAGTGGGAAATAGCATTCTTTCTACTGGTGTGCCTCACGCGGTGGTAGGCACACACAGAATGGCTTCGGAGAAGGGGAGCTGGGAGAAAGCTGCTGTTCTGATAACGCCTGCTTCTCCTCTGCCCCCCCCCACCCTCTTCCAAACAGGCTGGGTTCCTCTGCTTTTTGTGTTTTCCTCACGATATCCTGCCGATTCCTCTGTTGCTTCAGACTCATAAATTTCACTCTCCCGATTAGCCTGTGGATTCTATGAGGCCAGGAACCAGGTCTTATTCAACTGTGTAGCTTTAGTGCTTCACAGGATTTTGATTAGTGAAGATTCAAACCCATGGCAGGTGGTAGAGGGTAGTAAGTTTAGTGGAAGGGTTAAGGGTGTGCCCTCCGGACCAGGCTGCCCAGGATTAAGTCCCAACCTTACCCCTTATTAAACGGGTGGCTTTGGTTAAGTCACCCTTTGTGTCTGTTTCTCTGTCTGATATAAAAGAGAGTGATATCTGTCATTCCAGTATCACTTAGATAATGTATATAAAGCACTTAGAATAGTAATGGGCACATGGTGGACATCACACAGCTTATTTTTTTAAATCTGCCTTATCCATTTTAAACTGCTCTAAATTTTGTATCTCTTGCGTTCTAGTGACTTACTAGAAATGTTTGGGTTAAAGACAGATTTTCAATAAGATTACATGAGCGGCTACATTCCACCACCTGGCTGAGGGCCAAGTCTCGTTTCTCACTATCTTTTATATTTCTTCGTGTTTCCCTCAGCAGCTTACACAGGACCTTGTATGATTCATCATTTGTCAGTAGGACTTTTTACTTTGTAGTGCCCTTAGTACTGAGGAGAACCAGCATTCAGCAAATACTTACCAAGTGCCGAGCTAGGTGTCTGATCCTCACATCCTCCATGAAGACAGTGGTGTCGTCTCTGTTTCATAGAGGCCCAGGGAGATTAAGCATCTTGACCATTTCAAAGAGTTAGGAAGTGCCAGAGCCTGGTTCTGCCCCCAGTTTGGTCTCATTTCAAAGGGAATGCTGTCTCTCCCTCATTATCTTTTCTCCTTCTGCCTCTTTTTCTTCTTAGATCCCAGCAGGCACCCCAAAAGCTAGAGAAATTCACATGCTCTTTTGCAGCCAAGTATGCCTCTTAGAAGCCTTTATCCCGGATTCCAGAACTTTTATTGAAGGGCCTATGAATGGGTGGGTCCTGGCAAACCACACCTCTGTTTTCCTTTATTTGTGTGTTGGCACCAACACAGGATTACCCAATGCTACACTAAACTAGTGAGTAGGGCATCCAGCAAAGTAAGGCACCCAAAGAGGGGCACAAAGTTTTACCTTTGAAAGACTATTATATATGACTGCTTAAAGCAGTCAGTGAAACAGCTATTATGACAAAGATTAGAACTCTATCGGGCTTCTCGATACATACCTAACTTAGTAATAAGTCTAGTTTTTATTTTCAATTATATATGGGACAGAGGCCTCTAGGTGTCCACAGAGCCTGGCTGGTATACTCATTCCAGGCTCTTTAGAAGGTTAATTAGGTCTCGTTTCAAGCCCCTAACCGATCCCCATCTCTTCTCTCAGAACACACTTACGATTGTTGCATTCACGTGTGGGTATGGGGACCGATCATGAGTCCGAACTCTGACTCTCCTTTCCACTGTAAGCACGTACTGGGCAGAGAAGTATAAGATCCTACACAAGTTAAGCACTTGGCATGTGGCTGGGCTACCTTTAGGAACATAGTAGATTCTTACTGATTCACTGGCTCCTAATGCCTGCTGTTTCCCCTTTTCTGCTCTGCACGTTTGCAGAGAGATGCATATTTACCCACGCACGTGTCTGGGTGTACAGGATTGGTGGCATGTATGTGTCTTTCCCTTTGCCATGGCATCATGGAGCTAGAGCAGTTCTTCAAACCTTCTCCCCACCCAAAGAGTCTCTTAGCAAGGATTTTGAGTTTTAAACTTTAGAATCGACTTTATCTACCTTTACAAGGTAGAAAACTGTGAACTGTTAGTATTTACTAGGCAGAGCTCATGTAGGAAGGAAGGAGAAGAATGGAGGAGAAGGAAATCCATTCCTTTGAAAAGTCTAAGTTATCATGAGATGAAATAACGACTGTAGACATGAATTAAGAGACGGATTCTTCGTGGGTAACTTTCTAAGCAGTGTGCTGTTTTGTTCACTGTTCCTTCTTCCCCTTTCAAGGGTTGGCAGCTACTGATAACATTAGAACACACAGTATCTAGATTCCAAGAATGCATTTCTTGTCTCATGTATCACTAGTTCATTTTACTTGTTTTAAACTTGGGGTGTTTCTAGAGTAGTTTTTGGATGCTACTATTCAAAGAAAGCTTTGGTGCATATGATTAAGCTAACTTCTCTGTTTTCCTCCCCCTCTCTTTTTTTTTCCTTTCCTTTTTTTTTTTTTTTTGAGTGGGGAATGACTACACTGCCCCTATTTTTGAGATTTCAAATTTTTTATTTTTTTAAATATCTTCTCCTTCCTTGGTCATTTCACCTCAGATACCTGAAGAGATGCTTAAAGTTGGAAAAGGTGGACGTTATCTGTCACTAGTCCTTTTGAAGAAAGTTACATTTGGTGGTAATTCACACAGTATCTTTCCTCATACATTTACCAAAACTTGCAATGCTTAAGCACTGGCAGTAAATCCAAATGTAATTTTTTTCTTCTATTTCAAAATTGTCAAGATTTTTTTTTTTTACGTGAATCTTTGATCTTTAAAAATGCTTCTTTTACACATGCCCTCGAGGCTTACTTTATGCTCCAAGCAGAGAGGTCCTTCCTTCTTCCCCTATATGTGGCCAAAGCACCCATAGAGCGGGACCCATGAGGCCTTGTGCCCATACTCATTCATGTATTCTTCAGTCTCAGCGCTCACTCCATGAAATACAAGCCACAGAAATCTCACTGCATGTGTTTTATTTCAAAATACTTTGGAAAGGAGGGAGAGGAGAGGCTGAGAGGAGAGAGAAAGAGATGGAGCTGAGAAACTCGAGTGATGAAGGAAACGGGCATTTGTGTCCCATCCGCTGCAGACCAGGCACCCCGCAGGCCCCTTATCTTCATCCTTGCTGCTCATCCTGATGAAGCCCCATGACAAGCCTAGGGCGTAGGTGTTATCCTTTTATCCCAGATGGAAAAATGAGGACTTAGAGCAATTAAATGGTGATACTGAGGTATTGTGGGATTGAGCTGGAGTGTACTGAAATGGCTTCACGTTCATGTTCACGTCTCACATGCTCTTTGCTGAGTGTGTGGCCTTCACAGCCACTGTATTCTGCATGGCCTTCACAGCAATGTATTTATTCTGCAGTCATCGGAGCTCTGATTGGGCTTCGTGGTGTTTGTTCCTAGCAGCGTAATTTGCATACCTAGAAAGGGATCGTGAATGCAGAGTTGGCTTCATGCTCTTGAAGAAAGCCAGTTTCTTTTTGTTTTAAATCACTACCTTTACCCCAGACTTCAAAATATTACATAATCGAAAGCATGCAACTTTCATTCCTGCTGCGTTATAATCAGTGTGGTTTTGATTATTTTTTTTTTAAGATGTGGTGGTGATGGTAGCCATGGGGATTTCAGAATTAACAATACTTAACTTCTCCAAAAGGCCATAGGCCATCCCTATTTGCCTTTGTTATTCCAGGCGCCTGAAGGTGTGAGGGTATCAGAGGAGGCGGCCAATTCTGGCTTTGTATTTTGGGTCATTTACTTTAAAACCTAACCCCATTGAATGGCCCTCCAGTTTGCTAGGCAACCCAGGTATTCTGGACCTTAGTTAAAATTGTTTCAAAACCAGAGCTACAGTGTTCTCCAAACCTACTTTTCTTTTCTTTCCTTCTTCTTCATTTTTCTTTTTTTTTTTTTTTGCAAATACATTCAATGGAATTTGTTTTATTTATATTTCCTAAATTAGGGATTAGAAAAACGTATAATTTGGACCCCCTTTCTGAAGACTTACTTCTACCACAGTGAGTTTTGAATGGCTCTAACTCATGTGACCTTTTTCTATTTTTTCCAGACTTTCAAGCAAAGGCTATAAAATGTGTATCGAAAGTGGATTCAATGATCCATGTTAAGAGTCAAGGTTAACATCTACTTGCTGAGTTTTGTTCTAGAGTGACATCAACACATCCCGTGGACTTTAGGGCATGGACTTGCATGGAAACACTTTTGTGGCATGGAAAATGTCTTATAACATGCTTTGCCATGTGATCTTAAGATGTGTTCGAATCTGGCCTTTATTTGCAACTGCCGCCTTCCAAAGGAGTCTTGATTTCATTGAGGGAGAAGGGTGGCATCATAATATGTCATTATAGAAAGCATTCCTTCTCCTCTGGGGGTGCTCTCAGTGATCTGAATCAGATACCTCAAGTTAACTGTAGAGGCAGGCAGCAAAGAAAGGTGCATTCTTTTCAATGATATGCCAGGTCACAAAGAGTCTTGACCTCTTGCTTCTTTGGACCAGAGCAAGGTGCCATGTGTTGACTGTGTTCCTGTTTGAGTCCTACCTTTTCTTAAGTTCCCCAGTGGTTTTAGCTAGATGTGTGTGGTGTTTTTACTTTCCTTCTGAGTGGGAGGCTGAGGTTCCCTTCTGACTTGTGGGGGAGACTCTCCCAAATATCTAAGTTAGGTGACTATGGGACAGAAACATAAATGTCATTTTTTTTTTTTTTTTTCTGTACAGCCTGCTCATTCCGAGAAAGATGTCTGGAGTCAGACAACACTGTCTTCAAGTCCCAGGTCATCCACCCATCTGCTTTTTATCTTTAGAAAAGTTACTTAACTTCTCTAAGCTTCAGAGAGTTTATCTCTAGACATGACATAACAACAGTTCGTGCTCTTGCTGTTAGTGTAAGAGTTACTAAGTGAGAGAACCCATGTAACTACTCAGCACAGTGCTTGTTACACAGCACACGTCTACCACATGCTGGATATTATTTCTTTATCGCTATTATTGTTACTCTATCTCAAAGAGGTAAGACCTAGAGAAGACTTTGTTTTTTGACAGTCGAAGGAGAATAGGGGGAACAGGAATACTGTTCTTTATTCCTCAATCTTCAGACTTGTTTATTACAGTGGTAAGCTACCATGGAGACTTTTAGGATTAAGATGTCATTATAGCCTTACGCATTTAATGGGCATCTCAGGGGAGTAAAGCCATCGCCTGTGTACATGCCATAGATGGTTTTCATGTGAAAGGGTTATTTGGGGGTGAAGAGGGGATGGCAGTTACTAATTTCCTTCTCCCACAAGGTTCCCTGAATTCTCTAAGAGAATTATGACCAAGAGTGGACACTGTGATCATCACCCTGCCTTTGCAACTTTGCAGACCATTCCATGAAGTTGTCAGTGGTTATAGCCAGAATTTCAAAATGGGAAGCCGCTCTTGATGGAGCAGCGAGTGTCGCTTTCCAAAATAGATCCCGAAGTCAGAAAAGAATTCAGAGTGTTTTTTTTTTTTTTTTTTTGAGAAGAGTTGACCTCCTTTCATGCCACTTACTGTGAATTAAAGCTGCCGAGGGGAACTAGTTTGGGCACGTGGTATGGCACAGAGAGCCGCCGCTGCCAAGGAACAAGATTTGTGTTTCTAAGGAGATACAACAAAAAGGAGAATGCTTTAAAAGCCAGCGGCTGTCAGCCTGTAAAAGTAGGTATGTTCAGAAAGGGAAGTAGAAGTGGAATTAAGTAATTTTATACACATGTTACAGGGAGCCCTTCTGCTAGTAATTCTTAAATGCAAAAGCAAATAGTGTGGCCACAAAGGGCTCAGTGCGTCTCAGCTGATTTTAGTTCTCAGACTCAAACCGGATTGCGTTGGTATCGACCCGCTCAATGCATGTGATTTTCAGACGGTCTGACTCTTGTCTGTCATTTGGTTGGGTTGTGTTAGTAACAGAGGACAAAGGGTGACATATTTCAGCAGAGGTTTGGGCAGCCACTTGACAACCTGTTCTGAATAAATGAGAGGAGAAAAGCCCTAGTTCTACCAACTGGGACAGCACACAGAAGTTTTGTACCAGGATCTCTAATGCAGTTCCAGCCAGTTTGCAAATGTGTCGTCAGTTATTACACTGGAAGGATGCCCTGAATTAGTTCTTTGGATAAAGTATCATCACAGGACAGAAATCACAGGGAGAGTGCACCAAGGAAAAATTACAGTACAGCTATATTTACTTACTGCCTCTGCAATAGGGTTTTATTTTCCACAGTTGGAAAGGGAACCACCTGTCTCCACTGCTGATGTCAGAGAGCTCCCCTGAGACACAGGGCTGTTGGGAAGCACGTGATACTGTACATATTTGCTCTTACGTACATATCGGGCTAAGATTGGGTTTCAGATTTGAACCCTATTGTGCAGTTCATTGAGCAGTGACTTCCAGGTGTTCTCCTACGTCACCAGGCCCTTGTGAATTAAAAAGTAGCGTGTGTAAGCCCCTGTCGTGAGTGTTCCCTTGACTTGCATAGCAGCGTTCAAACTGCACTAAAATGAACGGCCCACGTCGTGGGGGTTCTCATCTATGGATCCGGTTTGGAAAGTGAGTATTAAGAGGCATTATCTCTGCACCTACGAGCCCATATGCTGCTGGTGTTCTGGCTTTTGTTTTATTTCTAGCAATCGAGATTTTTAAAAATCCATGTCGGCTTTGAAGGTTTTATAAAAATAGTATATACCTAACTTTTAAAAAAAATTTTTTTTCTGGTAACATGTCAGTGTGGAGAAAATTGTTATAGAATGAATGAAATGTCTGACGCCTAATTTGATAAGACTGGATATTATGATCATGCATTTCAAGGGACCTATCACGTTATTATTATTATTATTATTATTGTTATTGTTATTATTATTTTAGGTTTTCAAAGAGTTGTATGATCCATTGTTCCAGTTCTTTGTAGCTAGGGGCAAATTAGGCATTTGAAACATGGTTCCTTAAGGAAATACGAGGGCCACTGCACTGTATAACTCTAGGGGGCACCATTTGTGTCACAGTCCAGGATTCATGCTTGAACTATCCCACTGACTTTATGTCCAGTTCCAGGAAATGTGATGCTATCAGCATTACTCAAACATTACATAAAAATAGATGGGTTAAAAAAAAAGGTGAAAGGGATTAAGTACAAGCTGCCAGTTATAAAATAAGTCACGGAATGCAATGCCCAGCATAGGGAATATACTCAATAATATTGCGATAACTATGTCTGGTGACAGATGGGTACTAGATTGATCAGCGTGATCACTTCATAAGTTATATAAATGTCTAATCACTATGTTGTACACCTGAAACTAATATAGTATTGTATGCCGCCTATAGTTTTAAAAGAAATTTTTAAAACACTAAAAACCGAAACAAAAAAGTAGAACTGTTCCGAACAATTGCAGAAAGCTTGCTATTAGTGAAGTCATTCATTATTTTAATAGTGCCGTGCATCTGAATTTGAATATCTTTACCGACTTGCAAATTCTGTGGCTGTTAGACAAAATAGGTGGAAAACGGAGCCTCTGGAACTGTAAATTTCCTTCTTGGGCCTCATCAAATCAATGTCCTGGTAGGGATCAGAACCAGGGTTTTTAATTCCCAGCCTTCCCATGATGCACATCTTCAATTAAATTAATATTTGAAGTGGTGTTTGGCATCTTTTTCTCAAATCCTAAAAATAGAGTAAATAGGATGGGCTAAGACCCCCTTGTTCATCTAATCTTTCCCCCAGTGTAGGATTTGCCTCTGAACCATTAAATGTGTTATAATATATGATTGATATTAATTAGTTTGCTGCAAAGTATTGCACTCTTTAACCTGAACTGAACTAGAAATAAATATATTACCATGAGTTAAGATTTTATGAGTCGCCAAAAAGAACTGAATGAAGGCACCTATGTGCAATCCTAAATACAGGCATCAGATTGAATTAATGCCAGCACTGCCTTGAGATTAATTTGAGTGCTGAATAAGAAATAGTATACCATAACATAACTGTGTTTACTGAATCATTTTTTGGCATCAAAAACTAAAGCTACATTATAGATGCAACAACAGGCTTTTCTCCTTGGAAGAGAGAGGCGGGCGCATTTTGTAATTAAAGTGAACGTTACCCTCTGAAAAATGCCTCCGGTCTCCAGGAAGAAAACAGTCTTCTTAAAGAACATTGCATCCCTGTCTATATCTCAGACTTTGCATACGCTGGCCTTCTTCTGCAACCCATTAGGGTTTTATAATGCGATCAGCTCTATTTTCTACCTTCTTAATCTGGAGTACTGGGTAGACCTGCTTTGTCAATTTGCATCTCATTATTATGTATATGTTTGAAAGAAGTATGAAAGGTGTTGAAAAGATCTATGGGATTGCCTCGGGGGTGTCCTAGAAGGGGTTCCTGATTATGTAGGGAGGATGGATTATACAGCATTTACTACAGTGCTGGGCAAGCTGAATATTGTCAAGTCCCAAGGATCACTTTTTTAGAGACTGGGATGTGAAGGGTGCCCCCTGGAGTTGTGCATTGCTCAGGCCCTGCTCCAATACCCATTTTCATTCTGAGATGCCATGATTCTATCCTTCATTAATTTTATTTGCATGTATGATATAACTTACTTAAGGGTAAGTACAAAACTTTAAACCAATACCATCAAATCTCGAGTTATGCACATCACGCATGTAACTTAAAGTTCCTAGTAGCTACATTTAGAAAAGGTAAATTTAATTTTAATATCTTTTATTTTTCCAACACATCCAAAATATTATGTCAGCATATAAGCAATATAAATTCTTCATGAGATATTTTAATTTGATTTTTCATGCTAAGGTTTTGAAATCCTATTGTATTTTACATTTATGATACATCTCAATTTTGATTAGATACATTTCAAGTGTATTTCAAGATACATTTCAAGTAGCCATATGCGGGTAGTGGCTGTTGTATTGGACAGAACAATTTTCAGTTTATATGCCAACTTGTCAGCATTTTCTTACACAGAACAATTACTTGCAAAAAAATTCTGAACTATCTAAGGCAAAATATAGCATCCTTTATGTCATTTTATCAATTTAAAAAATGTATATATATATGATTAATCACAAATTTGTGACAAGAGTACGAACACTAAGACAATATAAGCAATAGGCCACTGGTGGCAAAATTGACTTTCTATTGAATTGTTTTGCTCCTGTGGCTTTGTTTTCCATTCATTCCCCATAGATACCATCATTTTAAAACACAACTTGATACTTTGTGGTTCTTGCATTTGTGAACTCACAGGTACTTGTCAGTTTTCATGCACCATATGGATGTCTTGTTTCTTAACAGAGAAACTCTTGAAAGACTTTTAGCTCAAATACATTCTGTGACCAGAGTACTTCAAACAAGAACAGTTTCTGCACTTGCTGCTTCTAGTCTCTCTAGAAGTAGAGCCAGGTCAGGACTAGTCTAAATATGGTTTTTCTTTTCTTAAGGTAAGCGAGAAACCCATAGACACTTGGCATTCCAGCAGCTTAGGCGATGATTCCGAATGTGAACTCATAGAAAGTCAGCTTAACATAAGACTTCAGATGAATGTCTGTGGTACTTTGTTCCTAAATCTTTGTTTAGATGAGGAAGCCAGGCAAATTGTAAATGTATGCATTTACTCTAATGTTGCTTGGTGTTAAATTGAGTTTTAAGTATTTGTATGTGATTAGCTGGTATCATTATTGTGTACTTATTAATATGCCTAGCATTGGGCTCATATATATATCTCATTTAACCCTAACACCAACTAAATAAAATAGGTATTGATATTGCCATTTTCATAGATGAGGGATCTGAGGCCCAGATAGTTTAGGTAACTCACCTGGGACCACACAGATAGATACGAAGTGGCAGATGTACACCAACTGACCTCAAAGGCCATGTTCTCAGAGAAAGGGACCGCATTTTCAAGCCAAGTCAATGACACTTTCAATCATGAATTTTGAACAAAGGGCAAAATACTTAAGTTTTAGAGTTGAGAGTTTCTTCTGTTTCATTCATTTAAGAAACACATACAGAGAACATCTAATTCTGCATCATCTTTTGATAGAAAAAAGATCTAGAAAGTGGAAGTGGCTTTGTCCAAGGTCAAACAAACAAATCTAGACATCATGATGGACCTTTGATTCCTGCTCCAGTGCTGTTTACCTATGTGGTTTACTGGATTCTTTAATAAGATAAGTTGAACATTAAAAATTTTAACAGAAAGGTAGCAAATTTTAAATCTTTATACTGTAGGAAGACTCTTTTCTATTTCTTTTCTATGCATTTTAGACTTTTGATTGAAGTATAATATGAATACTAAAATTACATGTATTACAAGGGTTTAGCTCTGTGAATTTTTGCTCACTGAACAAACCCATATTACAATTACTGACAGCAAGAAATAAACCAAAACTAATTTTCTGGAGCTCCCTTTTCCAGACTATGCCCCCAGATCCCAACCACCACCAAAAGTAACATCTATCCTGACTTCCAATTGCATTAATTAGGTATATCTGTTTCTGTACTTATTTATATAAAGAATAGAACAATAAGGTGTGAACATGTTTAATGCGTCTGGCTTCCTTTGATTCACATTCTGTTTGTGGGATTTATCTATATTTTGATGTATAGTAGCAGTTCATTCATTCTCATTGATATATTTGGCTCTATTTTTAAAGTATAAAGCTTCCACAACCATAATATTGCAGGTGGAATTAAAGGTTTATCAAACATTAATTATTGTTTAAATTGCTTTTTCTCCCCAGAACATTATTAGCCATCGTTTTACTTGATTCGGTCTAACACAAAATAACAAAGCTCAAAAATGGTACCTTAGCGGTTACAATGCAAGATACATCTTAGCAAACTAGCCTGTGTTTTTATGCAATATTCAACATAGGGTAATATACATAGACCACAAAGAGGGCACAGTCTGAAAATATCCATAAGAGAGCGCTGAGTTGGAGCCCCGTTTAGTAGCTTTGTATGGCTGTGCGAAAGGTTAGGTGCGGCCTATTTTTAGGTGCCCCACGTGGAAATGGATCCACTCAGATGGATGGCAGAAAGTTACACCTCAGGAGCTGGCAGAAATTTTTGTTTTGAAAAGAAGTAGGAAAAGAATCCTTTCTGATCAGCCGCTCGGGTCAAAGTACAACCTGGGCTCTTTAAAGAATAATTGAGCTTCTGGCCCGTTTAAAAGGGAAACTCTTATAAAAAGTGCCTTTTGGAGATTGTTTCACAGGCACAGAAATCAAGCTTTCTTGTGTGTGTTTTCTTGTTTCTTTCTCGGGTTGCAGGACAATGTGAACTTAATTATGTCCTGCTAGGGAACACTGCTTGAGCATCCACATTATATGACAATAGACAGTGGTTTATCAAGACTTTGTTCTTTCTGAGGTTCATCATTTACCTGGTCTTACTTTGCTTACTCCGGTGTTCCCTCTCCAAATTTTCTGTTCGGGAATTTAGTGTGTCTGTGGCTATTCATTCGGCCCTCAAGGAACGTCTCCAAACTGGGTAGTATTAGGTGGCTCTGAAGCACAGATCTTCCTCCTGCTAAATGGGGTTGTATGTACAAAGAAAACAGCTGAACAGGAAAACTCTGTAACTCCCGGTGACATATCAGCTGTCTATCCTGTGGTATGGCCTTGCTTTAATACTGTTGCTAAGAATGCCATGGTAAAATATTTTAGGCCTATAACCTTCTCTCCTCTCTCCCCACCCTATAGGAATAACTCAAATGACTTTCCTGAAATTAAAAAGATGTAAGGTCTCCTTTTACCAAATATAATGAAATTTTTATTTATTTTACTTTAAGTTCTTACTTCCCTAGATACTGCAGACATTATTCCTATGTACATTACCCCGAATTTAGGATCTATTCTCTTCTCTAAATCTTCTCTCTCTGAGTTACATAATTTCTTACCTGTTATAAACCAAATCACATTATATCTTAAATTGCATCCATATGCAGGCATAAATAAATAGTCACTATCATATCATTTGTGTGATTTTTACCCCCGTTGTATAAACAGAGGATTGGTCTTACACATGACTTGTGCCATTTAATAAAATTAATGATAAACACGATGAAAGCTTGCTGTTTCTCTGAGGCAACTACCTATGCTTTTTGTAAGAAACCCACGTGTTTAGAAGCTGGTCTTTTCACACCAATATGTGTAGTTGAAAGTATTCTATTTCATGAGTTCTCATGTGATCTTCTTCTGGAATCATTAGGAAGTTAAATATGCTTATTCCATGGGCACCAATGAAGCTGTCTTCTTTCAGCAAAGGTGAGCACCAACTGCCTTTCTTATACCTCCTCCCTGAATTCCAGGGCCTTCTGTACAATCTAACCTTTGGACTCGCCCTGCATAGAGTAATCTTCCTAAGCTGCCTGTCTCTGGCAAGGCAGACGCATCATTGATTTGAAGATTGGCAGGGATTTTAGATATAACTGAAGCTATTTCCTTTGACAAATAAGGAAACTGAGGCTCAGAATCATTATGTGAGCTGCTCAAAGTTGAATTGCAGGCCTGTGACACACCTGAATGAGGACCTATGTTCTTTCCATCATCCTTGCTTTCCATTCTGGGCTAAATCAAGATCCACAAAGTCACAAAGACTTGAGCCTGTGTAATCACCTTAAATCTCACGAGCTCGGCCTTGGTTCCAGCTTCATTACCCCTCTTCTCATGAAAATTCTTAACGGTCAAACTAATGATCGTCCGAGTGTAGAAAGAGCAATTTGCAGGAAAGGCCAGTGACACTGGCGGAACACTCACTTGAAGAGACTAATAGTAAAGCTTTTATTCTTGTGGACGTCGTCAGTCTTCCATGGGAAAGAGTGTGGGTCACCTTTCATGTGATACTTGCAGGGTCCAGAATGAGCTGCAATGTGACAGCACTGACACAGGTTTTTCCACTTTTAGGAACAGATTTTTTTCCCAGATGTTCACTCTCAAGTCACTGACTTGAAAGCTGGACTGCATTTCCCTTATCCAGTCAATTTCAGTTGTCTCCAGGAGCAGCCGCATTTCTTAATAATTTAACCATGCCATTCTTAAAGCATGTGCTATTGCCCCCACCTCCTTTGGCCTGTGCCTGTGAACTCTGTCACATGCGAGGAAAGAAGAAAAAAATAGATTAACAAATAGATGCTTTTGTATAAATAAATGAAATCCCCCTACCCCTACCAAAGAGAATTACATTTTCTTTAAAATGGAATGTTTATCTGATTTAATTGTTGAAAATTCAGGTTGAGAAACAAAGTAAAGATGGTAGTGGCCTCTGGGAGTCACTGGTGTAGGCCCACCTGTGAAGCAAACTAATAGTAGTTGATACTTCCCTCTTCCTGTAATTTAGGGCTCAGAGATTTGTCTAAAGGGCCAGTAGGAACTTCTCCCAGGGTTTCTCATAAGCCTTGCATCCTCAGTGGAGTTGCTGATAGACTTGCTGTGATAGAAAGAAATGGCTTTCTTTTAAATACATGATGAATACTTGAGACTTATATTGGATGTCAGGGGCTATATCTATTTGCTCTGTTTTCTGTATGTTAAGAAGGCATAGCTACAAGTTTGAATTTCTCTGTCTTTTAAAACTGAATAGTTCTTCTGAATATCAAAGTAATATAAGTTTATCACAGAAAATTTAAAAATTACAGAAAAGCACATGCATACACACACAAAGACAACTATAAAGTAGTTATAATGTCATCAGCCACTATTAATGCCTTGTTATATAATCTTCTTATTCTCCTTCCTCTTCTTTCTTTCTGAGTGTATATATTTATATGTAAATTTGTTGGGATTATAGTTTTTTCAAAGATAATTTTAAGCCTTAATATATTTTGGGCATTTTCTCATTTTGCTGTTATATACATTTTATAACAGTTTTAATGATATCATTAATTATGTAATAAATACATATGTATGAATAAATATACTGTTCTATACTTTATTTAACTAGCCCGTTACTGTTGGACATTTACACTGCTTTCAAGTTTTCAGAAATGTAAATAATGTAGCATTGACAATCCTCACACCAACAATTTTTGCACATATCTCTTTATTATTTCCTTCAGACAAATTTCTAGAAATAGAATTTCTGGGTTCATGGAGATGCCCATTTTAAACATGTTTGATATGTACTTATCACCTGCTTGTCCTCTAGAAAAATATGTACCATTTATAATCGTACCAGTAGCAGTTAACATCTATTTTTAATTATTTTTAATTGACTTGCTAAATGTAGAAGTCAATCTCAGAAGTGGTCTTCTGGGTTAAGGATTTTTCTTTAAAAATTGTGTGTCTATTTGGGCGAGCAAATATAAAGTAAGATTTTATATGAGTCATCACAAAATTTAGCTTAGACCTTGAGCTAATTGCTTCCTAAGATATGAATTTATTTTCTTTCTACATCACACTTTTAGGATATATATTAGCTCTGCTGGAGTAAAATTCAAATATCAAATCACTGAAAAAATCTACAACAAAAAGAAAAAGTAAAATAATCAAAACCCTTCCAAGGCTTGTCTGTCAGGATTAAAAAAAAAGAGAGAGAGAAAGAAAAAAAAAAAAAGCTTTATTTATTCAAGTCTTCCATTTTGAGGCTAGTTAAAAATACAATATTCTCCCCTAAAATCCAGAAGTATTAAGCTCATTAGGACCCAAGCTCTAGAAATAAATACCAGGGGGAACAGTTTGACTAACAAATATTATTTTCAACTAATTAAATTGTGTGCCTCAGTTTTCTCTGGCTGTCACTAAACTTCAGTTAGGGGGAAAATATCTTTCTTAGTAAGTGAACCATTATGTTATTGAGGTTCAGTAGCACTTTAAATTTTTAAATAACACCAAATTTAATGAAATATGATGTGCCTTATTTTTAGTTTCAGTAAAGACACATTGCTAAATAATCCTACTAAAATTTTTTTGTCTAAATAATCAATAACTCACTTCATTATGTATGAATTAACCTGAAATAATTAAGGTAAATGAAAATGTCTCTAGATGCACAAACAGGGCAGAGGTAAACATCAGACAAAATCAGGGTTTAACCATCCTTTTTTTTATCTCTTATCTGTGGGCCTGATAAGCATACTTTTTGCTTTATGTTTAGATGAGTCCGTTTGACTGCAACTCAGATTAATTTTCACGTTATTTTTTGTTGTTGTTTTAATATGAAAGATGCCAAAGGCAGATTTTGAGATCCATGTTAAAAGACAGATTGACTCGGTGGCATAGAACTGGTCTGTAGAAGGTTTTATTGGAGATGAGAGATGTGTTACTGAGTTTGTCTATCACCTCTAGTTTATGAAAAATAAACAAATAAATAGATGCCAGGAGGCATTAAAGCTGCCCACTCACTCGCCTCTATTTGTTTGCCCAAAGGTGCTTTTGTGTAAAATAAGATTTGATTTTAGAGTATTCATGGCCTAGAGATTTTTGTTAATATCCTACCTTTTACTAGCTTTTGTGCCCTGCACAGCCTCAGCCCCAAACATATCCCAGAGGCTCTGAGCTTGTGCTCAGAAACTGACGTGGGATATTGGGATCAATTAGCTTCTCTAGGAATTAAAAGCAAGCCATTGAATGCCTGTTAGTAATGATTAACTTTAGAAATATTAGCAATTCTGGGAAGATCCCTCTTCTTTCTGGAAGAATGTTCCAGACAGACTGTGACTCCAGGAATGTTGGTTTCCAGTTGTATGAAGTTGCCTCGGGGCTCTTTGCTGTGCCTTTGGTTGGGGGATGAATATTATTTTATGTGTGAAACTTTAGTTTTTCCTAGTAGGACTTTCAGAACTCTGGATGTTCTTTTCAGCTGCCATCAAAACTTTCGCTTTTATTTTTCTCAGTTGTGAAATGGGTACACAGAAGATCTTTATCTGGTATTTTTGAGGACTGAGTTGACAGAAATGTGGCATCTTAGATGCTGATTTTAATGTCTAACTCATGCAAGGTCTGGTGTATCTGTTTTCTCTGCTTTTCCTCCTTGAGAAATTTAGTATTAAACTTATTCTTGTTTTATTTATTATAAGCTTATTGAAAACAGGCAAAGATACTTACACTAATAGCTCATTACTTCTGAGTTCTCACTTATATACAAAAATAACATCAAAACCAGATGTCTTTGCTACTGTGTACTTGGGTATTTGAATCCTGGGTATTTGAGTTTGATTGTGTTTAAGTTTTAGAAGTGGGCAGTTGTCTGATACATTTTGGGTAGGGAAAGAGGCCCAAATATTATACCTGGTCAAATAATTTTGTCATAAAATTAAATTATTCTCTTGAAGGTTTATTTTTCTCTTTTGTCATGACCTCGAAGGATAGATGCCAGTTCCTCCAACGATGTAGGAGTTTTGGAAAACGTGAAGTGAATCAAAGGAGGAAGAAATTCCATAGGGATAGAATGTAGGCTCTCTGTAGATTTGGAACATCAGGGTCACTCAACAGATGTTAATAAATACCTCTTTCTATTGTTCTCAAAAAATGGGATTGATTTGGGTGTGAATTATAATGGTTAGTCAGAGGACCTTGTACCTAAAAGGGTGTGTTTTAAGAAGAGGAAATTGGATATTGAAAGAGAAAAAAAAAAAACTTTTTTTTTTCTTATCAAATTATTCTGTTTTTAAAGGCTGTCCTTCTCCCTAAAATTGTGTGCTCCCTTGTGCCTATGTCACATGCCTTCTTGGCAATCCTTACGATACGATGCTGTGGACACAGTACGATTTCAATAGATTCTTGTTGATTGAAACTAAACGTTTGGAAATCTCAAAGGCAGAGTTGATGAAGGGGTGAAGGGAGGGCTGCAGGGAGGGAGGGAGAGAAACAGTCAAGGCAGACACAGAATTAAATATAGAAACTGCCTGGGAAGCCAGAAAAGACCAAGGTTGGTGAGCAACTAACAATTTATGTTCTCCTGAGAAAAGAAAAAAACTGGACAGAAGAGAAATTTTAATCTGAAGAGCTAATTAAGCAAAGTACAAGACCTCTAAAATATCCCTCTCCTCGAGTTGTAATTTTGAGACTTAAAAAATTTGTCCTAAGAATCTGCTTATACTTTGATTTGTACAGTACTAGATATTTGAGGGAAAATATAGTATGCTGTAGTTTATAAATCACTTCAATGTTTTGACTCCTAACTAACCCTTTTTGTGATGGTGAAGAAAAACAAAACATATTAAACCACCTCTGGTTTCAGTGAATGTGCTGATTCAAGTAAGAAAAAGTGAAATTAGGTGGCAAAAAGACAAACAAGAACCCAACAACACAATATGAACAGGTTAAAATTTCAAAAACGATAATACAGAATGTTCCGGTGTAAAGAACTTCTTTAAAAGGTGTGAATAGGGTTAAAAAAATGCAGTGGATGCCTAGCATTCGATCAACACCATGAAAAGTATCAGGATATCACGACACAGGGATCACTTGATAATAATTAATAAACGTCAACTCTTCTTGGTCAAGTGACCATTTTATTTCACAGTTGACCACGCTGAGGGTAGAGCCAATGACCTTTTCCCCGGATTTTAATAATTTACTGTAGTTTTACATTAAATCAGAATATAATTTTGAGGAAAATTAGTGTTTCTTTGTGGGGAGTGCAGAGTAATGCCACTAATTGCATGCATAAAAGCCTTCCCGAGGTTGTATTTTCCAGTTCTTTCTTGCTTTAGAAAATTAAAACTACAGTAATTTTCCACTATTTGTAAGAGGAAAGATGTGCCAATGACATGTATTCAGCTAACTTAAAATGTCAAAGCTTTTGGCCATCTTTGTATGTCCAATAATGACAAACTGTCAATTTCATCACATTATTCAGAAATTTACTAGCAACTTGTTGCAGATATCAGAGCAGACACATCTCTTATACGTGTGGTCTGAAAGAACAAGCAGCCTGATGTATTTTTTTTGTTTGTTTTGTTTTTCTTTCTTTCACTTTAATATTTGACCAACTTTAAAGTATGTGTTAGAGCAAATTACCATTTTTTTTTTCTTCACCAGGAGGTGAACAATAGAGAACACATTAAATTAACCTAGATAGAAGAGGAGTTTAAGTTGATAGTGCTTTAAAAACTATTTTTAAATACGTGGAGAATTTTTTTCAGATAAGTTGTTATCAAGTAAAATAATTGAGCTGATTTGAAAAGTACATTGGACATCGGATTTTATAAAAACATATATATTCACAAACATACCTATTTATACATGTGTACATGTTCCTGGGACTTGGAAGGGTTAAATGAGAGCTCTGTAGTGTTATGGAAAGTGTTTTTCGGTGATATCTAGTATCTTGAGTTTGTTATGTATTCAATATGTAGTGTCATCATAAAACAGTTGCACCTGCATTAGCCCTCAGTGTCTCAGAGTGGAAGCTGGAGGAAAAAAAAAAAAAAAACAACTAAAAAGCTCAAGAAATGAATATTTCTGTTAATAGCATGTTGGTGTTTTTCCCTCACTCCACGGACATCTTTGATCTGGAACACAAACTGCACAACCCAGGGCACTAGGGTTGGAATCCAGTGTTTATTCAAAAAGGCACCCTAAGGCAGTTAAGGAGGAAATGCTACATGCACGGAAAAAAAAAAAAAAAGGCAGCCGGGAAACTAAGCTGATCTGGGCACAGCCGCGGTGACTGTATTGACTCAACACTTGTTTTCTGGGAGCCTATGAGAGAAATGGAAATAATTAGAAGGGACCTGAAAGGATGGTATTTTGTTGCTTGTTCTCCTTATATGGAGCAAAGCAAACTGCAGCGACACTTCAGGAGCTGGTATTCCCTCCTGCCACAGGGGCAGCCAATTTCTGGGTGGAGGAGTTTGTTTATACCTTAATACAGGCTGTTTTGTTGATAAAACAAGCAAAAAAAAAAATGCATTCCCCATTCTCTGCTTTCAAATGTTTCTCCCGGTTAGAAAATGTCTCATAAAAATGCATCATGGGATAAGCTTTTTCTTTAGTCCCAATCCTAGCTAGAGTCTACTTGGAGGTCTTAGAATTCTAGTCCTCAGAGAGTACACATTTAGTTAAGAATATAGTTACTCTGTCATGAAACAGGGAGCTTTGCCACTTGCTTGTTTTGGAAGGAAAATAAATTAAAAAAAGATTGCAGGGGATTTTAGTTATTATATGGCCAGGGCTCCGTTTAGAGTCTGTGGCATTCAAAGCTGGCTTTAATCACAGCATGATGCTCAAAGCCTCCAAAAGTCCAAGTGTTTCCTTTCTTTTTTTCTTCTTTCCGTTTTTTTTTTTTAAAACGTTACTTCACTGAGGCAGAGGGCTGCCTTTGAGTGACGTCACGAGTTTGAGCAGCTAGCTGCACAGGAGAAGGGAGGCTGGGTGAGTGACAGCCCAGCCTACTTTTTAATAGCTTTGTCATGTGACTGGGGACTGTAGTAAGACAGGTGCCTTCAGTTCACTCTCAGTAAGGGGCTGGTTGCCTGCATGAGTGTGTGCTCTGTGTCACTGTGGATTGGAGTTGAAAAAGCTTGACTGGCGTCATTCAGGAGCTGGATGGCGTGGGACATGTGCAACCAGGACTCTGTATGGAGTGACATCGAGGTGAGCTGGGGCTGGGCTCGGCATTGCAGCCAGGACTGAAGCTTTCCTCGCGATGCAATTATTCCTGTAAGGGGGGAAGGGCTTGGGCGAGGAGAGGAGGTAGAAAAGTATCCTGGGCAGGAGCTTTTAGAAAGGAATCTTAATCTTATCTTAACTCCAATAAGTTTGCTATTTTAAGGTGGCTCTGAGATGCCTTGAGCAAATCAAAGCTTAGCTGCTGTCATCTGTATCTGTTGCAGTTGGAAACTCTTTCCATGTGCCTTTGGCTCTGTTTCTACTCATATGCAATATTTATGCTCTAAGATATTGATATGAATTAGAAGCTGAAGTCTTTCCAGTGGCATTTAGTGGCCTGGTTGGAAAAATGCCATTTCTATTTATAATAAGATGAAGATAAAAATATTAAAATGGATGTGCTCAAACAGAGTCAGTTTTGACTCTAGTCTGGATTTTTTTCTTTTTTTTTTTTTTCTGTGTCTCTGTTCATCAGACAGAGAACTCGCAAAATTCTAAGTAAGCCTGCTGGACTATTTTAGATTGCTTTTCCTACAGAACATAAAACAACGAAGCCGACTCCTTTAGAACTCTTCTATGTAGATGAAAGATTTGACCAGCAAATAGAATATAATATCTATGCCTTACAGTGCGAGGTTTTCCGTTAGCATCGCTGGCAGGGAAGCCAACGGTTAAATCTCGCTGTACCATGGATTGCTGCCTGAAGCCGGAGAGAGAATAGAGTTTATGCAGGACTGTGTGTGGAGCTGCTCGCTGCCTGTATAAAAATAGACGGCAATACATCAATTCCACAGTCTCTGCTGGCTACAATTCATACCGAGGGAAAAACGCAAGCCGTTTCCTTGTAATCTCTGGAGTCTAGAGCGACTTAGCTGGGGGACGAGGACCTGGCATGTTTGCATTCTGCACAATGCAATGTTCTCGGAAAGTTTGGGCAACTTGGGAAACAAGTGAAACTTTCAGTGGACTCTGGTGAGATGGACCCGAATTGAAGTGCACGGAGGATCCGAGCTGCTCACAATGAACCTGGCAGAGGACTGCGAGGGCTCCCTCTGGGTAGCTGGGGGCACGTAGGGTAAGGGGGAGGATCGAGTGCCACACGTGATTTGATTAAATAAGATGTCCATGTGGTGCAGCGATACACATCTAAAGTGAAAATAATTTGGCCAAGGCCGGCTGCGAGTGCATTTTTCCTATCTAGCCAGGCATGCCGTGGATTCTTAACTCTTTGTTGGGTTTGCAAATGTGGGCTCCGCTTGCCCTCTCTTGTCTTGGCAGATCATATTTGTGGATTGTAATTGTTCTTATCTCATTGCGATTTCTTGGTAAGGCGGAATAGATATGGATAATTCAGATGTCCTGTGGCTATTATGAGTCAGGGTTATAAGTGGCTTCAAAGTCCTGACTGTCTTGGAGTAGCTGGTGCGTCTTCTGGGTGGTCGTCTGACTAGCAGTGTGTGTCTCGGCTGCTGTGGTTTCATTTTTCCATTCTGTATTATTCCTGATGCTGCTGGGAGTTGATTGAGGAACTCGATCATATGGAAATATGGCAGATTTCGTTTAATCATTGGAATTGCTGCAGTCACTTTTAAATAAACATCAGCACCGTTTAACACAGCGGCCCTTTTAGTTTTGTCTTAAGGAGGTGAGATCTCGGGCTAATTGTCCAGCTGGGGATTGAGTTGTCGGTTGGCTAAGACTGGCCGGTTGCTTCTCTGTTGCACGGTAGGCAGCGAGCTGCTAGAAGCCTTGCCTTGGCGGCAGCAGCTCTAAAATCACCTCCACCAGCCTAAAATATTACGAGCAGCAGGTAGTGCAGGCAGCTTTCATTTTTTGAATCATTAATGTTTGCTGTCATCCTAAAGCGTATTATGCCCTTTTGCACATAATGACAGGACAGCACATTGGTTAATAAAGGCCTGTATCACTATAGCTACTCAGAGTCCCCGGTGTTTCACAGTTTAATGAAGGTTATATACAATAAGGTTACTAAGATTGACAGAGATGATTCACGTGACAGACACTCCACTGAGACTGTCATTCTTAACTGCCCCCTGCCCTCTCCCCTCTCCCTGTCTTAACTAATTTTTTTTAAGAAGTTAAGAGTTTTTTCATGAATATAATTAATGTGGTCAAGTCCACTCTTTCTTCTCTCTCTCTTTAAAATTTACCATCAAAGGCACAAAACCTCCAAAAGGTTAATGGAGAATTATACTTAATTATAATGATTCATTATCATCAGTGCAGTTAAGCTAATTTATTGTTTGCTCCTTAACTAAGAGAAAAGTCTGTTGGGGTGAAATAAGGTACAATAATTAGGCTTTTGTGTTTAGTGACTGCTTTATCCTCTTAAATCTTATTATAAAATTAAGGCTACCGTTGTGGAATAGCTGTCGTAGTTGCAGAGAAGCAGGAGAATGTGTGTGTGTGTGTGTGTGTGTGTGTGTGTGTGTGTGTGTGTGTGTAACTGCAATAAAACACACCTGTTACAGATGTAGAGGGGAGCGGTAAATACCAGCATGGCAGACGAGGACAGTTACAGGGCCGGGACTGGTGAGTCTGGCATCATCCAAAGGCCAAACATAAATGAGTAACAGGAGCGCTCGCTACCACTAATGTGTTTCAGATTATCAGGATAATGCCACATTCAGAAGCCCTGACTTTATGAGCATGTCAGCCCTGGCAAGAGCACATGCATTTCATAACATAAAAGCAAAAAAGGAGACAGAGAGAGAAAGGAAAAGAAATAGGTGAATGATAGCACAGAGAGATATAAAACAAATGGATCTTATGTTTTCAGTGGTTTTTTAAAGTGACTTAAATATATATATATGAAAGGTTAAAGGGTTTCGAACTAGCAGTGCCTGGAGAGGGCATTTAAAGAGCGAGCAAGGAGCTGGTCCCCCATTGGGCATTCCCAAACATGGTTTCTAAGTTACGCTTTGCACAGCGGGAAAACTTAGGCCACGTATAAAGATATGATGTGTTCTAACTTTTATTTTGTGTTGTTTTTGTTGTTGATGCTTTTTTATATTTTATATTTTGTTTTTATTTTTTTTTAAATAGGACTATCCCCCAGTGAAATCCTAGTGGTTTCCACACCATTGAAGAAGTTATCCCTTTTTTTCTGAGTCGGTTGCGTTGCGGAAGACTTAACGCGGCGTGTTTTTGAGCTTAGAAGATGAGCAGCGGGGGCCAAGCATGGAGGCTGGGAGCATTAGACACAAAGCAAAACAGAAACTTTGCGCCAGAATAAAATCTCCTCAGCCCGGTCTCCGCTTACTCATAAACCTAGTCAAGGGTACCGATCTGTAACTTCGGGCTAACTCGGATAATAAAAAAGGAAAAACCCATAAAATGATAAGGAAAGAGTTTTTAGATGAGGGGCTTGCCCTTTCTTTGCGTTGCCTCTGTGCCTGCAGTTGGGATGTCGCTGGGGCCTGGTGGTCTTGGGGAAGATGGGCAGGGATTGTCAGGCACCCGCCCTCCCCTCCGCCTCCTCTTCCCGACTGCTGACTCCGTTACCCAGTATCCACTTCCCAGCGTGGTGCCCAGGGTCACGCTGCCGTGTATGACCCGTGTAATGTAGTCTGCCAGGGATGACAGGGATGCTCGGGAGCAATATCTGCATACAACTTATTTTATTCAAAATCTAAATGTCAGGCAGGAACTCCAGCTTCATGCCCAGCAGCCGCTGGTTGTGGCCGACTCCACAGCATCGCTCCTGACCCCGGAAGGTTGGGCTACAAGGCTGCTACTTCACAGTGTGAGGCCGCTGATTAGGTTCCTTGGCATGTAGGTGCATAATGGCCTAAGTCTCTGCACCACCAGACCTCCGCGCTAGGAAGTTTCTGTAGAGTTCTTCTCAGTGCTCCGTGAGGAATCAGCAGTCTGACAGCCAGATCGAGGTTGAACCACCACCTCTTTGATAACGGGGTGAAAGATTATGCCAATCTAAGATTGCCTTGGTGATAAGTAGTCCAGCCACAGAAGTGGATATTTTAAACCTCTCAATAAACTGAAATTATTTTTAAAGTGTCAAAGAAAATGAATTCCTTTGAATTCACTTATAGTTCAGGAACACATAAATAATAATAATAATAAATATATATATATATATAATTGTGGTGTGCTATACTGTTTTTTCTTTATAGAACTCAGGAGATCACACTCACACACACACACACACACACACACACACACACGACTTGCATGTTACACGTAGTGAAAGATAGAAAGATCATTTAGAAGAAAAAATACGATTTTTGTCCTTCATCACAGGAAATTGATTTTGACCTGTGTCGAAATAAAGTTCAGAAATACATGAAGTCAAGTAAAAGATTTAAATAACCATTCAAGAGAACCATGGACAAGTTAAAGGACTTTGCATCATTAGTTGCTAAATGAATTAAGTGGATTATAATGGTTAAAATGAGCGTAAATGGAGAAACTTTTCCTAGTACAGTTCTTATGTTATATTTTTCATTTATCAATTTCTCATTTTGTCTTCGTTATGTGTGATGGCAATTTCAAGGTAAAATCGAATTTTTATTCCTTTCTCAAAAGGATTGTACTCTTAAGGGTGGAGTGAAATTTTGCATACCGTTAACCAGAAAACAATTTGAAACTTAGTAAGTGCTAACTGTTAAAGAGGCACAAACAAATCCAGCTGATTTCTAACTGGAAGAATCAGAGAAGGCTTCGTGGAAGCATGGCATTTACCATGGATTTGGAGGTAGAATTTGGGATCCAAATGGATCAGGCAAAGTCTCCTTTGGGAGTAAAGTGAGTTAAAGAATTTAGGATGTTTTTTCTAGTGACTAAAACCCTGGAAACCAGCTTTGGTGGTGTCGTTGAATTAACCAGGCTTAATTCCTATCACATGCTATTGCAATTTAATAAATTCCTGAAGTTAATGAAAACTTTCCCCCCCACCCCCTGCCTCCTGCAGTGTGCTGCTTTGGTTGGTGAAGACCAGCCTCTTTGCCCAGATCTTCCTGAACTTGACCTTTCTGAACTAGACGTGAACGACTTGGATACAGACAGCTTTCTGGGTGGACTCAAGTGGTGCAGTGACCAATCGGAAATAATATCCAATCAGTACAACAATGAGCCTTCAAACATATTTGAGGTAAGGACACCTGTCGGTGAAAATTAATTTCTCATTCAACTTGGCTTGGGCCAGACTAACATGATTATTGGTCTAAAAGCATACAAACTTCTTACTCTACTGTCCTCAAAAGTCTTTTTATCACAGTTAGGCACTTTTTATTTTGTGAAAAACAGTGTTTGGAAAACAAATGTTTTTTTTTTTTTTGGAGAATTAAGAGGCTAAGGACTCACAACAGAGTGCATTAAACTGTGTTGAAATACTAAAGGATTGTGAAAGAAATAGTGACAAAAAAGAACTAAAGTCTAAACCTGTTTATCCCTATTTTCCTATTTATCCCTATTTTCCACAGAAAATGGTCCCTAGCATAAATTAATGTAAAATAAGCCATTTCTTTAAAGCAAGGGGTACAATGTCTACCTTTATTTGTTTTGCAAAGTAGGTGAGCAATTTATTATTATTATTATTATTATTATTATTATACTTATCTCTGATTTCAATATACCTTGGAAATTTCAAAACCAACTACTCTAATATTTACTTATAAATTAGTCAAAATTTATTTTTCTTTCGTAGTGAGAATTACCTCCCAGGCTCTATCTGTACTCTTATTAGAAGCCTACCCTATAATAAAGAATATTAATGTACTTCTATAAAAGTGTTACTTTGAGGAAAAAAGTTATTTCTCACATGATCAGTACTCATTTTTTCAAAAAATATGTTTTCTTATGGGGACAAATATTAAGTGAGTATTCTGGCAAGTCAATTGGATAAAAAGTTGCCAAATTGATCTAATTTTCAGTATTGAAACCATCAGCATCTCCCTCATCACCTAACATTTTCTACCTACTGTGTGCCACATGCCATACAAAGCACTTTAAATATATTTTTTATCTTTATCTTCCAGCAGAGACTTTTTTAATTCTTCAATGTTATTTGGTTGAAATCTCCAGTCATTAAAAAAAAAATTTTTTACAATATTTATTGAATTTTTCCAGAACCCAGCACATAAAAGCCACAGAATAAATGTTTATTGAGTCATTAAGAAACCAATTTTATAATATTTACCGAGTGTTTTCAGCAACGAGCACACAGAAGGTGTTGAATAAGTGCTTGTCAAACAGTGAGTGAACTATGAATATCGTAAAGCTAGTAACAAGAACAGTAATAACAAAATGGCCTACATTTTGGAACACTTGTGCTTTATGGATGTCATCTCACTTATCCCTCAAAATAACCTACTATTTAGGTACTAGTATTCCCATTTGCATTTTATATATGTGCAGACTCCAAATCTCAGAGAGGTTAGGTGATTTTTCTCAAATCACACAGTTGACAAATAAAGACGTGGGATTTGAACCCCAAATTTATCTGACTTCAAAGTCTATATCATTGATAAAAATAGAGTAGCAGTGAATTTGGGTGACAGCCATCCTTTACAAAGACATATCAAGCTGCTTCTTTGCTCAATGTATTTAAAAATAGAACAGAATCTTTCCTTTCAGTGTTGGTTAATATGGAAGCAGGGATAGCTGGTCAGCTGGTGTGGCAGTAGGTCCTGCCGACGGCTAAGGTTTTTTAATACGTCTGAAGCATTACGTGGGTCAGAGTCTTAAGGTAGTGGAGGTAGGGCTGGGGATAAGGAATAGGGTGGAGGAAACGCTGACGGGTTGTGGTTAGTTATACTTTCCCAGGCTTCTCAGTTGGGTCTTAAAAAGTTCATGTGAGGACTTGGCTGGTTAGAACTGGTGAATTGAACATTCCTCATTCAGTACACTTGTCAGGTTACAGGCGCATTTTAAGTCATGCTGCATTAAATAAACAGTACTTTTGAAAATGTCCATCTCTATAGACCTCTTATCTAAAAATCGGCTATTCCATATTGGGTGAGTGCCACACACTTTGTAGGTGATGGTTAGGAAATTAAAAAAAAAAATAAAAGATGGGGAGAGATAGCATGGTAGTAAATAGCTTCCTGTTGGACTGGTTTCAAAAAAGGCAACTTTCTCTGTGACTTGTGTCCCCATATTTCATGTTGCAGCACCTACATGAGGTACTTCTCTTTGACACCTTTGGGAGACTTGGTTTAGCAACTAGTTATCTGTAGATACTTAATCTCCACAAAGATAGCAAATTCCTTTTTGTTTTCCTATGTTACTTTCTACCACTGGCAGATTTGTTTTAATTTATTTTAATCTCTCATTAGATCATTTTAAACCAGCAGGTCTCCACTGAAGGCAGTTTTGCTTCCCAGGTGACATTCAGCAATGTCTAGAGACAGATTTTAATGTTAGGGCTGGGAGCAAGGGGATGCTACTGGCATTTAGTGGGCAGAGATCAGGGATGCTGCTCAATATCCTAAAATGCACAGGAAAGCTCTCCACAACACAGGACTCTCTGGCTCCAAGTGACAAAGTTTCTATGGTTGTGAAACTCTGTGTAAAAAAAGTCATTGGATGCTCCTTTTATAAAACACTAAAGATTAATTGGTCAGATTTCTAAGAGAAAATACAGTTAAGGTACAGGATATGAAGAAGCAGATAATCTCATAAAATTATCGAGGTGCCCAGGGCCTTGGGATTGATATGTTGGGAATTCTTTTAGTGACAGACAACAGAAGTATTTGTTAAATCCCAACAGTTTTCTGTGAAGTCACCAACCCATTCTTTGTCTATGCAAAGGGTAAAGTCGTCTGTGTGGCCACACCAGTTACAAACAGCGGCCGCTTCCTCAGCATTTGCATACGGCCAAGATGCCTCTACTCTTTCTTTCCCCACTAGTGCTAAATGCAGACATCTTTTGGGAAAAAAAAAAAATGTGTTTTGAGCATAAGTGGAATTCTAAAATTCTGTCTGTCTTCCCCTGCGAAGAACGCCCACGTGCCACAAAATAACCCTTGAATGTCCTCGGCTTTGTGTTGCTTCCATCAAAGCTGCGTGTTGCATCAGGTCATTTCCCAGAGCCTGTTCCTTTAAAGCTCTCCCAGCGGACTTCAACCTGTGCTCACTTTCTTCCCGTTCTCAAAACCCTGCCTCATCACATTTGTGAAGGCCTTGTACCTGAGCAAGCCAAACAGTCACGGTCTCTGCCACCTCTGATCTGCCAGTAACAAGCATTATCCAGCTCAGATTCCCAGAATAAAATAAGGCACCGATAGTTAAACCTTTTTCCCTGACTCACTGATGACCCCGCTGGAAACAGGCCACGGGATTTCTGAATTCTAATCAAAGCAGAGAGAAAGGGGTTTTGAGAGCGACCGTACAGCAGGATGTTGAAACTCTGGGAGTAAATAGAAATTTTTTTCCTTTGGCCTCTTCCATACACTTGAATCTAAGTTAAATTTTTATTTAACTTTAGAAGAAAAAAAAAAGGATGAAATTGAATGTCACCAATTTGGGAAAGAGTGAATTCCTGAGTGGGAGCAAGTGGTGCCAACACGCAATTGTACACGTTGATTGAGTAACTGGACACACAAACGGCGACCTCTGCTTGCACAACCCATGTTTGGATGTGTAAATGCAGGTAGCCAGGTATGATTCAGAAGCCGCCTAGAAAAACAGGACACAAGGCCTATAGGTGCAGCCTCCAGTGAATCTGATCCATGTGTCAGGAAAACAGGATACTGTCCCTGGACTGGCTGGTAGCTAGATTTATGCTTCAGAATATTGCAACATAACTTCCTTCCCTGTGCTGCCTTTGTGCTTTGTTTGAAGGAAGAGAATAAAGGACTATTTTTACAGCATGGCAGTGTGTAAAGACGAGTGGCATGGGGTTAGTTTAAGTAGCACATAGCCCCTTTTGGGTCGTCGTGGGCCACCTTGTCCTGACTTTATGTTAACACCTGCTTTAATGGGCATCTTTCATTCATTGGTCTGTTATTTACGAATGCGGTCACTCGGGGTTCTTTAGAATATGGCAAATGAGACTGTGGCTGTCTCGAGTAGGTCATTTCTCACAATATGTTCCGAAAGCTGCGTGTGCTCACGCGAGAGAGGGGCTCACAGCTGCAGCCTCAGCCTGGGCTCATGTTGGATAATGACCCAAACTCTCAGTGAGATCCGACACTGTGAACTTTTACAGGAGAAAATGTGGGAGACGATGTCCTGTGAGCTGTCTGTAAGGCATCCTACGATATGCCACCAAAGGAATGGTGGGTGGAAGCGTGCAAGAATACCTGATCATTGTGATGAAAATATAGATGGTTTACATTTCTTCTTTTGACTTTCAGTTCTATCCTATTTTTTTCTAAAATGGACCTATATTCTGTATTTTTAAAAAAGTAAAAAAAAAAAAAATCAATCTTAGCCTCTCAGGGGTCTGTGAGCATTTTAGGTGTCAAGGACCTACTTGTCTTGTTCACTGAAGTTTTCCTAGACATTTTCTTAGAAAACAGAAGAAAGTGAATGCTCAATAAATATTTGCGGCATGCTTAAGGAGTTAACCATGATGTATTTTTTTGATGGTGTAGTCTGCATTAGATAATGTGAAGGCTGTATATAAAGTACAAGAGATCTGTTTCCTAGAGAAAAAAGTTAGGGAGGCCACATGAAGAAACACAAAATAATGAGCAAACAATGTGAGACTGTGTGTGTATGCATATATACATATACATAATATATAGACAGATATATTGGCAATTTGAAAACAACGTGAGACTGTATATTCCTCTATACATGTACATGTATCTTTGTATGCATAGTGATTTATATATCATATATATTAGCAACTGGGAAACATTGCAAGACTGTGTATGCAATGTTTATACATGTACATGTATATACATGTACGTGTGTGTGTGTGTGTGTGTGTATCCTAGCTAAGGAAGGAATCAGCAAGAATAATGTCACCAAGGCTGATAAGAGAATAAGAGTGAAGTGTTTTCATAGAGGGAATAAGTAGGCAAAGAGCTTGGTTTACTCAAAGAAAATACACATTGATGGGAACAAGAGACTAGTAGTAAATTTGCATTTAGGGTGGGTACAAAATTATGGCCTGCCATGAGAACCCAGTGTTTAGAGTTTACATGGTAGGAATTAGGTGTCATTAGAGATTTCTTAAGTAGCAGAGCCATGTAATAGAGATGGTATTTAAGAGTGATAATTCTGATAGCTGTAAGAACTACGGACAAACAAAAAGTAAAGAATATTTGACAGCAGGCCCAGCCACATTCCAAACCCCATGCAATGCAGGTGCAGGGAAGGGACAAGGTGACAGCAGAAGGGATGGTGTCCAGGGAAATTCGGGAATTAAAAACACCTTGAAGGAAAATTCCATCAGCCCTGATGAATAGGAGTTAGGTTAGAGAGGGAGGTCACAAAGAATGCTAACTCAAAAATGTTCTGAAGAGAATTGGAACTTCATGGATATCTTCTTGGTTAAGTTTCTGCTCACCTTTAGGAGCTGAACTACTTTCCTAGACTTGTGAGTTGTTTTACAAAGAGACTCTCCAGCCTCCTGCTGCTTTAAAGGGGCAGAACATATTTAACCCAATCCACAGATTTACTTGGTGTCTGCATTTTCTCACTTGTCTCCTTGGAGGAAATTCTGCAGTCTTCCATGCTAATGAATTCCTGCTTCTGGCTGTGCCTGTGGTCAGACCGACTTTTCTATGAATGGCAAACCTCTTGGAATTTTAACAAAACAAACAGAGGGGGAAAAAATGTGTGTGAAAACCATCTCACCTTAATTTAATCATCAGGAGAATACATTCTCCTTTGTCATGGTAGACTGACTTCATGCACAAGAGAGAGGGATTCGAGATTTCTGGAATTTCCAATTTGCAATCAATAGATGTTTGTCATTTAAATTAAATTTATAGTGCACATCCAGATTTTTGCCACACTTGGTAATAACACTTACGGAGAACATAGACTTCAAGTAAGAAAATAATAGCCATTTAAGTGGGGAGATAATTGGCTGTAACATAAGAACATTGAAGAATGTTGAAACTCATGGAGACTTATGGAGTATTTTAAAAATTTATGTTGTACTTATCTTTGCATTTGTAGTCTACCACAAAATTCCAAATTCTGGGTATAAATCAGTGAAATGTTCGTCGTGGAGAGTCACAAATCAGGAAGCAATGATCTGGCCCAGCCTGTGTGCTGCATTAGTTTCAACTTCTACTGTCGGCTTATCTTGCAGGGAGTCTAAATAGTGTGTGTGTGTGTGTGTGTGTGTGTGTGTGTGTGCGCGCGCGCGCATTAATCTACACACCTCAGTTAAAGACTGTTTTAGACTCCTTGACTTGATAACATCTGCTTTATCTTGAGAACATCTGGTTTATCACCCTATTTTTTCCCCGCCATTATGCTGACCACTAGAAAAATATGGCTCAGGAGTTCTGACCCACAGGGCTGTGTCTTTTGGCATCAACCTCTATGAATAAATAGCAAGTCCCAGGATGCCGGCTACATGACCATCTTTTCACTAACTTTCCTGGCTGTTGCTTTTGTGAATGTAGGTTGTGGTTACGAGAGATGAGGTTGGCTGCTATTTTTTCATGGAAGTCGATCCAGTTCTTAGCTACTTGCAGTTTGGAAAGTGAGAATCTATATGTTTAATTAGGCACAATGATTGTAGAGCATACTATTTTTTTTTGTTTTGAGGGAATATAGACCAACTATTTTATGGCAGATATTCTGGGTACCCCAAGAAGTGGGTAAGCCATTGAAGGGCATCTCTTAGGCTTTTCCTACCTCCCCAACTCTTAACTGGGTCTTTTAAATAAAAATGACTCCACCTGAATATCTTTGAAGCCAGCAGAGTGGAGACCCACAACCACAAGAAAGAAAACTTGGAGAGGAATCAGGAAAAAGTGGCTCATTGACTCTTACCTTTACTTCACAGATAAAGTAATCAAGACACAGGATGCTGCATGGGACAAACTGTCCGTTTGTATAGCAACTGTGTGTGCTTGTGTAGTAACCTTATACATATGCTGTGTCTGTTTGCCCACGTCCCCTATCTATATGCAATGTCGTGGAAATACAGCCCAGCAGATGGCTCACCTCTGAATGAGATCAACACACAAAGCAGATAAAAAGATGAACATTAAAGACTGCCTTGTTAAGCCAAATTGTTCTTCCACTGCTTCCTACCTTAGATTTTACATTTTTAACAAGGTTAATTTGTCCCTATAATTATATGCCTATTCTTTTAGCAGTGAAAACTTTTATTATGGGTTTTATAAAATGAATTGCCTGCGATGTAAAACAATTTTGTAAGGACCATTTTCTTTCCTTCTTCTTTAACCTCTCAGGTTACTTTCAAGACTGTGCACGCTGAGGTATGTAGTTTGAAAGCAAAGCTGGATACTGTATTTTACTGTAGTCTGCCAAAGATGCTGAATTACAAGCAGCCAGAATGAGAGCAAAGGAAAAGTTGAGAGAGATACACAATGAAATTCACATTCATATTCTTGGCAAGGGCAAACTTTTACGAAGACAAATGACTTCTTATCCATTACACCATTTGTCCCAAAATGATGATAAGAGATACTTTGATGCCTTTTCTGTTCCAAAATAATATAATAATTTGCATAGTTTTAGATTCTAAACACTAACACTTTGTAGACCTGCCCATCTCCATTACTACTGCAAGTTATTCATTCAAGGTTTGCAGGAGGATGGATTAATGAATTACCAGATCCTGCATAGAATGACTTGGCCTGACTTTTAAACAACTACCTCTTTTTTTCTTTTTTTTTTCCTTTTTTCTTTTTTCTTTTTTCTTTTCTCTTTTCTCTTTTCTCTTTTCTCTCTTCTCTTTTCTTCTCTCTCTCTCTCTCTCTCTCTCTCTCTCTCTCTCTCTCTCTCTCTCTCCCCTCCACCCGCCTTCTTTCTTTCACTGGTCTTGTGGTTGATCTTAATGGGCTCTAGAATCCAAACCCCCTATGGAGTGTTCCTTTTCCCTTTTCACCCAGAAATAGCTTCGTTAAGTATTTCTTGTACTTTTTTCATTTTCTCCCAAACTTCTGCACAGAGTCAGTCAGTTCAAAGAGGCACCAGCAGGCTGGTGGGGCAGGGAGGAGGGAGGAGACTCAGTCTCCAAGCCCTCGGTGGCCGACACACCTTTCTGTGCCTGGTCGGCATGCTTACTCAGAACCGTGTCCTCAGCACAGCGGATTTAGCGTGGGTTCCTTGGTGTTCCTCACACAATAGGCGAAGCTGGAGCTCTGAACTTTGAAGGGAAGCCTCAGAGCTATTTGCAAAGTGCTGGTGCTCAGTGAATACTAAATTACATTTAGGAAATAGTCTACTGCTACTAGTTATACTTCATTTTTATTCTTGACACAGACACCTAAATCAGAGAACAGTAACATTTCAGAGATTATGGAAGCAGTTTGGGTATGTTCCAACACTATAATAGGATCAGAATTTTAAGGCCTTTTGTATTATTACCAATAGTCACTTAGTTTCTACTGCAGTGTACTTTGTAGGGAATTACAGCTTTTACTAAAAAGATTAAAATGCTATTATGCAAATGATTGCAGTATGTTATTATGTTTACAAATTAACATCCATGGCTCAACACACAAATTAACTAACTATTTTATCTATGTTATTAAGGATTTAATAAAGTAACTGTTAATAAAAATGGGTAGCTTGGAACATTTAATAGGAAACAATTGTGATTTAACGCAGAACTCGAGCATTGTGTTTAATGTTCTAGGTGATGTAGTGGCAAAATAAAGTTGAGCAAAGCACACAGAGGAGCCGGGGCCGTGGGAACTGCAGGGATGCTCGTCTGCAGTGCTGACGGTGGGCTCAGTAGCTTCAGGCTGTGATGCACAGTGGGCAGCATATCAATAAATCTAAGCGAGGCACCCATCCCATCTTCTATTAATACACAGTTCATTGAAATAATAATTGCTCTTCATGACACGTTTGATATGTTCCGCGCACACGGGGAATACTTAACGTTATTCTAAAACGGAGCTGAGAGCAAATTTCACTGGGGTGAATGGGGTTTAGCTGCAGAATATCTCCGTGTGATAAAAGAGAGAAAGGCCGGTTTCAGACTAAGATGGCTTTACAAACAGGCTGCAGGTTGCTATTCCTGGCTGTTCATAAGAGATCATAAAAGCTGGGAGATAAGAACCGCCAAGGTCCCTGAGAAATGAATGTACGTGATTATGTTATCTCGTGGGCTGGATTTACTAGACAGACCGACGACACCTTCACTTCAGTCCAACAGGAAAAAGTGGGAAGAAATGCAGATTTTGGATAGCAAACTTTGCCAGAATGGCAAAGTCCCTAAACACTACAATTAAACTATTTCAAAAGAGATCCAGGATTCTGGTCCCTGAATCCTTTGCTAGATTTCAAAACAAGAGCCAGGGGCATTTTCTATTATTAAGCAAACAAACAAACAAAAAAGAAACCAAAGAATTACTAGAAAAACCTGGAACAATTTAATTTATATTTCAAGTGCTTTAGATTTGTATTTCTGAAAAGTCAAATAAGGATGTAGAAGAGTTTAATGTAAACAACAGCCATTTTAGTAAAAATGAATAATTATATAAAAGAATAAATAAACCATTACCTATGTAGGTCTACCTATAGAAGACACGTAACTTGAGATCTTAGCAGGACTATCTGGGTGTACTTAAGAAATATATGAGCAGGCAAGCAACCGCAGACCTGGTCAAGGTTTGTGCCCTTGCATCCAATATAAGCAATTTATTTTGTTCGGAACAGCACCTCTGCTGTTGGAAAACTACTTATGCAAATTTTTGATATCTAGCTTTAGCAAGGTGCCTGGTTCCTTCATTTCCTTCCACATTCGGATAAATTGTGTTGTTCCTTACTCTTCCAAATTTGTCCTTGTGGAAGCGAACACTTGCAAATTGGTCAAAGCTTGCTTAAAAGAAAGGAAGGGACCTGGGGAAAGAGGGAAAAAAAACCCTGACCAAATACAGTGGCTGGGACAGCTGATGATGATTTGATGGTTTGTGGCCTTGTCCCGTTCCCAGGCACCTGATCAATAAAGTGGTACAATCCTGTTCTGCAGGCATTCCGGAATGCTTGCCGACATTCACCTGGCATGACCAAGGTTTAAAGGACTTGCGGTAACTTTACACAGCACAGTGGAGGAATTGTGTGCCTGTGTGTGGGCATACGCATTCACATTCTTTTTTTCTTTTTTTTTCTTCTTCTTTTTTTTTTTTTTTAAGGGAATAAAAAGTGATCCTTGCCATAGAAGGGTGGTAAAATAATTAGTCCAGTAGACAAATGTCTTGGCCCATGTTTAAACAGAGCTTTAAGGACACAGTGTTCCCAACAGTCACATATCTAAATACAAACTGGTGTCAGCTGCCATGCAGACCAAAATGTAATAGCTTGCTTTCACATAGGTCATCGTCAATCCATTTTCGTCGCAGTCACACTGCACATCTGTTTCTGCACTCTGCAGCTTCTTAAGGTGGCATTTGGACTTTATAAGAACACAAACAACCAAGCTATAAATTGCCACTGCTGGAGTTATTTTGAATAAGTGTATACTGTTTCATATTTATAATGGTGAAGCTTCATAATATTCACAGTGAATATATAACACCGATCAGTTCAACAAGCATGAAATTGTATGTTGTCAACTTGTCACATAAATAGAGTCATATTCTGGCTTGCGATAATGTTGAACTAACACTTTTTTACCCCCCAGAATTGTTGAGAGGGTCACAAAAACGTGGCGAGGTAGCACTTCCTTTGGGCAGATAAACGTCAGGGCTATTGTGAAGTTGACATCTCTCTTGATGGTTTCCCCTTCTTCACTCTCTCCTAAGCATTTGCTTTTCTTGGGTGAATGCTAATTGGCTAATCTGGTGTGTTTCTTCTGTCAGCCAATGGTATCATTTTCAGCCAGTGCGAGAAGCTATTTTTTGGGGGTTGTGTATGTGTGAGTAGCTTTTTTTTGTTCTCCTTTAAAACAATTTTTTTTTCTATTCTTGTAGTGCAAATCAGTGCTAATTGTCGTGAGATCCTCTAACTATCCTCTGGAAAGCTCTCTTACTGCATTTGCACCCCAGGTAATTCTGAATTCATTACGAGAGCACTATTAAGTGAGAGCCTAACATTTTGGTCAGCCTTTCTCCCATGATAGAGAATTTAGAGAGATGCTGAAAAGACATCACTGAACTGAATATGCGACTTACTGAAAGGAGAAAGGAGGACAAATGAAAAGTGCTCACCAGTCGCTAGGGAGTAACTGCAGAGACCAGTTCCACAGTGGCTGATGGTTCTGTACCAGAGGCATGCGTAGAAATGATGCTGAGCATCTTTCACTTTTGAGAAATTCTTAGATGTGTTCAATCTTCCCCAGCATCCTTTAATGACCTATAAAGACAGATGTTTCAGTCTGTATCTACAATCGTCGATTGACCCAGTGAAGTTGCTAGCTGTGAAACCTCAGGACAAAGCTGTAAAATACATGTATTACAAGGGTTGATACCTGACACTGGTCCTTTCATCCCAAGTCACCCGTGGTCCAGATGGTCACATTTTCTCCTCTGAGAAACGACTTGCTGGCCAAAACTCTTGATCTCTACCTTTTGCATATGTTCACATTTTCCTTCATGCTTCTGAATTTTAAAAATTCCTATATTATCTCACTGATTTATGTGTCCATTTATCAAAAAATCATTATCGTCAACCATAAATGTGCATTTCTTCTTGCTGATGTCTGGGGGTATAGTGGTTAGGAGTTGACGCAGCCCATGGCTTCGTGAAGCTCATGGTTGGTGATGAAAATCAAGTGAGATAAATGCTCTGATAGAGGAAGTAAAGTATGAACTTCCTCCGTCTGCCTGTTATCCTGGTCACCACTGACAGATATATCCTGCCCTTCTCTGGATTAGTGCACTAATCATCTGTAGCAATGATTTTACCTTGAAATGGAATTTTGCTGGAGAGCATTTTTTCTAGTTATCGGTACTTTCTTTCCAAGCCCGGATCCCAGGTTTAGGGTCCAGCAAACACAGCAGGGTGGATAAAACACTTGACATTGAGATACCTGGGATTTACCGTGTCCTACACATCATGTGTTGATAAAAACAGCAGTTTGCTCATTGCAATTGCTGAGGGAAGACAAGAGGAAGCCAAGCTGAGGGAAGAGAGCAAGCTGTCAGCAGAAAGTTCTTTAACCAGCTTGCAAGGCTGACGTGACCAGAATGTGGCGCCTCTGGCAATGTATGTGGCGATCCTTTGGAAAATACCATAGGCCTGTTGACCTTTTTCTCTGAGAATGATATTTCAGGTCAGCAGGAAGGGCCGACATGCTTTTTGCCTACATGTACCATCTCGAATATGTGGGTGAGAAAAGCCTCGGAGCCATCTTCTGATTGCCCCATGGAATGGTCCCACACAAGGACCGTCCTGCTCCCTTGTAAGGGGCCTGCACACAAAGCATAGCACCAAACAAGAGGTATCAGACATAGCACCTCTACTGAGCTTTATTCAAACAGATCACTTTCTCTTTCCTGTAATACTTTGGTTTAAATCTCTTCTCCTCTGCTCCTTACTGAGAAATTTATTTCTGCTTTTGAATGATGATTACAAAGGGAAAAAAATTCCTCTTTGTAAGAATGCTCTTGGTTTTCCCATGGGCTCTGGGCCTAAGGACATTAGCTTCCCTGGGTGCCATCTCATTTGTTGCGAAGTTGGAGCTTATGTATTCCAGACATAATTGTCCTGGGTGTCCAGAGAACCTTGCCAGCTCCGATTCTGTCCAGAAATGTTCTCATGTCAGGATCCTCTCGTGTCTTGCCAGGACATGCTTAGCGGGGACACGCTGCTCTCCTCCGAGCTGCATATATAAGCCTGGCTTTTTCGTTTAGGTGGTGCCGCCTGATGGACAGGCTTCCCTTCTGGAGAAGGGTCTGGACAAAAGCTGGAGCATTTGAATGCATGTGGGATATGTGACTTCTTTCCCTCGCTGGTCCCCAATTCCAGGGCTCTGTGTGCAACAGATTTGAGAGTTACATTAGGTCACAGTGCTACTTTCCAGCTCCTTTAATCCCATCACCCAGCAGTCCCAGCAATGTGGCTGAGGTGGCTGCTCCTGTCCTAAAGGAATTTATGTCAGTTTCTCCTGGGACAAATCTAGTCTGACTGCTTTGCAATATTTGTTCCAACTTAAAAATTCGACAAAAACATTGTGTCCACACAGAACCAAAGAGTTTTCTGTGTTTAGATGCGTTTGGAGGTAACTGACTATTGGCTGGTCTTGGCAGATAACTGAGTCTAGCGATCCACGTAGCGTGATCCATGCCCCATTTAATCTGTCTTTGAATGGCAAATGCACTTTTTCTCTGAGTCAGCAAAAGGCACAGCACCCTCCGACAGTACTGTCTGACCTCTCTGCTGCATTCGTGGTACAGAAAAGGAAAACATGGATCCACCTTTTTCCTTTGGTCGCTAGTTTGTTTTTATTTCCAGCTTCACGTTCCAGAGCTGAAAGAAAAGATGTATGTTCTGTAGATAGGTTGCACTTTTACTTAATCATAGTGGTTATTTTTATAATTCATAATAGTAGACCTCATTTCTCTGGCCATTATTAACTTAGCATTATTAATTGTCTGAAATATAGCTGAGAAACACACCATTTGTAAAAATGTCTCCGTGAAGCAAAACCCAATGCAGAAAAATCATACCCTCCAACTTAATGCATTTTATTCCCAGATAAGCTTCTGCAGCCCTCACACTTGCTTCCTTCTGTTTTACTTACAATTTAAACCAATCTAGTTATCTATTTCCCAAGCACATGGGAGAGGAGAAGAAATAATTTAGAAAGTTAACGAGCTGATAGAGGCAAGAAGATCGTAGCAGGAAGTGGGCCTTGAGCAAAAGAGACAAGACTCAAAACTATGAAAAGTAGACACATAAAATATGACTCTCTGGGGCCTTTTTGTTTGAGGGCAAATAGCCCTGTATTTCTCAGGGCTGTATTTCTAAACAGTTTCCTACTGGCATTGTGCAATATCACACAAAGCTACAGAAATCAATTCTCATAATTTTTTTACATGAGGGAAATATGTAAATGATTTTGAAATCTTTCCATTAAATGCTTTAATAAAAAATTTGGAAAACTAGCGGGTCAACTTCTTGATTCATCTGTACAGGTACCTTTGAGATTGAGGCTTGATGATGAGAGATAAGTGAGGCATGTATACCAAAACACATCCATATATTTAGAACTAAAAGATTATCATGGAGTCTTGGTATCATCCTGTAAGTCTTTCCCATGAAGCAGTACTAAATAAGTACTACAGAATGCTCCATGAATTTGGAACTTCATTACATGATCTGTCAGATGACTTTCTCCCTTAAAAAAATAAAACTGTTAGAATTTCCTCTGATAAAGAGAATGCTGAATACTTTTTTCCTGTCAATAGTAAAGCTTTTTGGTGGCAGGTCTTTTGCTGGTCAAGACAGATACAGCTCAAGCAGAGTTATCCTTAAATAAGTAATTCGCCACATTACTTTAGAATGGAAATTACCTATATTTTCCCTTGTTGTTGCTTTCCTACATAGTGTCCCAATAAACCAGCACTCCCACAATGCCTGATTTATGTGTATATATTCATTTGAAGCAAACTAAATTGTAATATTGGTACTATGAGTATCTCTTCCCTTTTTTCCATTTTATTTGACGATCTTTATAGATAAATCAGTAACCTTAGCAACTGCCAAATAATCACTAAAATGTACAGCTTGGTTTTGGAGAAGATATTTTGGATAATGTACAGGAATGAGTTCCTTACATCTAATTTCTGTCTGGAAACCCAAGGAATGCTGTGACTGTGTCTTCTTTATCCAAACTCTCTCACCCAGCTCTGTCACCTTTCACCTGAGGGGAAAGAATGGACAGCTTGGATTTCTCTGTATTGAACCCAAGCTTTGGTTAGACGATGACCTCTCATTAATATTCAAACTTTGGCAATTTCAAAAAATGATCTCCACCCTCACTACTGTAAGCAGCCCGGCTCCCCTGGTACTTTCTTATGCTTATCTTTTGTACGAAGGCATTTGTGTCACTTTTCATGTCCCTTTCAGGAGTAATTCTTCCCTTGTTCAATTTTTCCCTTTCTCTTTATGGCTGTCATAATAGCCTTGATACAGTCAGCCAGCAATGACCCTGTCCATCACTCACCTGCAAGCTATTCTTGAACCAGCGGATGGTCCCTGAGTGACCAGATTAATTGTGCCGATGGTGGGCCTTTCCACCCGACCTTTCATCCAGTAGCATAAAAGCTGAGTCTGGGCTGTGTGCAAGGCTGGTTGCCCTGCCACCTTACTGCCCTCCATGGAGCCACGTGGTGGAAAGGAGAGCATCAATGCAAATTAAGCATGGAGACAAGAATAGAAAAAGGTATGCAGTTGGGGTTATCAGAAATTAAATCTGTCCTCCTTTGAGTGCCGGTGGAAATAAGTCTTAAAGTGTGAGAGTCCAAAGGAAATTTTCCATAGACGCCTTTTCCATAAACTATATTATAACAATGTGCTATTCTAAAAGCTAATTGTTTTGGTCTCTGTTCAGTTGGAACTTCTACCAGACAAAGGATAAACTATTAAGTCCCTAAATTTAGGATGATATTTGTGGCTCTCTTGAAAAGAATGTGTTTATTGTCACTTGAGCAAAAGAGCATCTTTTCCTTTTGTGAAGGCTTTCGTTTTGTGGCTATGGCTGTCTAGGTGATAGCTATATTATAGACTGTACGAGGGAAAGGATATGCCTTGAGCTGGTGCCTCATCACCTTCTCATTGCCCAAAACAGAATCATGTACATGACTCTATTTCTGATATCTGTTAATGGATGGATTTACAGTGGTTCTACCAAACTGAAAGAGAGAGGGAGAGGGAGAGGGAGAGGGAAAGGGAGAGGGAGAGAGAGAGAGAGAGAGAGAGAGAGAGAGAGAGAGAGAGAGAGAGAGAGAGAGAGAGAATATGACCTTTCCAGCCATTCAGACCAATCATGCTAAAAATAAGACATATCAAAGATCTGAGAGCATGTTCTCTAAGAGATGGTTTGTAAACAGAGCCAACAGTGACAGCAACATGTTGTGTGCCTGCCAGAGTGGCTGTGAACTTACCTTCTAGCTCACTGAGGAGACTTGTTGCTCGGATTACGATAGATGGGTAGCTTTAATGGCAATTTCAAAACCTGTGGCTGTGTTAAGCCAGTGTGTGTTGGCACATCAAAGCACTGCCATATTCCTATAATGGACATTGAGCATTTAGCTTCACACTCAGTGGAGCTAAAAGAGAAGACCTTCCTGGGGTCCCTCAGCATCAGAGTAACTGCCTCTGTATAAGGAACACCTGTTGCCTGGAACCTCACAAAAGTGCGTGGCCACAGGTTTCCAATGCTGTTTTGACTTTCTCAATGCATCTGCACTTCAAACTTGTGCAAGTATTTTGTTGTTGTTGTTGTTGTTGTTGCTGAAGAATCCTTGTCAAAAATTATCATAAAAAGAATTTACCTCTTGGGGAAGGTGATGGCATGATTGAACAAGTTTACTGTGCCATCGTTGTATACCAGTCCCCTGATATCTTAGAAGAATCAAGCATGGAAAGAAATGGTGAGATGATGGACAGCGAATTCCCCAAGGGCATCCAGGCTTTTCAGAAGTCATGAAGATTTTTGGCCTTGCTTTTATTAATGGGCTAGGATCATATAAACTAGGGTGCAAAAAAAGTAAAAGGAGAGGATGGTATCCTTAATCTGAATTTCTTACCGGCTTTTGTAGAGAAATTAAATGCATGATCATCTTTGGTTAGAAGAGAACAGTGCCCAGCCCAGGACTTTAAGCTGACTCATGTGTTACAATTTGGTATGCTATTATACAGGGTGCTCTAATACAGGAACTGATTTTATTCATTCTTAAATTGACCCATTTATTAACTGTTTAAAGAACATCAAATATGTGCCAGGCACCAACTTAGGTACGCGTAATACAAAGACGTGTTATGTGCCTAATTCTTAAGACACAGGAGTTGGTTTTCTAGTGAAAAAGACAGACTTCAACAACAAATTATAAGATAATAGGATGAATTCCTCCATGGTGAAGTTAAAGACAAAGGGCCCTGAAGACACAAGCAGGAAAAATGTCTACTGAAAAGATGAGAAGAGAGGACAATTGATCATTGTTGGTAGATTATTAACTCATGAGACTTTATCCATCAAAAGTTAAACATATGCTCATTTATTTATTAAATATAGCAAACTGCCTGTGTCGCTTGTTAGGAGGAAGGCAGAAGGGTCAACAAAAAGGATGCACATAGTAGGCTCTTAATAACATTTTCTAATAAATCTGCCTTCTAACAAGGCTTGTCTACATTGTGCCTGGCAGGCCAACGGTTCATTAGATTTTAACAAAAGCAGCAGAGTTAAATAAGAGTTCTTCAGTCAAACACCCCGGGTGGTATCTCTGAGAGCAAATGTGACAAATAGAGTCAGAAATGAATTAAATAGTCAGCTACAGCCAGCCATACTTAAAAAAAAAAAAAAGCCCTGAAATGACCAAAAATGGAAACATATTACAGTTATCTGCATTCATAGGACAGAACAAGTTTGGTCATATTTAAGATAATTCTCTAGTGCTTGCTATTTTTAGCTCAGGGGTAAGCTCCTCTAAGAGGCTTGGGCACTGCACCCCTTAACCTGGCCTAATGAACTAAGCCAATAAGCCGTCTGATTTTCCTCGTTCATCCTGGAGGAAGGGAGATAGCTAAAACAAACCATTTGTGGGAAAATACTCAGCCTATCTTGTATTAAGAGTTTTTTTTATATATAGATTTTTAAAACATCCCAATATTAAGTGTTGCCTTTCAGAGACCAAAATGTCAAGCTTTGCTGTTTTGAAATTGTAGGCTCATGGTTATAAAAAGAGGATTTTATAGGCCCAGTCTAATGGAAATAAACATTACTCCATTACCTTCAGTAAAACCAAATCTTTACAGTTCAAGCTATCATTATTAATGTCTATGAGAAGAAAGAAACGTTTCCAGGCTGTTTATTTATTTTTTTTAGGCAAAGAAAGACCAGAGAGATGTACCATAGCAAATGAAAGTTTTCTTAAAGCTTTCTCCTCGGTGATTTTGTGGTGTGTAATTTAAAAGCAGAAAGCAAAGAAAATGCAGTTTTAAAACATTCGGCTGGCTATTCCTGGTATCTTTCTTTCTTACATATTAACAACTCTTAGAGACTATTGCTCTGTCAAGCCTTGTCTGTCTGTCTCTGTATAGAATATACAAACAACTTTTATCAGGCTTTCATTGTTCACAGCATTCTTAGTGTGTGTGTGTCTGGAGGCATAGGTGTGAACTGTCTCAGCTTAAATCCTATAACCACAGGTGTGGATTACAACACCTAACAATGCATTATCTTCTACTCTGTTCATCAGAAACAATGCTGTTAATCTGTAAAGTTTAATATCGCTCCCAGGCTGACCAGGTTACCCAAGTTCAGAAGACTAAGTTTGCCGATTCCATATGGGGTGGATTTTAGCCATAGATGCTACTTGTCAAGCAATCGATGACTGTATATTTATTGAGCTCATATTATATGCAAAGTATTATGCCAGGTGTGGTGGGAGATAAAAAGATTTTAAAGTAGGACCTCCATTCTCAAGGAGCCTTGTCACTAAATTTCAGAAATAAGATCCCCATGCCTGCAGAGAGGCATTTGGGGAAGCTTAGGGTGATTACAGAGATCCTTTTATGTCCCAGACACCATGCCCAGAGCGTCTCTCTTACAGAATGAATCTACCTCAGTCACTAACCTTCTCATAAACCTTCTTGGGCTCCCGCTAAACGCTGATCACGACCCTTGGTTATGCATGGTGGTTGTCCTCCCACAGATTAGGAATTTAGGAGTTAGTATTTAACCAGAACTCAAATCTCCTGGTTTCTACTGCTTCTTCTCACTATCAGGAAGATGGAATTGGTGTTTGTTTGTTTTTTTTTCTTTTTATCAAGAAGCCTCAGAAACACTGGCAGTCACATAGCCATCTCCAAGGAGATATCTGCTTTATTGAGATGCTTTATTGACTATTAACTGATCAAATGATGCCCATTTCCACAGAGAGCTGGTGGGATACGGGCATTTGTCACCCTGCATTTGCAGTCTGCTGCCAAGGAGCTATTAGCCACTTTGCAAGCTGGCTCCTGATCGCTCGTCCCCTTTAAGACCCGGCTGTTAACCTTTAGCACAGGCTGACTCTGCAACGCAGTGCACACCAGGTTGCCCAACTCCTTGTTTGTGTGCTCTCAGGGATCAGAAACCGGTTTGCTGTTTTTCCCCAAAACCACACACCTTGAGGTCACTGCTTCTGTCTCTCTGTCTGTGGTTCTCCATGTTTAGTCTGTTGCTAAAGGCTTCCTTCTTCTTCTTAGGTGAACGTTCACCTTCTTCCTCCATCATTTCTTTTTAGCTCACAATAACTTGTAGTTAGGTGATCACAGCCTCCTTTATCTCCTCCCTCTTCTCTCTGTCAGTGTTGTTCCAGCCATTGCTGAAGGCATCCTATCCCATACATGCCGTGCTCGATTATGAAACCAACCATTGTTTTTTGGTTCTGTGTGCCTACGGCTTTTCCAGAAACAACGGTACATACAAAATGAGTATATAGACTTTAGGGATTATCTTCTTCTAGGGATGCCCAGCTTAATGAGAAGACAAGACCTACCCATGGGACACAATGGCTGAAAGCCCTTCTCTAGGCACCATGTAGAATATGAGTCAGTGACCTAGCCCTTGCCTTCAGTTCTCATTAAAAACTAATTGTCCCATGAGGAAACATAGGATCACTGGCATGATATTAGCTAACTATGTAAGAGTTTTGAAGGCGAGAAGAGATCCATAAGAACTGTGGGGAAGAGGGAAGCCAAGCTGTGGACGCAGCCTCTGAAACAGATCTTTGAAATGGAGAGAGATTTCCACTGGAAGAGAGGAAGGGGAGGTATTCTTGCCATCAGCTTTCATCTTGTTATTTACGTAACACACACTTGTTCATCACCTACTATATGGATTTACGCCAGGCGTTAACATGACAAACTGGGTAGGACAGGGACAATGATACAAACAGAGTCATAGTAGCGAGGAAAGCCCAAGTGATAACTGGGAAATAAAGACTCATTTAATTAGGCCAGAGAAAAAGCAGATACCAATGAATGGAATATTGCAATTGTACTACAGTTGGTGCTTGTGGAGGTTAGGGGTGCCACTCCACCATGTAGTCGATAACTCAAGTATAACTTTTGACTCCCCCAAAACTTAACTATCAGCCTACTGTTGACCAGAAGCCTTACTGATAACATAAACAGTTGATTCACACATATTTTCTATGTTATATGTATTATATACTATATGCTGATAATAAAGTAAGCTACAGAAAAGAAAATGATATTAAGAAAATCATAAGGAAGAGAAATACATTTAGAGTATTTCTTGGCAAAAAAACATTGTGTATAAGTGGACCCATGCAGTTCAAACTCATGTTGTTCAAGGGCGAACTGTAAATTAATATAGGAAGAGATTCAGTCCAGCAATAGGGAAACTGAGGCTCAGGCACACAGACTGACTCCCACAAGGGATGTCAGCATTAAGTCAGGACAAGCGTGGAGAAGACAGTCTGCAGGGTTTGTTGTCATGGCGGAAGGGTTCTCTTGCATAGAGATTGCAGGCAGGTGTTGTGGTTTTCAAGCCTGAGGTAATAGAGCCTGAATTAGGGGGTGATGCTGACAATGAATAGGAAGGGGTGGATGTGGGAGAATTTGTGCAGAAAGAATCAATAAAGGTCTTTATCATATAAAGTGATAGGTTTGATGCTGTGGTAAGAGAAAAGGGAGTGAAAATGGCTGTGGTTTCAAGCCTGGGTGAACTGGAGAATTTGGGATCAGTTAAGGAAAATAAGAGAATAGGGGGAGGACATGGTTCAGGGAAGGACCCAAGAGAAAGGATATAGAATGTAATGTGTGTAGATTGGAAAGTACATGGGTTGGCTGCTATTGGAGGTCTGTGAACAAATTATGATTACAATTGAACTTGGGAGTAGTCAGAGAAGTCTTTATGAGGAGGGTGTCTTAAAGGAAGTATTTATTTGGTAGACACAGTGGAGGAAGGCTATCAAAGTTCCCCTTAGTCTGACATAGTAAAGATTTTTTCAATTTTTGCTTTGAAGTTGGTAATTTGCCAGACTTCTTGGCAATAACAACAGTAACTTTGGGTATTTTTATGTGCCAGACACTGAGGCTGAACATTTTTAAACAGTGTCTTAGTGTAAAAAGTTTGATAAAGTTTAATTTAATAAATTAAAAGAAATTATCTCATCTAATTCTCAGAATCATCATAATGGGCTAGGGGGTGTTACTTGATTTTACAGTTCAGAAAGTGGAGCTGAGACAAGTAACTTTCCTGGGGCCAAGTTACAAAAGGTAGCCAGAGGAACTAAGATTGCCTAACTCTAAAACTTAACTTTTTAACCACTCTCTTGCACTGTCTGTTACTTCTTACCTCTGAGCTTCTCATCCCCTCCCACTTCCAGGCTTTTTCAAATTTTCCGAATGCTTGGAATTATTTCTGTCCTCTTGTTTCTGATCCTCCTGAATTTTAAAATCACAGGAACCTCTCAAATTCAGGAAATGCTCCCTGATTAATTCCACCTCTACCTAAACAGCCAGCAGATCTTGTTGTAGTAAATTTTATGTTATTTTGTGGGGAGATGAGCATGAATCCCTCCTGCCACAGAATGGTCCACAGATCAGGTTCCCACTCCACTGCTCCGTGGATCTGTGATGTTTTCATTTGCAGAGGACTGAGGTGGAAAGCCTACATTAAAATCGTAAGGCCAGGAACTGTATGTGATAGCCTTCGCCCCAGTGTGCATATTCTTTATACTTGTTGACTGATTAACTAAGATTTTTGTTGGCATTTGGTTGAAAAGGAAGACAATTATAAAGTATTGATAATGCATCCTAAACTTGGCTTTAAAGTCTTTTATTGAACTCTTGGGCATGTCTTTGTAAACTAGATTTGGTAGAATATGCCTGTAAGATAAGTCTCCCAAGACAAGTTTAGTAGGAAATATAACTCTTTAAAAATGCAATTGAAAATAGATATATTTCCCCCAAATAAACCATTTCTTACCAATTGCACTTAGCTCTGATCATTCTCCTCCCCTTAGTAGGCTCCAAATCCATTTTCATTTGTGGCTGTACATCTTTTTTCTTAATATTTTGGCTTTCTGTTACTCCTGAGTTAAGGAGTGAAACCGGGTCTTATTTATCTTTATATATATAGTAGCCCAATAAATACGTCATAAGACTGTGTGTTATTTCTTCAGCTAACTTAGAAATGGGGATGATGATTTTTATTTTGTTTAGTTCCTGTGTTTTCCTAGCAGTTCTTTAGTTCCTAGTTCAAAATTCTGTATACAAAAAGTATTCAGTACTGCCCAATGAATAAATGAATTAATGACATTTAACTTGTGATCTTCTAAACCATCCTGGAAATATTTTCAAGGGACTGGGAAAATTACCTGAGTAACAAGATCTGTTGAATAGCTGCCAGGCTGGGTCTGGTGACTGTATCAAAATCATTGGTTAAGCCAATGATTCCATTTCAGCTTGTTCATTCTTTGTTTCGAATAATACAGGTTTTTGTGCATGATGTATAAGATCAAGTGGTGCCCATTTTGCATTTCTGGTTACATTTACAAAACAGTGTTTTATTGCTGTCTAAACATAAGAGTACTCACAACCACTCCTACTGCAGCACACTGAGAAAGGATTATTATGTGTTCTTGCCCTTCATTTGAAATATGTTGTATTAAAGGTCATAGTGTTCCAGTTTGGGTAGCAAATTATTGATCGGGGTATTATGGTAACAGCTTTACTGCTGATTGGCTAAAGATAAATATCCAAGAATGCAACTGGTATTACCTGCATTATTGTTTTTCCTGGGAGTCTGGTTTCCTGTGAATGCTAAGGATGGTCAGTGGGCGAATATTATCAGGCAGAGCGCATGCTCATGGTACCCAATGGCTTCCAAGCACCACTGTTTGGATTCTGGGCCTTATCTTGTCCTGAATCCATCTTTTTATTCTTTGTTTAGAATTCATTGACTTTTGGGAATTTTTCTGTTACTCCCCACTCCCTTTTTCTTCTTGCTTTAATATTCATATTCTCTTCCATTTTCTTGAGAGATTATTAGGAGACAACATCATTGAAGAATTCTTAATTGTCTAATATAAAGCTCTTTATCAAATCCCCATTCTTCTGGAATTTTCTGTGCTACGTCAGTGTTTCCCATTGATCAGGATGTGGTGACACACTTTGCTCTGTGGTATTTTATTTTAAATGTTTTGATTTTTGTTACTGTCACTCTTTGCAGTTTCCTAATTTTCTTCCTACTTCTTTGAACACATCTTTTCTCTTTCCTTTGCTAGAAGATCCTAAAGGTACTTCTCCTTAACACTTTCAGCATGCAGGCACACTAGAGCTAATTGAACAAGCCAAAGATCACATCTCAAATGGCTCAACCAGTGCCTCTGTGTTGATTGTGTTGACAACATCTCTGAGTTGAGTTTCGGCTTGGTCTGACTTTGAGACTGGCATTTTTAGTAATATCACTGTTTCCTAATTAACAGAAATGATGCTTGAAAAGTCTCTTAGTTTAACTTTATCCCCTGGGAGGTTCATAGAGTACATAATGTGCTGGAGTGGGCTGGTATTGCAAGTTATTATAATAATACCTTAATTTATATTTATAGTTATAGTTATATTATATAAATTTATGTTGATATGTTTATACTTTAAATTTATACAATTTATATTTATATAATTATATATTTACGTATCTTAATTTATATTTATATTTTAACTCATAGAGTCAGTCTATACAACTTTTGCTGGGTTTTTCTTTTCTGCCTTCTTAAAAGGATCAGAAGGCAAATGTTTTGTAGTATGGAACTCATTCTCAGATTAAGAGATTTGCAATAGCAAAGGTGAGAGTTGATTCTTAATCTCCTCTCCCATTTTTAACATATTAACTCTACACAGCATTTCTCATATGTACACAGGGACTATCGACAGTGAGGAAACCAGGAATCAGAGGGACTTGCCCAAGCTCCTGGATATGGGTGACCCTCATTCTTCTCTGTATCCCAAGAATCTGAAGGCATAGCAAGATGTTTAGGAGATTGGACCCTTGAGTTAGACAGACCTGGATTTTAAATTCTAGTTCTACCACTTCCTTGTAATTGGACAATGGATACATTTACTTAACTTCTCTGAGTCTCATTGTCATATAATAGTATCTGCCTCATAGCATTATTCATTCACTCAACAAACATTTACTGATCGCTAATTGCCTGTGAAAAATCTGCTAGACACTGGGATTTGGTAGTGAACAAGAGAATAGAAAACCCTGCTCTCCTGGAGCTTATGTTCTAGTCGGTTGTTGTTAGGATTAAATGAGGTAATGTATTGAAAGTACATTGCACCGTGCCTAGAATATAGTGTGTATGTGATAAATATTTTTTTGACAAAAGAAATAAAAATTCTACAGATAGTTGGAGTTGAGGCTGTTTGCCTTTTATCTGTCAGTGTATCTATAAAGATAGTCAGTGTAATGTTAATAAAGCCTTTACTTTTCCAAGAATCAGTCTATTCCATGGAAAACATTCAGAAGTTAGTTACAGTAGTTGAGATCTATCATTTAGAGTTCTTTGGTTACAAACAGCAGAATACAAAACAATTAGAATCAACTATAACTCCCCAAGCAGAAGAGCGGGAGGATATCAGTGCCGATGGAATTGATGAGCGGGTGCTGAACTGGGCTCAAAAGACTTGCAACAACACCGTAAGAGAATTCTGGTCACCATGCAAGTTTCACCAGGTCTCCCCTGGGTTCTGTGCCCACCCCTTGGTGGTGAGCAGAGAGGGAGGCTTTTGCTTTCTGGCTCCCAGTGTGTGTCTAGTGGAGAAGGGATAATTTTGTAAAATTACAAAACATACTGGGTCAGTTAAGAACCAACACATAAAACATCTAGGGTCTTAAGATGGTTGGAGGATCTTGTCAGCATAAAGTGCTTGATAGCAAGGAAAGGAATGGGGTTCTTGCTCCCAAATAAACAGCAGGAATTCTACCACCCAGTGGCTGTCCTCTGCATTTCCATTAATACAAAACGGCACTGATATTTTAGTTATCTGTGCCTTTAACATATAAATATATATACATAAGTATATATATATATTTGTATGTATGTATACACACACTAAATACATTTTATAAAACCTTGCCTCTAATATTATTTGCCAAAGGTGACCTCTCCATCTTGGTGTGTGCATCTCATTGGCATTCAGCACTGTGCACTCATTGCCTTTTGTAGTGGTCCAGCATTCCAGAAACACGTATGGAGCATCAGTGCTGAGCATCTTCTGTGAGCCCAGTACTGTGCTGGCTCTGGGAATATGGAGGGATGTGTTAAGTTATATTCTACAAGAGCATATATTTGCTATCCCTGAGAAATCACTTATGTGTCTCTGCCAAGAAACAGTAAACTTTTCATTTTTTAAAAAATTTCCAAATAATATATGTAGAAATAATGTAAGAGAAGTGCATAGTTCAATGCTTGTACATAATTGGTAGTCAATAAATGGCAATTTGTAGGAACATTCAGTACCCCAAACTTCCTGGATAGCTCTGTAAAACCAACAGTGTCCTTGAGAACAAAACTGCAAGAGAATTCTGGGCAGGATTCAAATTCTGGGGAAGGAGTGTCCAGCAGCCTGCCCCTGGGCTCTGTGCCAGCCCCTCAGTAAGGAGGGGAACGTGGGGCTTCTGTTTACTTGCTACCTAGTGTGGATCCAATATATACCTTGAATCCAAGATAAATTTCAAGGGAGGGGCTGTGTCTTTTTTATTCCCCACTTTGCCCTGCACTTCGCCCAGTTCCTAACACGTGGTATGCACCTAAGAAATATTTGTGGAAGAAATGACCACATTGGGAAGCTCTAGACAGAGGCCAAAAGGAAATGACTAAGCTACTTGCTTGAGTGGCTATCATTAATGCATAATTTTCCAAAGCAATCCTAGAACAGGCAAGATGTTTAATCTCTGTCATGAAATGTAACCTTTGGAAGGAAGACAAGCAACCACAGTGTGACTTCTCAGAGTGCCCCGCAGCTCTGAGCACCGCCAGCCTCTCTCTGATGTGGCTGGTGATCTCCAACAGGCAAAGGCATTTTGCATGTTGAAGTGAACCACATTTAATCAGTGATGTTTGTGATGACTAATGAGTCCGGGGCGAGTGGAAACCAGGAGGCAGTGGCTTTACACTATAGAAGATATTACCACAGAGCATCCTCACTCAGATGTTGGTTGCAGAAGTTCAGCATATGGCATTCTCGATAACTGCTGTTGGATTTTCTTTATGGTTGTAGTGGCACATTCTGGAAAGGCAGTAAGCTCTAATATAAATTGTGCGAGCAATTTGGGGTGGGATTAGTGGATATAAATGGTTTTTGTTTTATAACTATGGCAACAAACTTCCAAATATCATACTAAATTGTGTTTCAGGATGAAAGAACCCAGTGGTAGTTAAATGTTGGGTGGTTCCCATAACATAACACTTGCATAATTATTTACTTATTCAGTCAGTATTTATTCAATATCTACTACTATATGCCAGGTCTGGTGACACTAGGTTTTTCTATGTGTAAGTTACATTGTTTGGTTTAGAAGTAGCATATCTCTTTATCCATCTCTGCTTGCCTAATTCCTTATTATCATCCAGACTCCCCCTTCTACATCACTTCTCCTAGACTACCAACCTCTGGTATCCTAAAACACATAGGTGCCTCTACTGTGTGCCCTAGAGCAGCTGTGCTTTCCCCATCATTTCTCAATCTGCTTGTTTCCAAGCTATTCTGTTTCTCCCACTGGATAGGAAGCTGTTTGAGGATTTTCACTGACACAGTCCCATTACCCAGCCCAATGTCTGAAATGTAATAAGTTCTTATTAAATATATGAGGAATGAATAAGGAGTTATATCAATCTGAAATTATTTTGGGAGTGCAACATGCTAAGGTACAATGCTGATACTTGGAGAATCATCAAGCATTAGTAGGTACTTACTTGTCCTAAAGGAGCTTCCAGTGAACTCATCCGTTCTTGTATATTTACCAGTGCTTTTTGAATGCCTACTATGCTTCAGGTCACCATCTCTTTGCAAGTAAAGATGGGTATTTTAAAAGGTAACTAATATTAAGTGTTGTTTGTTTCGAGTGCTAAATGAGACCATGAGAATAAGACAATGGCAAGTGAAGAGTAGCATGGGTCAAACCACTTAAGGAGTCTGATAAAATAGTTGAACCTATTTTATTTTGAAATAAGGTCTTTTTTCTCTTTCTTCCCCCTTTTCCTTCACATCCATTTGGGATTTATTCACCATCTGCTGTATTAAATACTTAGAATATAAAAACGAATAGCACAACCCTCCTTAGAAAACACACACAGCTGAGCGCTTTCTAAGGTGAGCCATGCCTTTGGGCCAAGCATTTTAGTACAATGCATAGCATCAGTATTAAAACACATCTTTATTATTGACATTCAGATAATGAACTAAAGGGTATAAATGATAGCCAAAATTTTTATTGTTGTTGATATATCCCAATATGTGAAGCTTTCTATGTGGAGCTGATAGGTCCTGTTATATAATTACTACCACAGAAATCGTATTTTTTTCTAATTGTGGCTTTCCATCTTAATTTCAGATCAGTCCTAACTTATATACATGCTTCTGACATTACTGAGTTTAAATTACAAAACACGTAAATAAATAAAACTCTACATCTACATTTGAATAAAAGGTTCATAGATTATCTTTAAAAAAATCACTAAAAATAAAACTCATCTATAAGGGTATCTTCATATATAGATTTTTATTTTTTTTTTTGCAAGCTATATTTCTTTGCGAAGCCTGAGGAGTTGTTGGACTGTATGGTCTCTCGTTAGGCTAAACAAGTTGAGAGGCCATTGAAAACTTGTATGTGTTTCTGGTAATTGGATAGTTTCATAATTAAGCTTTATGTGAAGTCTAGTTGTGCTCACCATGAGCCTTCATTCTCCAGGTCAAAGGGAAAACCTAGATGTCTTAACACACTCAAATGTTAAGAGAAGTCTGTTTTGCAATATTGTCAAAGGAATTTCCATGACCAAAATAATGTAACTATGCAAAAGTTTTATGGCTTGATAAGAAATCCCTTGCCTGGATGTCTGGCAACATTATTTAAAACTAAAAATGATTCTCTCTTCTCAGAACTAATCTTCAGTATCTGAATGACTTATCTGACACTTGTCACACATCCATGCCCTACAGAGTTATATTTCCATTGTTTCCTTCCCACTTCTTTACTAGGTTATAAACTCATTGAAGATAAGAAAAACAACATTTAACAATAATTAGTATCTATTGAATGTTTCTATGTGTCAGACAATATTCTAAGCACTTGTATATGTTTTAATTAATTTAATCTTTATAATAACCCCGAGGCAGCTATTTTATAATTGTCTTTACTATAGATAGAAAATTGAGTCCCAGAAAAGTTTAGTGGCTTGACCTATGTCCCCAGTTCTAGTGAAGGGCAGAGCTAAGATTCATGCCCTTGAAGTATGACTCCAGATCCTGTACCCTTAGCCACTTTATTACTTGATCTCTTTAGATATCTCATCCTCTAGTGCATGATGATGGAAGGGGATCCAAAAAATACAAAATGACTGATTTATCAATAATTTTCCAAATGTTTTCATAATTGTATCAAGCTTTGATATATTTTTCTGTATTAGAGATAGAAGGCAGTTCTCATTACCGTAATATTCTTGGTAAGAGTTTTAAAAAGGAGCAGGGATTATTTCGGACACTGCATAAAAAGTTTCCTGCAGAAATCCCTTCTCGTTATCAGCACCCAACACTCCCAATGCCTAGGTTTTCATCAGGGTCAGATATGGAAACACATCCGACTCCTTGATTTGAGATTCATCTAGTACACTTTCCCTCCTCCAAATGTATCTATTTTCTTCCGAGGCAACATAGTAGATATAACTTTGGAAATCTTTCTTTTCACCTCATTTATAAATAGCAATTATTGGCCCATTGTAATAGAGCATATAACATGTCATGATCCTAATGTAAATATTGCTTTTATGCTGAATTTTCTGCACCACCCTTCTCTTCCACACTTCTCACTTTCCCTGGATGAAGAGATATTTTAGAGTGCCTTCCACTAAAAATTACCCCTTCTTTCTACACTTAACTTTTAATCAAGCTATAGAATGTTAAGTAGTTCAAAGTTTTGACTATGTCTTTGCTTTCTTAACCAAAACCTTCTTCTAATACCGAAAAACAGTATCTGTGCTAAATGCTTAAATAAATGGAAATATAGTCTTTACAAATCCCCCATACAAAAAAGAAAACTTGTGAAAAGAGATTCTATCATAGCCTCAGAATAAGATCAGCAAATAATTCTGCCTGTATTTACTTATATGAATTATCCTGTTAACCTGCAAACACGGTGGCACATTGTAAATTCCTGGAGGACAATGACAACCTAGTTGATAGTTGAGATAGTTGGTATACAAATATACACACACATGTGCAAATCTGAGTCATGTCTCTTTTGCATATCTACTTCACTACGTAGATAAAAGCTGATAAAAATGTGCTCACCAAAGGATAAAAAAAACTACATTTCTTACAACAGCATAAAATATAGCCTGATTGCTAAAACACATTTAAAGCATTATGTTAGTGTGCTTAAGTGATGTTTAATGGGACAGGGAAAATCCAACAGGGTCTTAAGACACACATAGGGTTTTTATAAGGGAAAATGAAATTGGAAAAGCATTTTATTTTGGAGATCCCATAATGAGGGGGAAAGAAAATGAGGAAAAAAGAAAGAAAAAAGGAAGATTAGAGGAGAGTGACTCCAAAGCCAGTGAGAAGTACAATGAGGGTGGCCACAGAATGTCAATGTCACACAATCTGAAAGCCATAGAGGAGAGAATGTGAAGTGAAGGGGACATGGCTCTATGTAGACTGATCACCTTCCCCTCAAATCTTCTGATCTTCTGATTTGTTTTGAAAAAAAAAAAAAAAAACAGAAATTCCGGATGAAATCTCCAGTTTAGTAAATATTATTAATGAATCTAATACTGTTTCCAACCCTTTGTTGGAAAACTGTATTATCCAAACAAAACATATGTCTGGGTTAGTTCTGATTTTAAGACCTCGAGTTTGCAATCTGAGCTGGAATGAGGGATATGATTTTAAAAATCTAAAATCATTTAAAACGTTGTAGCACGCCTTCCTAATGGCGATTAGTTGTAATTAAAAAGGATTTTCTGCCTTGCATGATCGGGGCCAGTGCTAGAAAACAATGTGCTGAGTTGTTGAAGAAAACATGAGGCTTGCTGCTCAAAATGTGGTCCGCGGACCACCATTTAGCATCATCAAGGAGTCCGTTAGAGATTCTGAATCTCAGGCCTCAGACCACACCCGGACTCCCTGCATCAGAATCTACATATTACTACACTGTCAGGTGATTCATATGCACATTATTGTTTGAGAAGCACTAGATTTAGGACACTTACTATACTAGTTTTTAAATAGCTCCTGCAAGACAAATTATGCAGCAAAAAGTCTGGGCGAATAGCAACATTTCCAAGAACTTTAGTGTTACTAGTGGAATATGGAACCGTAAAAGTTCACTCATACTGAAGCCTGAGCAGAACAGTTAACATGGTAATGTTGACATGTTTAGTAAGCGTTCACAGTGTTAAGTTCTTTACAAGAACATGATAAGCCAAATGCAAGGCTCAACACAGGTAGTGCATTTATTTGGCAATCAGTAAATTACTTTTTATAGTCGGTAAATGTTGAGTCCTGGACAACTGATAAAATTATTTGCTTTCATGTGTTTTTTTTTTTTTTTCAATATTGTGCTCAGTCACAAGTAGAAATTGAATAGAGTGACCTTTTGGTACTCTATAAAATTGACTGTATTTTCTAAGATTCTGTGGTTTCAATTACCATATATTTTTTTATATTGGGTCCACTGCCATTGCATTGGCCCTGGCATAACAATATCTTATCATTGGTTCTAATAATGCAGTTGGCAGCAGTACATACAGCTTGTTGTTACTGACATGTGTGAGCACGTGAGTGTTTCGTTCTTAACCAGAACTTCATCTCAAGGACAGGAGCCATGTGCAATTTACCCAAATCAAATCTCATCACTAAGTGGTTTGCAAAATGTGAATAATTTTTCTTCCGATGATGGAGATTGTGTTCTAGATTGCTAGCTGGATCTTGAATTTGTGAGATAGATAAGTCAATTAGTGGTTCCTCAGGTTATTAGCAACTTGATTGTCAGAGTGTTATGGGAACTTCTGAACTGCAGGAACTCAGTAGAAGCAATGAACCATGTGACTTTTTTTTTCCCAGAAGGATATTCAGGGAGCTTTTTTTCCCCACCCAAAGATATCTTGAAAATAAAATGAACAGTTATGAACACCTGTGAAGATAAGAGGTTTGAATTCTGCCACTGGAAAAATGCTCTGGAAAAGTTAGGGGCACTGAGGAGAGAGGGAACATGGGTTCAGATTTATTCTGCTGCATGTTTATGTGATCTTAGATGAATTTCTTAAACCCCTTTGGCCTCAATCTCTTTATCTGTAAAATGGTGCTATAATGACTATTTCAAAGCATTATTAAAAAGAAATAGCACATACCTAGTGCTTCAAAACAGTCCTAACGAGAGTGCAAGGACTCAAAGACTATTATTCTCTTTTATTTGTTCAACCTAGATATTTTTCTCCCCTTGCCCTTTACCTTGAAATAAGTTCAATTTTAGAGAAAACTTATTGTTTTCAAGATTAAAGATTCAATCATTAAAAAGCATGTAGCCATTGTATTATCTGCTAGAAAGAGGCTATATCTTGCTGTCATGTTTGTACTTTACAGAAGTTGACAGTTTCTGCCAAAACAGAAGTTTACTTTCTAGTTCCCTGGTAGATAGCAGTTTGATTTTATATGGCCTTTATAGCCATAATACTCTGATCACTGTCACCGAATTTCAAAGAAAACTCTTGCCATTTCATCCAATGCTTTATTATTGCTGTAGCTTTTAAAGGAAATCTTGGCAATGTTTCAGAAGGGAGAGCAGTTGAGAATTGTTTGTAGTGATTAAAACTTTACTTCATATTTCAAAGGTACTAATTGTTTTCTGAAGCCCATGGCCCAAATGAAGAGTATAATATGAAAAGAATATTTTGTTTCCAACTAAAAGTGTTGATAAAATTATGGACTTTTTCATTCTCTTCATTCTCTTTTCTTTAATTTCCATTTTTTATACTTTTATTTTTTAGTCTGTTTTTTTATTCAACATTTAAATAATTATATTATATACCAATGACTACTGGACAGTTAGGATGCTGTAAATATCATGAGGACAGGAATTGTGTCTGTTAGAACCTCTGTTATGAGCCTGAGACACCTAACCATCCAAAAAAGTTTTTCTAAATTTACAAATGAATGAAAGAATGAATAAATGATGCCAAATAAAACATGGCCATGAACTTCAAGTAACTTGAATATGTACTGAGCCTTCTTTCTTCTTCTTCTTTTTAAAAAAGATATTGTAAAGGACTCAAGTAATTAATATCTGCCGTATTTATTGAAGACTCTATTTTATCTGGTCATACTTTTAAGTAAAATGAATGAATGAATTTCTCTTCTTATTATCTTCAAATATAATAAACTTTCTCCCCCTCATTTATATCCCCTGTTTATATTTCCTATGACCCAGTGGTACTTGATATTTTTGCCCTAGTTCAGCTATTTCAATTTGAATATCTGTAAGCATTGCCAGTTACTAAACCCAATATATTTTGTAAGTTGAAAGACTATTTAATCAGTGGAAAAATTGTGAAACAACTCATCTTAGGTAACATATTAAATTCTCATTACATAGGGTTTCTTAGAATTTCTTCTATAGTTTTGTTCTTTTATTGACAAGAAAACATTTTTTAAATGATTTTTAAACACCAACATCATTAGAGAAATAGGAATTTTTATAATTAGGACTATATATACACATACACATATATGTGTGTGTGTATATATAGATATAGTAATAAAATAATTAGGAAATAATTATATGGTGTGTTATGGAGCCCTTTATGCCTAATACCTAATTTAGTCCCTACCACAATGGTGCAAAGCAGGTATCTACCTCCATTTTATAGTTGATAGCATTTGGGATCCAAATGGCTTTTCCAAGGATGAAGATGAGTACGTTTCAGAATTAGAACTTGAACCCCATTCTTCTAAGGCCAAACCTCATGACTACTACTTTGAAAATAATTCACAGCAGGCATGGTATCAACAGAAACAGGAGCAAACTGAGAAACTTTGGGTTAATATTTAAAGAATATTGAACTACTAAATGCTCTTTCAGGGACAGAGTGAGCATCAACTGACGCTGTCATGGCACAGAACTCTTTTGCTGTCAATTGCTAAAGCCCGAGGCTTTCGTATTATTCCTGGAGGTGGAAGGCTCTCCCCCAGGGCCACCTTCAGCTGATGGCATCAGTTGTTTTACCCCTGAGCACATTACAGCTGGCTGACATCATCACAGCAAACAGACATGGAAAGTTTGTCTACAGCCGCTGACGCCACCAGGGCAATCAGGACTCCTGGGAGAAGGCACAAATGGTTTCTCTTCTCCTTCCATGGCCTTGCGGTAGAGTCTTAAACAAATTCTGTCATTGCTTTTATGCAGATTATTATAATTTGCTTGAATTGTGAAGTGTTGTAAGGAAAAAATTAAGTATCCAACTGAATTAGTGTAGAACAACTTTAGTAAATATTGTTTGATTTTTATCTGAGGTGCATGTATCTTTAGCACTACATTTTTATGTAATGCTTCCTTACTCTTTCTCAGAACACATAGATATTACGCTGTTTTTATTTACAGTTACCTTAAGCAGATAACCATTATCTGCTGCCATTTTACATATGAGAAAATTAAGGCCCAAGGAAGGCAGATTCTATGCCAGGGCCACCAAGCAGAATGGACCTGGACTGACCTTGATTGATTATTTAATCACATTTAAGCTTTTTCTTTTGTCTTTTTTTATCACACACTAAACATGCTTTTTATTTTTATAATTATATACATACAAAAATGCTCATTACAGGAAGATTAGAAAAAAGACAAATTAAAGTCATCTGAAGTTTCATGTTCTCCTAATATTTTGGTGTTTATCCTTTGAGATGTTTCCCAATATACACACATAGGTGATAGGGTGAACAAGTGAAATTTGCTAACTTTCTTGATTGATTTAATAATATCTAATGAGTATGTTTTATTTAAATGATATACATCTATATTATCATTTTCATGGATGTAGCATATCTATGTGTGGGTTTTCCTGGGTGCCTTTTTACTTCTAAACCCAAGCTTTCATAGCTACCAGTTTATGGTCAGAAGCTATTCTCATGTAATCTGTGATAGTGTTTTTTAAAAAGGGATCCAATCTGATAGCAGCAGTCATAGTTATGAGGCTCTTGTCTGGTGAGTGTCCATATACTAAAGAGATCTATCTGTTCAATGGACTTATCCATACAGAAGAAGGGTATAGTACTGGAGAACTAGGACCCAGGAAAGACAGCCCCGCTAGTAAAGGGGCCAGACTTTATATACACTGGATGAAGGTAAAGCATCTACATTCTCTAGAAAAAGTGAGGGATTCAGGGCATCTCGATATAGGATACTTGATATGGTCTGCACTATAGGAAAGTCTTCTCTGTCTCAGCCCATGAAATAGATCATAGCAAATATCTTCATCCTTCGAAGGCTCTGCTATTCGGTCTTTTATAGGAGAAATTCTCAGCCCTGGTTCCCATTAGATTCTCACCAGGGGAGATTTTTAAAATACTAACTTCTACCCCCAAAGATACTGACTTAATTGCTCTGGGGAGGAAGAGCAACATAAATATTTTTTTAAATGCTCATGTGATTCTAATACATAGCCAAAGTTGAGATTCATGGTTTTGCAGGCATCTTTCACTTTGTATGAAAGATGGTTGGCAGGAAACTTTTTCTTGAGTCAGGTTTTTGTACTAGGAATTATATTTTCCACAGTTTCAGAGATTTAAATGTTTCTAAGTTATCCCAATATTGAATCTTTTTGAAGAAAAATAATCATGTCCTGCTTTCATAAATAAATATGATTTTAAAAAAGATCTGGCTTTCCTTAAATAAAAGTCGAATTCTTATTGCTTTATACATTCATTTATTCTTCACAGTAATTTATTTTGTCAATCATCTGTACTCCCACACTAGAATAAGCTTGGTGAGGGCAGGGATTTTTAACTGTTTTGTATATTGTTATATTTTCAGTGTCAAGAATGCCTGGTACATAATACGTACTCAATAAATACTTATTAACATTTTTTGAGACTCAGTTTGACATGCAAATCATGATTCATATTCCTAAGAAGCTTATGATCTATTGAGAAGTACAGATGTGGAACTTAATTACAGTCTAGTATTTCTATAAAGGTCTACTCTGGCAATTTCCCATTTACAATATTTTAAGCAATGTTGAAACTTCAAAAAGAAAGTGTAAGAAAAATCTTCTTTGCTATTACGTTTTTTCCTCCTGGAAAGTAACATGATATAGTAGAAAAATTAAGAAGCCCATAGGCTCCAAACAAATACAGATTTTGATCAGTTGCTAACTGACCTGGAGAAAGTCTGTTTAACCCTTTGAGTGTCAGTCTTCTCATCTCTAAGATCATACAGTTGAATGAGTGGACTCTTCTTAGCTCTTACTTTTAATATTTCTGTTATACATCCTACCATTATGTTAGCCTATTTTTAACTGACTTGCTTTTTCCTTTTGTCATTCTATAATTCTTGAATTTTTATTCAGTTTGGTTTGTACTTTTGTCATTTCCTATTTTGTTACTGGCACATTCACTTTTTAATCCAGTTACCAAGGTCACTTTAAAAAATGTGTTAGTAGCCACTTTGTCTAAACACATGTCAAACGCTACCCTACTGTGCATGCTCATCACATATGCACAAAAATCACTAATAATTCTGAATGATTCTGCATCTAGAACCGATTTAGTGTACTTAAAGATTCTACACAAGGGGTAACTCAGTCTGGCATTAAAAGAAGCTCAGTCTCTAAGTCCTAGGAGATTACAGACTTACTCAGTTGCTTTGCAAACCTAAATGCATGTGGAATACTTAGATGCGAAGTCCCTGAGAAGATGAATTCTTTATATTGTATTTATTTGTCAAGTATTTATTGACAACCTACTACTACACTCTAGTGGAAAACAAAATTTGCTAAGACCCAATCCCGGCCTCTAAATGGCTCGTATTCTCTTGGCGGAAGGACCAGGAGTGGCAGAGAGAATTACCAGGAAGCAAGCACACTTTGATTTCCTTCACTTTAGATGGCCCCACAAAAAAGACAGCCTTGCCTCTGAATAGCTTCTAGTGACCTTGAGACAAATTTGCTCTCATTTTAATGCTATTGCCAGAATATTGCAGTAACCAGATCATTTGACATCCTCAACCTTAATATACCATACAGATTCAGGTACCAAGTATCCACAGCTGCACAGTTTGCACATATACCTCGTGGTGCTAAGTCTTTATGAACAAATAGCATTGGCCTCGTGAAGATGCCTTCTAAGCACTTCATTTGGGCAGAAAATGTACTATCTTATAGAGCATTTATTGATACTAATGGCGAATTATAAAACATTTCTTACTGAGTCAGTCTGAAAAATATTGCTTATGTTCAGGGTTAATATCTGCTAATTTGCAACAATAAAACTTTATGAGTCATTTACAGGAGGCCTCCTTTCTGAAGTCCTGGTGCTACTGTGCTCATCGGTTAATGCTCATGTGTAACGTTTGTTAAATATTTTAAAGATCACCATCTTCCCACTTAAACTGATATGTAAACTATGAAAATTTGTCTTACTTATTCCAAGTTCTCACCTCAGGGCCTTTGTACTTACTCTTTTCTCTGTCTAGAACATTTCTTTTTCAGTTATTATGACTTGCTACTTCAAATGCTATCGTCTATCTATCTATCTATCTACGCACATATGTATATATATATATACACACACACACACACACACACACACACACATACTCTATTTTCTCTCTCATATATATGTGTATATATACATGTATTCCAAATATATCTTTTCTCTCTCCACACACACACACACACACACACACCTATCTGTATATAGATTTATAAATTTTTTTGGAATGGGATCATTAGTTTATTGCCTATCTTCTCTCTACCAAGCTAAAATTAAGTTCCTAGAAAACAGATTATAGCACATAGTAAAACAGTTTATAGCACATAGTAGGCAGTAAACGTGTGTGAGTAATATATATATATATATATGTATATATATATATATATATGCAATAAATGTGGTACAGTTCTGCATGTGTGTGTGGGAGTGGAAGGTGTGTCAGGTGTAGACATCAGAGTTCAGCTCGGTATGGATTTCAGGTGGTCATTCCATGCTATAAGCATGCAAGTAGCTAGTGATTATAGCAAACTGCTTCCTTTTATTTCAACATATCAACCCTAACAAGTAACAGGTAGGCAATGACCTTTATACAATTTGTAAGAATTTCTGAATATCCATGTATTTAATAATTTTAATACTATACTTAAAATCTCTATGTCATGTCAGCTTCCCTTATAAAGGAAAGAATATTCTCTTTCCTCTTAATTTGTTTATATTCCATCCTTATCTCAAAGTCTACTTTAAATGGTTCCTCTATTATGGGGTTTTTCTCAACAAATTCATATTTTGTTTCACTTATTTTGAACTCTCTAGTACATGAGGACATTAGTATAATAGTGATAATATTAATAAGAGCAAATATAGCTCTTGCTACATATCAGGCATTGTTCTATACTATATTTGTATAAATTAGCTCAGTTGATTCTCAAAATAACCCTACAGTATAAGTCTTATTATTATAATATACTTCTCAGGCAAAAAACCTGAGACACAGAGAGGTTAGGTAAGTTGCTGAAGGTCACACAGCTTATAAGTGATGAATTTGGATTCCAAACTCAGGCAGTCTAACTTCAGAATCTATATTTTACCTCGCTAATTCTTTCATAGAAACAAAAACAAACTCTTATAAGGCTTTTAAGCCCTTTTTGAGCTACAAAATAATCTTTAAAAATCTAGAAATGTTTAAGAACTCTGTGAAAGTATATAGAAGAAAATCCTCATGGACCATTTAACATGGTCTATGTAATCAAGTAGACTGCAAAACTAAAATTTTATGATAGTGGTGATGGTCAGAAAATGTTGAAGAAAGAGGAGGATGATTGACAATAGAAAGAATTAAATGCTATATGACTAACCAAAAAGAAATTTAGGAAGTAAATAAACAGTAAGCTGTAATCAACAAGGAATCTTAGACCATGAAACATCTAAGCACATTAATGTAAAATATTGGGAATAAGAATTCACACAGAATAAATTAAAAATATGTTATTAATAACTATTAAGAGCTGCTAGAACTTCATGTGTTAGAGGCAATAAATCCAGCATACATGGAATCGTAAATTCTAACTTGACTTATACACTATTCGACAGCCACAAAACAGCAACTTACCCAAATTTGCATTATTATCAGAATGACTTGGTGTGTTTATTAAGTCTTCAGAATCCTGAACTGCTTCTCTAGCAATCAGTTCTTGACTAGGAGCAGTTTCCCTTCTGGCAAATATTTGGCCATATGTGGAGGTGTTTTTGGTTGTCATTGTTGTGAGGTGGTAGGGGGTGCTACTGGCATCTAATGGGTAGAAGCCAGGGATGCTGTGAAATATCTTAAAATGCACAGGACATATCCCTACAACAATGATTCATCTGGCTCAAAAATTCAGTATTGCAAAATTAAGAAACTCTGATTTGGAGATTTTGATTTTGTGTCTGCTATGGGGCCCAGAAATGGGTATTTCTATCCAAAGATCTAGGTTATTCTTATAAAGGCTTTAGGAGCTTGAAGATACCAGTATGAGCTGGATTTGTTGAAAAACATCCCATTGAAGAGGGAACACCTAAAGTAGGCTTTGAGGTAGGGATGTAAAGAAAACAAATGAAAGGGAAAGGGAAGAACATTCTACTAGAACAAATCACTCTCAGTAGGGTTCAAGACAGGCTACACAGTAACACCGGGCTGGCAATAAACAGTGAGAAACAATCTAAAGGCAACCCCCACTTTCTACATGAAAGACCAACTCTATGGAATGGAAGTGCATTTCCCTGTCTTAGTCCTTATCTGTCGTAATTAACTTTCTGATATACTTTTCTGATTCATTTTGTATCCTCCCATAAGAACATAGATTAGGGTAGCTCATGTTTATGCCTATTTTTGTTTTAATAATTTCTTTCACAAAATTCCAACATATAAAGAGAGTGAGAACAAGGTTTATCAGATGCATCATCTCTAACTCTACCTTACTCATTAGCTGTATGAGTTTTGTACTAATAATAGTATTATGGGTGCTTTAAATGAAATTGTACTTGTAAGGAAAGTAACTCACCACCAGGTACATAGGAAGCACTCAGTAAATATTAGCTGCTATTTACTATTATTTTTTAATTAAAGTAACATTTATCTGTCATAATATTTATGTCACTATTTAAATGAATAGGAAAAAAGTGAATTTGGGATTTAAGATAATTGGTATCTTATATCAAACTTTGTATTTTGTTTTGATTGGAGAGGATTGAGAAAATTCAGCTTTATAGAAATGAGTATTTCTAAATGGCCCCAGGTTTTAAACTTTTTACCCTCACGTCTCAAGACATGACACAAAATGATTCATATGGCAGGTTAATGTGGTGGTGGCCTCTACTGTTTAAGTTAAGATAACACATTTGACTGTGCATGTTGTTTTCTAAATACAAATTCATTATGTTGGTATATGAGTTCAATTATGGAAATACAGAAAAGATATGCCACAATATTTATAGGCAGTTCTTATGTTAACTAGACTGAGTCCAGGGTTCCATGGAACACAGCTTGGAAAAAACCCTCTGGCTAAGACTAGCATATATTTCTAGCTTGTAGATGAGTGCGTTATGCAGTACGGAGTGAAGAAGTTCACTCCAGTCCAGATAGAGTGCATCTATGGTTTTCTTGATTGGGGAGCCTGATGCATGGATAGAGATAGTAAGTTAGCCTGGAATGGTCTTTTCATCATAAATCATCTTGGCTCTTTCAAGATATTTGCAAATTAATTATTTGATGATGCATTCTTTTGTCCTCCAAAACACTAGAGTTGGAGTGAGTAAATCTGCATTTACAAGACACATCTGAACCCCTTCCTTTATAAAAGATGGACAGTTCGTTGTCTCTTACAGATTCAGTGCTTTGGAACTAACTTCAGAATTATCTCCTTTGTAGTTGTTGCTGTTCATATTTACTTCTTTTCCAGTAATACATTGGCTGCTTGCCTGGCCTATAGCTGGTATATGAGAAACACATTTTAGCTAATTTTAAGTCATAGCCTAAGATAAACATTATTAATAAGATACATCTCCTGCAGATGGAAAGAGATGAGATGTACAGAGCAAACAGCGATGACAACAACAAAAGGAAAATAAAAAGTCAAATTAGATTCTTAGGACTGGTTAGACTTTCCCCATTATTTTTATTAAGCAACTACTACATGCCAGGTGTCTTAATAGTGATCAGACAGGCCTCAAAGACCTTCTCTTTTAGGTAGACCATGAACAAGATAAATCAGGAAAAAATACATATTGAGTAATATAAATCAACGTCAAAGGAAAAAATAAACCAGGAAGATGGATAGAATGTGTCTGGAGTAATTGGGAAGGTCTCACTAGGTACATGACATTTGAGTAAATGAGTGGATAAAAGGGCAAGGCATGTGGCCATCGTCAGAAGAGCCTTCCAGTAAGGGAAAGCGGCAGGTGCAAAAACCTTAGGGCAGGAGAATGCAGGAGAATGCCTGACATTTTTGTCAAGAGAATGCCTGAAATTTTTGTGGACTAGTGAAGAGGTCAGAATGATTTGAAGGGATTCGGATGGATAAATGGGGGTGTTGACAGGGTCAGATGATGTGAGTCTCATATAGAACAACCAACCATACATCTCAGCCTACAATAGTCCCAGTTAAGGCCCGAGTGGTTGATTATGTATAATACCCCCTCTCAGAAGCACTTGGCTTGGAAGATACATTTTATGATGAGCCTAAGCTCATAGATCACTCTGAGGAGTTTGATTTTACTCTTAGAGATATGGGAAGCCACAGAGAGTTAGGTCATAAGAGGACCAAGGTATGACTTAGGTTTCATCAGGATCACTTAGTCTTCTGCATTGAGAATGGACTGTTGGGATGGATGGCAAGTGGCAAGGGTGAAAATAGGGAAGCCAGTTGGAAACCTACAGGATTATCATTCTGTCATGCATAATGTAGTCAGAGCTGGGTTATTTCACTTGAGGCCACGTAGCTAGCATGTGGTGAAAATGGGGCTGGGATCAATCCTCCTGACTTCCTGTCTGGTGTTCTTTTCTCAGTGCCCAGTTTCTCTCTTAGTTTAAACCTGTGGACATATTTTGAGAAATAAACAGAAAATACCCCAACCCCCTTGTCTCTGAAAAAGCTCATTTTGAGTGCATCAGCCAGGATTTTCTTAGGCCTTTCTCTGGAACCTCTGTTTTTATACTTTCAGCTCATGTAACCTCTGCAGAGTAATACACTCCTCATGTTCACTACATGCTTATTAACTCATGAGTGTGTGATATATGCTAATAAGTTAGAATGGAGTCTAAGTACAGATGTGAACGTACATTTAGGCCTACTTAAATAGGAGGATAAATATTAACAGGAATTAAATAGACTCTCATAGGTCTAAATATATCTGTGCATATATTTATTTTCCCTTGATTCTTATTTTATTTTTGTGGGGATTATCTTTAGTTTTTGATCATTGTTTTCCTCAGAGCAGGTAACTGGAAAGAAAATACACATGTCAATTATACACTCATATAGTTAGCTACAGTGAATACGTGAGGCTGCACTTAAGAGATTGAGATATATATGTGCATACATCCTGTTTTAAATATGTTCACTTTATTTGAAAACTTATGTGTGTTTAGGGGATAAGGTATATTATGTATAGGTACATTTACATATATGATATTTTAAGTAGCCTATTTGTCCATAAGGAGTTACCCAGATAGTGAAGTTAAATTCTGTATTCTTTCTACTAGCCCATACATCACTACAACCTTAAATTCCAGTAATTTTGGCATCCCATAGGGCAAATACTTGTCAGATAATGTGCTTATCTTATCTCTCCTGGGAATAAAATAGGGGAATAAGCTAGTTCTCAGGGCATTTGTAAGAAATGAATAGATACAAAAGTATTTTAATAAGAAATGTGTGATGTAAGGTGGTCTTTTTCATCTTATTTTTCTGTTGTATATATATATGCTTGAGATTTATTAAGCCATTTTTTTTCTACCTTCAAGTGCTCATCTCTTTTTAAAAACTCTTTATTCCATATGCTAAACAAAAAGCTAGTGGAGTATTTTGGGAACTCTTCTTATTGAATGGGGTAAAAGTTGGCAACTTATAAGAAGTGCCATGTAGGGATTCTGCCCATTTCTTTTGGGGCGTGCAAAGGTAGGCAGACACATTGTTGGTGCCCATGCCTGGGTTTAAGAGAAGCAAGAAAAAACAAAACAAAACACAGTGGATTATAGAGCATTCAAGGAGAGAAAAGAAGAAAGGGGAAGAAAGAGAGAGTTGTTTACAAGTGAGTATTCAAAACATTTAACAATCTTTTCAACAAAGGCTCAGACCACTGATTGGACATGTAAAATAAACAATCAGTGAAGTGATAGCTATCCTGATTTAAATGGTTTAAAGAAAAAAAAGCTAAAAACCTAACATTCTATTTTAGTAGTATAGTCCGTATTACTTTTTATTTCATTTCAGAAAAAAAAAACATTTTTTATTTTAAATTTAGCTTCTTATAAATCTTGACTCAAACTTTATATATCAAAAGCAAATTTATACATGCAAAAGTTTTTTGCCTTTTTTTGTGCATGAAACTGAGGTATATAACTTTATGTGTGGACACATTCAGGAAAGAGACTTGTATGATCAATTGCATTCCTTACTTGAACCCCTGAATTTATCATAAAAGTCACTTTCTTATTTATTTATTTTAATTTCTGGTGGGGTCTAGTGGAACAAATAATCCAAAATAATAGACAATCCAAAAAGGCATTTATATTTGGCTTCAGAATGCATTACCAGATGTTACTTTAGCAAATTTCTCTTCCAAATTAGGCCTCACTTGAAGTAGAAGTTAATTTAGTCTTTCATTAGCTTCTTCCAAATCAGCCGGATGCAGCAAGGAGTTAGCCCAAGGCATGCTGGGTAGTTGGAAAGAAGCTGGCCCAGTGCAAGAAGTCAGTGGTAGATCATGCTCAAAGAATGAAATTCAAATTCCGGTAATCAAGATGGGCATATACATGGCATATACACTGAAAATGTTTATTGAGTATCTTCTTGAAGAATTCTAAGGCCTTTATCAACTCTTTATCTTCCTCTTAATCAGGAGTGCAGAAAAAAAAATCTGTAAAAGAGATTAGGCAGATAATAACTTGAAATTCTATAGAGAATATAAAAGAGGTTCAGAGAGGTTAAGTGACCTCTCACACAGATTAATCTCTGAGTAAACACTACCTAAGATACTGAAACTGATTAATGAATGATAAGAAGACCCCACTGTTTCCTTCTTATTGATGATTTGAATAATGAGGAAGCAAGAATTCTCCTGGCCTAATTCACATTAAGAGAGCTAAGATAATGAAGCCGTGATTAAATGGCTATTAAACTATTTTTATCAAACAGAGATCAAGCAAGTGTGAGAATCTAGGGACGCAGAGCGTAATTGCAATTCCACAAGATATAGAAAACATTACTGTCGTAAGCAGGGCACGGTCCTTTCGTAATAGCCTGCATTTAGAAATCTTGGGGATACCACATGCAGTTTTCACTCTGGGTTTCTCCTTTCAAGTGTCTGTTACCATTTCAAAGCCCCTCATCTCCTACTTAATTTAGTGGATTTATTCATTCTGTGTGCAGTGGGATGCGTGGAATGCACTGTCTGCCCCAGGATGGGTAACCAGTTGGAATATCCTAGTGGCAAAGGCAGAGGGCCCAGATATTACACACTAGATTCCAAATTTTAATTTTGAGGTAACTCTGGGTACTGAAGAGGCAGAATTTACCTTCCTTCAACTATGCCTTTTGAATTATAGCACAATTAGTACAGATCATATGGGGACCCAGCAGTCCCAAAAGGCAGTCATGAGCCTTCTGATTCTGTTGACTATTCCGAACTCTCATTTATTAAGGACAGGGCATTGCTCTGGAATTGTTGCACATTCTAAATTTTGAGTTGTTCGTATACATGCATGCGTCTCATTGTCACTAAAAATTTTTTACGCCTTGAGTGAGTTTTTGTCAATGTGCCTTCTTTATTCTTGGGAGCCCTTAGAGAAAGAAAAGTTATAGTCACAAGGATCTTTATTTAGGTCGGAAGAATAGCTGTGGATTTGCACAGAGTAGTGAGAGCCAAGGTTGCAGCCCTCCTTGGGAAGGGCTGCTTGATAATCATAGAGCCCAAGGGTGCCCCTTGGCCTGGTTTCTACCTTCACTCGTACCCCTGTGCTACCCGCTGCAAGGCTGAGCCCCGTTTGCATAGCAATAGATCGCTACCCAATTGGTGACCCACTCTCTCTTTCTCTCCTCACTGCTTTTCTTTTTAACCTTACTTAAAGCTAATAAGTATATTTTTGTAAAAACGGTTGTTTCAAAAGTCTAGAAAGCAGTATCAGAGCCATGTCTTTGAAAGGTTATCTTGTCATGTCACTGACTAATGTGTCTCCATGTCCTGTCACCTGTGAACAGACATGTGTTACTAGGCCAGTGTGCTTCCTCTGCAGTGACTTTGATTTATTTGCTCTGTAAATTGGGACCGAAGCAATAATGGAAAGTGACATTAATTGTTTAACACAGTCCTTTTGGTCGTATCCATTGCCTTCTCTGGGGGGCCTTTGATTGTTGAAACTCATGGTAAACTAATTGAAATTGCCACACGAGGGGAAGTGTCCACTCAGGTTTATGTATAAGGATATCTGTTGAGCTTCAACACAGAAGTGTCATTGGTAAATATTAAACTTTCTCCACCATCTTCTATTATTAAAGAAAACACACAAAATTTAAAATAATAACATTCTTTTCTTCCTTAATTTAAAAACAGCTTTTTGAAAATAATTGGTCTAGGAGCCCCTCTTGGAGTCAACTGCATATAGGGAGGATAATTAAAAGTTTTAAATCATTTTTAATGGACACTGACTATAGATAATGATTATAGTCCAAATGGTCCATACAAGTCGAATAACAGCCTGCTTTACCCACAGACCCCAACACACACGTGTGCACATATCCACACACTCACTCACGTTCACACACATACACAAACACAGAGACAATCTTCCATCCAATAACGCCCCTCCTCACATTTTGGTTCCAGTAAAGAGGAGAATTAAGAGAGTTAGTGGTTTACTCAGATCTTGTAAATTAATTATTATCAGGTTCCAATATTTTTGCCATTGTATTTGGTTTAGATTTGCTCAGGTTTATTAAAGAAATTGAGGGAAAAAACTAGTTAATTTAAGTGTTCTTTGTCATTTTTACTTGACTGGAATTATTACAGTTTGTTTACACTAGGGATGAAACTAAGGCGCTATTGTGTTATGTGATTGAAAGCAAATAGAGGCTTGTAGTATTGCTGAGAATCCAAACACGAAATTTAAATCGGGGTAAACAAAATTGCTCATTTACTGGTAAACATCCTTAACTAACATTCTTGAGCTATTTTTAAACTTGAAATAAGCCTTTATGAAAATTGGGATACCTGGAAAAAAGTGCAGTTTACTGAAAGAGTGTGTGTGTGTGCTTGAGATATTTCAAATTTCTAATAGATAACATGGAGATACTTATATTAATATAAATTTTATTATTTGGGAGATTTTAAAAATCATTTATATTTAATTTAATTATAATTTTTATTCAGAATAGTTTAATAACCTGACTTGTTTTTTTGGTATGTGAGGGAATCTAATTAAAAGAAAAAGATATTGGAATCTTTGGATACCAAATTATAATCCTTGACAGCATATAAAAAAAAAATCATTTCAGTAGCTTTATTATTAAAATTACATGGACATTGTCCAGAAGAATTGAGGGGAAGAGAGGGACACCAGTAAGGTTTTGTGAGTGAACTGAGCAATTTGAATTTTAAGGAATTGGTCAGTTTAGGGAAGGAAGTGGTACCATTTTGAAGTTAATGTTTTTTTCCTTCTGATTAGGATTTACCTTCCACGTCAGTCTTAAAAATTTACGCATTGTCACTCCATTCTGTGTGCCTCAAACCATTTGACTCACAATGTCAGTTCCAGGGATGTTAGGGAGATGCAGTATGCAATTGTTAACAAATGCCCAGTAAAGCCCTCTGTGAGTAGCAAACAGCTCTTCTTGGCTTCTTAAATCCGAAAGAGAAAGAAATCTGTAGTTTTCCTCCTGGAATAGAGGCTGATCAGTGATGAGGGAAAACAATTTTTATGTGGAAATAGAATGCATACGTGATAAAGGCCTGCCTAATTTCTCTAGTAATACAATTTGATTTTCTGATTAGCTGTCTTATTCTGTGATTCTTGTAATTTTGTCAGGTCAATTAACTGGAGTTCAGTCCTAGAGAGAAAGGAAGTGTGGGCACTGCTAGGTTCATTAGATGTCAGCAGCTTAGGTGCATTTCGTAATAGAATCTGTGTGGGATAATTTAGCCATTGTTAATGCCATAGTGTACCGAACTTTAAAAAAAGACATGTGAAACAGGTCATTGGACAAAGAATGCGAAGTGCTAAAAGAAGGAAAATAAAGCGCTATACACAACAATTTTCTAGGAAATAAATGCAGATCAATGAATTATTCAGCAAGTAATTGATGACTATGCTGTGTGCCCAGCATTGGTCACCCAGGTGCATAAAATATAGCACATTGCCCAATAAGCAAGATGCATAAGCTACAGTTTGGAAGATCTTGAAAGTTTTTGTACAGACTACTGAAATAAATAATATCTTGTACAGTAAATTGTTTACAGGTTCTTCTCTTCCACTGGAGTATTATTGGAGGGGCAGAGTTTTGTCTTATTTCTCTTTGTACCTTTAACACCTAGCATGGCCTTAACATAGAGTAGGTGTTCAAAAATATTTGTGGAATGAATAAGTGAAGATTAGCTTTCCAAGTATGTGTTGGTGACAATGAGTGTGGGAGGTGGGAAAATGAGTTAGAGTATGTTTGCAAGAGTCCCTGTTAGAAGTGACGTTGAACTGGAATAGTGCCCTTGGCCATGAGAAATGAATATATTTAATAGACATTACAAAGTAAACCTCTAAGTAGTGACTAACCAGATAAGGGCTACTCAAGGTAGTCCCAGAGTTAAGGTCTGAAGAATTGGTACTCAAACATGAGAAGTCAAGAGAAATAGCAGTATTGTCATCAGGGTTCTTGAAGTCTGGATTTTGAAGATGAGGGAGCTATTATCAAGTATAAATATCCAGTAGGCAGTTATAGATTTATGACTAAAGTTGAGAGAGCTGTCAGAGAGATAAATAAATGACTATAGAGTGTTTGGTGATAAAATTATAATTGAAACCATGAAAGTATATAGTTTCTCTTAGTATAGTTTGTTTCCAGTAGTATTCAAATACGAGGGTTCTAACATTTTGCCAGTTATGCTGCATAGGAGATTGAAACACTGTATGTGAAGATGAAATAGATGATAGTTAAAATCTTCTCAAGTCCTTAGATTCTCTAAATCATCTCTTTTAGTTGGGGAAACAAGACAAATATGTGGAAAATGACTGTGAACAAGATAGAATCATATACAACAATTTTATGCACTGACATAAATTGCTGAATTGGATAGCTCAGCAATCAGAGATTGGTACAGTAGAGATATTAATTGATTGTGTGTTTCAGACCAAAAGTGAAATTTGGAGTTTGAGAGAGACGTGATTTTGTATTCTGGCATGGACACCCAGAATTTCACGTACAGTTTACTCATTTGGCTAAACATGTCCGATCTACACTGATTAATAGTATTGCCCATCTCCCAGTGTCAACTCACTCACATCTTCGTCTGTTTTTCTGTTTCTGCAGAAGATAGATGAAGAGAATGAGGCGAACTTGCTAGCAGTCCTCACAGAGACACTGGACAGTCTCCCTGTGGATGAAGACGGATTGCCCTCATTTGACGCACTGACAGATGGAGATGTGACCACTGAGAATGAGGCTAGTCCTTCCTCCATGCCTGACGGCACCCCTCCGCCTCAGGAGGCAGAAGAGCCGTCTCTAGTAAGAACCCTTCCTACTGTTTAACAGGAATTGGAGTTGCCTCTGGCTACCCGCTGCATGGGTATGATGTAGTAACAATAAGGTCTGGATTTTTTATTTAGACTGATGCCAAAACAAGCCCCAAGCACACTTGGAGTTGCAGACTCTGTGATCCTATGCTTAAAAATATTGATAATACAGTCTCTCTGTGATCTTACTGCATTTTTTTAAACTATCTTTTGTGTGTATATGTGTGTACTTTTATATCTTAGTATTATTTATGTTCACGGTAGCAATTTGGAAAATGTAGGCAACCAAAAAATATAGACTAAAAATTCACCTGTAATTTCAAATAACCTCAAATATGCAAAATGATTGAACTCTACTCTTTTATTAAGATATAGCATCAGTACGATTGTGAATTTTAAATGCATTCACTATTTTTAATGGCTGCATAGTATTTTATTATTTGAAGATGTCCTCATTAATTAAATACTCCCTATGGTTGGATATTTAGTCATTTTCTCCTATTTTTTACTGTCATAAATTGTATAATAACTGACATTTATAGTTTTATTCTTATGAATACAATTCTAGAAATAAAATGTAGATTAAGGAGTATATAATATTTTAAGTCTTTGAACCCATAATTGTTATGAAGATTGAAAAATAATAGCACATTTGCAACCTAAGGTTCCTAAATTTATTATAGACAATGAAGGGTGAGTTTGTTGGTAGTAAAGAGTGAATTTTCTTTTCGGTGCAGTGGTTGACCGGAATTTTATTAGTTCTAAGACACAGTTTTACCTTCTCATCTGTGGTAGCCATTTGTCATTTGCAATAAATCTGATGTAAGAGCATACAATGTAAATTAGGAAATGCCATCCTCCAAACTTTAATAATGTCCTTGACGTGCCATTTAGAAGCTGTTTCTCTCCCATCTCTAAATTTGTAAATGTTAAAAGCACTCCTTGTAATCATAGGGAGGCTCTACTTTTTTCTCCTGCCTTTTGAAATGTCTGATCTAGAATAAACTATCTCATGAGTAATTGTCACTTATTCCCCAATATCTTTATTTGTCGGTATGGCAGTCTAGGACTCTGATTGCTTTACATGGACACCAGGTGATTTTTATCCACACACTTTGTTCAGCTGGGAGGCATTGTTGACCTAGAGTCATACTGAGTAAGTGTCTAATCAGGGAGGTCCTGAAAGGTCCTCGAGTCAAATGAAGAAACAGAGGTCCAGAGACAGTAAATACTTTGCTTGAGCCAGAGCCCACGTCTGACCCTATTTACAAATCCTCTTCAGTGACAGCCACTCTTTTATCCCAAATATTCTTTGAATCGGTAAAGTTTTATACTTAGTTTGTGCAATGTAATTCAAAACATCACAGAATATTTTACTTACTGCCACCTGATTCATCTGGGTTATCGAAAGAAAAATGTCCATATATCACCTCCCTGCTCCCCAAGTCTTCATTTAGCAAGTCTGTTTTTCTCAAGTCCTTTTAGGAAGATCCTTTGCCTAATTTTATCTAAAAGAAAAATTAAGGTGGATCATGTTAAGTCTCAAATATAGAAAAAGGAAATACTTTCACAGTTGGCAGTTAGCAGTTTTTCTTACTTTTTAAAAATTACCTTTTCTTTAGTGCATTTGTGCTAAGATATAATTAAAAAGTGATACAATTAATTTTCATAATCATATTTTTATTTTAAGTTTGAAATTTTGATAACTTATTCCAGTGCTTAGAAGATGCATAACTTTTTTTTTGCTTTTCCCTTCTCTGATATGTTTCTAGCTTAAGAAGCTGTTACTGGCACCGGCCAACACTCAGCTAAGTTATAATGAATGCAGTGGTCTCAGTACCCAGAACCATGCAAATCATAATCACAGGATCAGAACAAACCCTGCAGTTGTTAAGGTACAGATGTAAGCTTTTTAATGCAGAAGGGAAAATAACAGAGGGTTTTTGCTGGAAGCTGTAAAACAATCAATAGTTTTATTTATATGTGTTAATTCAGCTGGGATTCTGCAGTAGCTTCATCACGGCGAAACACATTATGAAATGTGTTTCCAAAAGCAACACTCCAGCTACTTTAAACTAGAAAATGTTCATTTACGCTTTGTCTTTGGACAGTTGGAATGGAAGTTCTACCGTCTGTTACTCCTTGCCCATTTATTAATACATGCAGTAATGTGGGCTACAATTTAATTTGCCGATAGGCTGGTATTATCTATGAGTGACTTTAAGATGCAGGATTGCCGTTTTGCCAGCTGTCTAACCTGAGAAAGATTGCTCTGGAATCACTGCAAAAGATCTATCTCTGCCATTAATTGGATGGAATGCCGGCAATGACATAATTCGGTTAGCAGGCTGTATTAAACAATGTTTGTCTTGCCATTCACTGTGAGTGAAAACGGAGCGTTAAGGGGTACTTAAGAGAATTGTGAATACTGGGCTCCAGCAATCAGTGGCAAATTAAGGTTTAAACCAGCTTTTTTTTTTTTTTTTTTTATTCACAGTAAAGGCGCTGTAGGGTCTTGTTAGTTACATGTTGCTGAGTAAGAACATTGAAATGTAGGAGAAATGAAATAAAAAGCTGCATAAATGTCATTTAGGAATTTTAAATGTAATTTTCTTTCCTTGTTCTGCAAACAATTATTCACAGCTCATAGATCTAGTACACTTAGACTGAACACTTCATTGAAAATCCCATCTCTTCAGAAAACCTATATCCATTCTGATAAGGTTCAGTTCACTAATTTTAGCTTTCTTTATGCCTTGTTTTTAAGACCGAGAATTCATGGAGCAATAAAGCGAAGAGCATTTGTCAACAGCAAAAGCCGCAAAGACGTCCCTGCTCAGAGCTCCTCAAGTATCTGACCACAAACGATGACCCTCCTCACGCTAAACCCACAGAGACCAGGAACAGCAGCAGAGACAAATGCACCTCCAAAAAGAAGTCCCACACACAGTCACAGTCGCAACATTTACAAGGTAGGCTGGGGAGTGAAACGCACTCTGTGGGTGAGGGTGCTGTAGGCAAAGCCAGCACGCCCCGGGCTGACGATGCCCAAACTTCGTGCTTCCGATCTGGTGGTGCCTGTTTGGATAGAGAAGTCAGCACTTCATTATTATAGATGGGGAGAAAGAAATCCTTCCTTGGACACAGGTTGAACATATCCTATTCAGCTGATGTGCAGCCTAATTCGCAATCACCAAAAGACACCTGAAATGTAAGCCGGGGTGGAGGGGGGTAACGTTGAAGGCGGGGCATAGCAACACCAGATGAGGTGAACATGAACTCTGAAATGCTGAGATAATTGAAGTTCTGAACAAGCCGGGCTAGGCAATTTATTAAACAGCTCTGATTTTTTTTTTCCCCCTTTCAATCATGGAAAAAATGAGGCATCGTTGATTGCTATATATACCTTAAGAAATAGTAAATAATAATTATGCAGCCTCCCCTGATTATTAAGTGCATTCTCCTTTTTCTTTCTCTCTTTATTTATTTTTTTTAGAGTACATATTAAGTTCACAGATTTTATTTTGTAAATAAAGATTGGGAAATTCCTTAAATTTTTATGTTGCTTTCTATTTAACAAAAAATATTGCCTAGATTACACGAAACATCAGGGTTGATTTTTATTATCTCCACACATTACTAGAAGGCTGGAACTTCTGAGGCAGATCAGGGTGATTTGGGGAAAAACTCTCTTGGCAGAGCAATAATTTTCTTTCTTTTTGGCTCCTTCGCTCAAAATATTCTAGTCTGAGAGGCCCAAAGAGAGCTTGATGAAAATGACTGTGGCTTTAAAACATTCCTTTTCATGTGAACACAACCTCTAACCTCGTAGTGCCAATAGGCATCTCTGAAAAGAACAGTTATCAACATCCACCTCTTTTTTTTTCCTTTTATTTTCCCAACTTCCCCTTCCAGCTACAGACTGGTAGTCCCTGGGCCTTGTTTTGAGCCATGATTATTTCACACAGGTGTGTTGTTGCTGCTGCTTTTCATAAGTATTTTCTTTCCCAGTGTTTTGAATTTCCCTCTCTCATCACTACCTCACCATAGGCCCAGAATTTTCAGGAAGCTCCCTTTAATATGTTCTATTGGCTCTCAGTTCGATTTTCCTGGTGACTGTCTCAAAGTCACTCTCCGTCCCTTATCCAGCAGTTCAGGGAAATGTATTCTCGAAATGAGTCACATTCATTCTCTTGGCTTGCTTAGCCCTGATAGGCCCCTCATACACACTCGCTGGAAGAGTTTTCCTCAGAGCAGAACTGGACATGCTGTGGGGCTCACGGCTGTTGAAAGCCTCAGGTGAAGGAAAGCCAGCTGGGCTTGCTCTAGGGAGTGAACTAAAGAATTCACTGAGCTATTCTCTACTTCGTGTTCATCATGCGTTGATTTTTCAGGAGGTGAATTTGAAGTCTCAGGCTCAATAAAACCTTGTAGTCAGTGAACCCAGTCCAGCAGCACATGTTTTAAAGATATTTTTTAAAACTTTAATTGGTCCTTTTGGATTTTGAGGCTTTAAAAAAAAATTTTTTTTTAATTTCTTACCACAAAATATTACTGTAAACTGTTACAAACCATGACAGGTGAGGAATTAAATGGGCCTATGGAAGAATATTCTTTAGAAGAGACCTGCTGCATTTTATTTATTTATTATTATTTTTTTAAGGGTTATGTCTGTGGTGGAGCATAAAAAGCTTATCCCAGAACAAAGCCATTTGCTCCCCATCCCCACAAAAAAATAATTCTCTAGTTATTAAAGGCCTGAAAGAAAATAAACATGTCTGGCTGTTAATAACTAACTGGAAATAAATGCTCAGCTTCAGGGATTATTTCAATTATTATTCAAAATTTAAAAGTATAAAATATATGAATTGTTGGAGACAATAGCTAAGAGGATCTACTGATGTTACCTTCGTATAGTAATTTTTTCTCACTGAACTTTATGTATGCTCTTTGTAAAGTTGTGGGGTGGGGTTCTTAGGATAATAGTCTAGTCTTTGGCCCACCTTGGTGTCTCACTTATTCGTTTACTCATTCATTTGTTGATGAATTCATTCATCAAGAATAACATGATTTGCATGAAAAAGGTGCATTCCTGCCCTCAAGGATCATTGAGTCTGTGTCTACCATTCAATTGAAATGGGTGTAGGTTAAACTCTGAGTGGATAAAATCAGTGTCCCTGTAGCATGTCTTTTGTGAGTATGGGTTTTTTTTCAGGGATTAGGATCTGAATGTGGTTTGGGGCTATACCCTTCCTAACCCTTCATTTCCTGCTTGCCTTCTCTCCCATTAAATATGGCCACTGACTTCTCCTGTCCTTCCATTGTTCTTGGCCTTACCTGTACCTAAATTCAGAATTTTGAGGGTCTTCCTTTGAGCATTTCAGGTAGCCTACCCTACACCTTAAAACTAGAATTCCAGTGACTGATTTTCAATGTACATTTATTGTGCGAGATAGCACAAAGTTCATATCTGGTGACATATTCTATAGATCCTGTTTGCATTATTCTCATTATTAGTTGAATACTGCAAAAGTTGATACAGTTCCTTCATAAGTGTGTTCTTTTTGAAAGGCTCATTATATCAGACATACTAAAAAAATTAATGTAAACCCAGTTCATTTATCTGTGTATATGAAAAAGCCAATCAATCAATGTACCTAATTTGTAGAAGACAGCATGAGCTTCATATTACTGGTTGCGCACTGGATGGATGACAAACCATTCCTTTGCTTAAAAACTAAATCTAAGCCTACAAATTAAATATGTAAATACTATTTATCCAAGTAAAGTACCTAATTTCAGCCTAATTTGGACATAAATATTATTTTCACATTTCAAAGGACCTTAATTACTGGGGTTGATTAATTTACTTTAATATCTATTGGTTGCAGTTCCTTTTGATAATAGGAGAAAGGAAATATATTCTGGGCTGCCTCTACCAGTAACTAGTTTTATGGCCTTGGAAATATCATTTAGCATCTCTAAAGAGTTTTCCCAGGTTTTTCAGCCATAAAATAAGGAAGTTTATTCTAAAGATGGTTTTGGTTTCATGTCTATGATTTTCATTATATAAACGACTATCTCTTGACCTTTTGAAAGTAGTTATTTTACTGAGAAAAAAACTGACATAAACCCACATACGTACAAATATATCTTTATAGATAAGCATATATATACATAATATGTGGATATATATCTCAAGGGCATTTCTCATGTTTTCCCCTCCTTTTGTTCAAAATACAAGACTGCCAAAGTGAAGCAATTGGAATTTGGGTGTGAGAAGAGTCTTATTCCCCTTTAATAACTGGGAAATGCTTTCTGTAGGAAGGAGAATTTAGTGAGCATAAAAGGAAGTAGATGAGCTGTCTTTACAAGTCTATAGGTCTCTCACCTGACAAACATAGTATGTTACTTTAGTCATCTAATAGATCTGGAGATCTGAACCCCTTTTAAGCCATTTGAGTCAATGTCCACAATTTGCCATAATCTCTCAATTAATTTTTAGTGAATTAGAATGGTTATTGAGTGAGTTTTGTCCTCATAGAAATAATCTATTCTCAGGCTAGATATAAAATTATACATGTTAGGAGAAAAATCAACTGAATATTCATAACGTTCTGTCGTCTTGTAGTTACTCTGCTGTTTTCTTGTCTAAACAAACCGTGTACTGTATTCCAAATTAAAATAGAACACATTATTTCTCTCTGATGGTATGATGAAAAATTTTGAATTCTTAACAAGAATGCTACATTTCTTTTTTGGAAAATTCTGTTTTATATGTTTTTTGAATGATAATTTCCTGATGCAAATGTTGTTTGGAATTTTTTTTTTTTAGCATAATAGACTGTTGTCTGACTTTGATCCAATATTCAGGGATTTTCTTACTTTCATTTTCCAGTTTCCAGTTCCAACCTGACTGTAGTAGAAAGAAAACAAATCTAAGAAAAACACTCAATATTTCATAATTAGTTTCCTTTTTTTTCCTTTAGCCAAACCAACAACTTTATCTCTTCCTCTGACCCCAGAGTCACCAAAGTAAGTATTAAGAAATGTAACCATTTTCAGAAAGGGAAGGGGGTTCTAATACATTTGGCTACAGCAACTCCATTTCAGTTTGTTTTTATAAATGTGCCATATCTTCCAGTGACACCAAGGGTTCCCCATTTGAGAACAAGACTATTGAACGAACCTTAAGTGTGGAACTCTCTGGAACTGCAGGTAAGCCTTACCTTTCACTTGGAGCTGTGTGTGTGCGTGTGTGTGAGTATGTGTAAATAATAAGGTGCATTCTTTCTGTGATTAATGAAATTAACAGTGAACAAACAACATTGTGTACGAAGTTATCAGTATTTCTAGTTGTTTATTTATTTTTTTCAAGAGAAGACATTTACTGTGGATCAGACTTGGGCCAGATTCTCTAATGAATATACATTACTGCTTTGGATCCTCAAATAACCCTATTTCTGATTATCACACCAAAACTTGAATAGGAGGAGAAATGAACATTTACTGATTTCCTACTCAATACATGTGCCAGGCATGTAAGTGGTTTTGGCTAATTTCACAAGACCTCGTAAGGATGGTGGTAGTTTTCTCATTTTTAAGCTGAGGAAATGAGGTTCAGAAATGTTAAGTAACTTTCCCACGATCACAGAGCTAGAAATCAAGGAGCAAAGGTTTGAAGCCAGGTTCTCAGTGCTTCACTTGGAACATTATCTAACTCTTCTTTATACTTAACAGTATAATGCTCTCCTATATAGTGCCATTGTTTTAATATCTTTTTAGCAAAGAAGAAAAATGAAAATATGCTCATTTACCAAAAAAGTTTTAATATATTTTTAAACAAGAGCTATTTTCATCATTGTTTGGGCTTCCGAACTTATTTAGGCAGTCTTTATCTCACATACTGAAGTAGAATGAGCATTAATAACTTAGACTGACCTTTGAGAAACTTATCAATCTGAAGAGTTCCAAAGCAGACTTCTGAATTGGTTGCAAATGGTGTCTTGGCACTGAGTGCTTTAGGTTTAGGTACTTGAATCCCACCAGAAAGTGCATCTTAGGATGTCTGAACAAGAAGTTCCTTGGCTCTGGCCATTGCTGATAAGAGTAAAGGAGCTATAAGCGAAACAAGATGCTTTCAAGCAGAACCATGGTGTCTACACACACCATGGTCATTGTTGCTAAGTTTAATTTCACACTCTGGGTTTGCTAAATTACCTCCTTTTGAAAGGTCCATTGCATGATTGCATGATTTGGTAAAGTAGTGAAGTAGTTTATTTTATGATATTTATATGTATTTTATATGTGTGTATGTGTATGTAGACACATATGTACATATATGTACAAATATATCTTTACATACATACATATATACACACGTATGTTTGCTTATAAGCATGTACATAATATCATTTCTTAAATAAATTATAATTTGCATATATAATTATAAATTACTCTCGTGTGTATATTATAAACCGTAGATACTTTGGCGGACCAATGAGAATGTGTATTGGGTGGGTTTATCTAAAAAGTTGATTTAAGTATATACTGTTTTATTGCTTTCTTTTGCTTAAAATATATAAATATATATTAAATATCAAATTTTTGGTAGGGGGCAGAGACCTTTCCCTAACTTAAGTGTACTAACTCAAGATTTGTTCATCTATCTGGCACAGACCTCACTAGTAACGCATCATAAATGGTCTCCACTTTTTGTTCCTTACTCTTTAAAAGAAAAGAATTAAAGGCATTTGCATGGTAGTCAGAGTGTATGATCATTCTAGATTTTTAGGATTTTCATGTAAATCATAGTCATAATCCCCCACGTTTCCTCAGTTTTCCAATAGCACCCATCTACAAGTAATTTGACAGCCATTCTTTTAGTGATGTATCTTTATTGAGTCTTTTATTGAAATAAGTTTTTTTTAAAAACTCAGATTTTATTAATTTACACAATATTTTATTCTCTTACTTAATTTTATTCACCAGTGTAATGGCATTAACTGGTATGGGAAAATATACTTCTGCAGCTTATAGTAGCAAGGTAATGGAAAGGAATCTATTAACTAGGAGTGTCCAGAACGCTGCCAGTATTAGTTCCTCTGTGTAAGTGAGGATTGAGAAAGTTTCCATGGTATATTCCAAAACCCAGTTTTTTTATTAAAAGAAACACTTCTTATTTTTCTCTGATTATAATAAAATTTACTGTAAAAATGTCATTAATATAAACTAGTGGAAAAATTTTTCATAGGTCTAAAGTGAAAAAATATCCATAACATTGTTTTCTATGTATATTTTTAAACATCTGTGACTATTTTGTGTGTGTGTATGTGTGTGTGCGCGCATGCGTAATTTTGCGCCTTGATTTTTAGTTAACATTTTAATAGAAATTTTTGTATTGTTACAGGCCTTTGTTAGCAGGCTTTTAGCGTGCTGTATAACAGTTTGAATAGGTATATAAAAATTTACTTCATCATACTCCTCCTGTTACACATTTAGGTTGTTTTAAAGTAGTGCCAATTTGAAATAGCACTGCAGTGGAAATCATTGTTCATAAATTTTATCTTATTTTCTCAAATAAATTTCTAGTAGTTATGAATACTGAATATAAGGATATAAATATCTTGGGGCTTTTTGATATACTGTGCCACATTATTTTCTGAAGGGGATATTTCCATTTACAATCCTATTAGCACTCTATGGATAAGCTTCCTTTATTTCATTCTTGCTAGCATTGGGTGTATTCATTTTTGAAATGTTTTGGTAATTTATGTGTATGAGCATGTCATTTAAATAATTATTTTATTAGTGAGATTATATTGTTATTATAAAAGCACTTATTTCTATTTTTATGCCATAAGTTTTAATATTTCTCTTATTAACGGACATCTGATTTTAAATAATTTAGTTAAATTTTGATAGGTTAAGAGCCTACACTATTGAAAGGCAGGTAGAGATTTATAGAAAATACTTTTTTAAAAAAATATTTAGAATCTTTAAAAACATATACGGTGGATTTATTTCTGTCAGTGAACCAGAATTCATCTCACTAGTTTAAATCCCTTTATCTTGGTGCTTTGAAAGATCATTGAGTAAAATGAAAATCAATTTAACAACATATTCTTAATACCTGCTCTATGCTTACAATATGATAGGTCTTGGTAAATGGATGTATAACAAGTGTCAGACATAGAAGCTAATCCACGTAAAGCATGGAGCATAGTACCTGGCCCACAGTATGTGCTAAATTAATGTTTTTGTGTTTAAGATGTGGGCTTATAGACTATTGGGAGAAAAGAAGAAGTTGTATAATAAGCGTAAAACAGTATTATTTATAATGTTTTGCTACCTCCTAAGAAAGGTGGATGAAAGTGATTTTTAGTTTGTTGAGCATGGTGCTTGTAAGTGTGAAGATGCAAATTAGAGAAGCTGAAGTAGGGCCAAATTGCTTTACATAAGAGAAGGAATTTAGAGCTATAAAGAAACAAGGGGATGAGGAAGAACTTGGAGGATGCTCAAGGAGGCTGGAAGGACTCTTTGGAAATTGCCTGGAGGATGATGTATAGAGAAGGAGATTGGTGGAAGAGCGGAGGGTTTTTTTGTAGAGATATTGTGGGTTTGAAATACGTGATGTTTATGATCTCTATCTTTAAAAATCTTGAGTAAAATGTATTGTGTACTAGTATTTGGAGGATATGACCAATACTGATTGTGCCTCAAGAGATTCACTAAAGGGAGAAAAGAAATTATTAAAGGGAACCCTGTAACATGATGTCAAGTTAAATACAATGATTACACAGAAGATTGAAAAGAATTATAAAACCTTCTAATATCGGGAACAAAATAAGGTTGTCTGCTCTCACCAATCTTATTCAGTACAGTGTTGGAAGTCCTAGCTAGAGCAATCAGGCAAGAGAAAGAAATAAAAGGCGTCTAAATTGGGAATGAAGAAATCAAATTGTCACTTTTTGTAGATGATGTGATTCTCTTTAAAGAAAACCCTAAAGACTCCACCAAATAACTATTAGAAATACTAAACAAATATTTTTTAAGTTGTAGGATACAAAATCAATGTACAAAAATCTATAGCGTTCCTATATAGTAACAATGAAATTTCAGAAAAAGAAATGAAAAACAACAACAGCAACAACAACAATTCCTTTTGCAATTGCAACAAAAAGACAGTTCAGGACTGAAAGAATTAAGACAATAACATTATGCAGTGAATGACAGAGGTGATCCATGGAAATGAGTTTGAAAGAAATTGAGATCTCCATAGGCTGACCTGACTTGGGGAGCCTTAAGGGAGAAAATTCTGTCTCAGATTTCGAAATATACAGGTGGGAAGGGGAGAAGATATTGACAGAGCAGAAGCAAGAAGGCAGCAAATCAAGGGGATGTTTAGGTAAGAAGGAATTTTGCATGAACAGTGAAATCAACAAGGATCTGTCCAAGATAAAACACATACTTTTCCTCCTTCAACTTTTAATTGCTAAGACTCTTCTGTATCCTTAATCTTTTCTAGATCTCAGATTCCTGAATTTTAAGCCCTATTTATAATTCACAACAAAATTACTGTCTGACTCAAAGAACTAAATTATAGGTTGAAACATAAAATTGCCAGTATTCAACTATTTTTGACATAAAAATGGCAATTTCATGTGGTTTAACCTGAACTAATACACTTTATAAGCAGCAATGCTCCAAACAAAAGTAATTTATTATGACTTAAAAAAAACAGTTAGTATAGCTTAGTGAAGTTGGTCAGAATGTTGTTTCTGATTTTGGACAAACCCAAGTTCAAATTCTGGACCGACCCTCATTTAGCTGTATAACTTTTGGTTCATTTAAGCAACTTCTGTAAGACTCAGGATCCTTATACATCAAATGAAGATAATAATTATATCTGCATCTCATTGAGTCATCATGAGAATGAAAATAAATAAAAAATGAAAAAAGTTTTAGTTTAGTACCAGCATATATGCGTTTAATAAGTATTTGCTGTTTAACTACTGATTCTATGTTAACTTCATTTACTGAAGCCACTGTACCTTGCTGCACATCTTTTTAACTTTTGGTTATCTTACCTATTCCCTTTTATTGACTTTAATGTTATCTGTTCTTTGGCACGCTCATATATAAAGTTATATATTCTTTTTGTGGCAAACTCCGCTAACTCTCCATGAAACTGAACATCTACTTTAGATGTGGGTGTGGGATTTACCAAATCAAAGTACAAAAATCTCCTCCTTGATATTCTCTCTACAATAGCTGCATGTAGTTTTACTACAAATTTTGGAGGTTAGGCACATCCCCAATAGGCACTTTACGTATGTATATTGTCTTTTTGATTCTCCTCTCGTTTAATTGTTGAGGAAAAGCTGTATGTTGATTCTAGCCCTGTGGAGATGCATGAGTTCAAAGGCAGGTCTGTTTGACTAGAGATTATGTCTCTTTCCTGAAGCCTGAATTTTAAAGATGGTAGTTGACATCTGTTATGTTAAGAAATGTTAGGCTTCATTTCACTTGCCAAGTGTCATTGTTTGGTACTGGCTGCCAGGAGCATTGTGTTGAGAAGGATTCTAAGGCCAAGTAATATCATGATCAGTTAATGATGTCTGCCATAAGTGTGGCATTGGAGGTGGACAGGGTAGAAACAGCATTCATGTTGTTGATTTGTTGATCCTTGGTCTAGATGCTTAATCTGTTTGTGAGAGAGGAATTGTACCAAGTTATTGCCTAAGCCTTTTTGCTGTCTTCTTTTTCTTTACTCTCACAAATTTTAGAGAAATTTTCTGAACATTTCGGAGGAAATGTAAAGAGTCAACAAAATTCTAAGACCTCCAGAATAATCCCTCTGTCCCATCTGCAGAGTCTCTGGAAACCAGGAGGGATGAGATAGAAAGTTTGCTTTATTAGGTGGTGCCAGCTGGTCTGACTTTGTGATTGTCCTAAACTAGCTCATTTTGGCTGATAAATAAAACAAACAAACAAACAAAACCCAAACAACTTCTTTTTTACAGGTGTAAAAACTAATTTGATTTCAAAATAGCTGTTAGTAAAGCAAGATGAGAGAAAAGAGAATACTCTTTTGGCAGAAGGCATTAAATATATTGCATATGGAGGTTTTCAGAGCACTAGACTTTTTGTTTCTGAGACTGCAATGGCAAAGCAATGTCAGCTCAGCAAGATGATGGTATTAACCACAAGACATGAAGGAATTTGGTTAGGGACCAAAGTGACTTAACCCAGAATTTCATATATATGTATATGTATATGTAAATTGTTTTATTGTTATTACTATAAAAGTAATAAAAGCAATATAACTATTTTATAACTAATTAGGGAAATGAGAAAAGCAAAATAATCAGCAATCTCATCACCCTAGTACATAGTGTTAGCAATTTTTTCCTCCATTGATATATTTTTTTCCCCATGGTTTTGATGATAGTGGATGTGTGATTTAGTGTCACTTATTTTTCACTAATATTTTCCCTCAGTTTTGTTTGGCAATTTTTCAAAGTGCTTTAAAGAATGGACCTATTCTTTAAAAAAAATACTCTACTTATGAACCAATCAATTTATAACATTTTTTCTTCTTTTGTGTGGAGTTTTAAATAATTTTTTTTTGGACTTCCATTTCATAGTTCATTGTGCTGGATGGAATATTAAAAAACAGCATACATTTACTGTATTTTTTTGGTATATACTCTTTTGGGGGAAATAGAGCAAAGCAAAATATGAACAGTACTTGGTAGTTTTAAAAGGAAAACCATAGTGTCAGAGAACTAGAAAGTGATTTTGACAGGTCATATAATCCATTCTTGTGTCTGAAGAATCCAAGGGAGACCCAACAAATTCTCCTTATAGCCTGTTGCAATGTTTGACAACTCTTACTGTCAGAAATTTCTTCCACATTTCAAATATATCCTTCGTTTTCTGTTTTTAATCTCATTCTTCTCAACCCAGTGTCCGGAAAGATAATTCCTTTGTTCCTCAGTTTTCTCTTTTGAACATGATACCATCCAGTTTCTTTTTAGCCAAGGATGTAATTTCCTTTCTCACATTAGTTTGTGGGGATGAGGGAGGCATAAACACCTGGATAGCCACACCCACACCCTGCTCCCCTCTCCTGCCCTAGCTCTGTGGGAAAGGGCACTGGTGCCTACTGATAATATCTTCGTCTTCTGTGAACAAGAGACGGGGAATTCGTTACATGTCATAATAATGTTCTGAAGCTTTTCTGTAAGGCCAGTTTGTTATAAGAATACTTAAAAAGCAGTAAAGGCAGGGTATATTCAGCCAGAGAAAGGTGTGGGAGGGCCCTCTGTGTCAACCATTAACACTTAGGTTGCTGGCTCTTGTGAAGTTTCAGTGATTTCTGGAGCAGGTGGTGGTAGGTGGAAGGTACCGGAGGAGCTCATTCTGAGTGAGCGTCAGCATTTCTTATACCCTCTTGACACCCATTGCAAGTTCTTGATGCCAATAATATGGGGATAGGACAAATCATACACCTCTCTTTGCCCAGTCTTTTTTTTTCCTTTTCTTTTTCTTTTGTCTTTTCTTTTTTTTTTTTTTGTGAGTTTTTTAAGTAAGTTAAAACTCTTCTTATTGTTTTTCTTTAGGAACTCTCTGAATTGGCATGCAACATAAGAAAAATTTTGCCATCAAATAAACTGCAAAGCAAGTCACAGATTTAGCAGTAGACTTTGTAAAATTTATAAACTATTAAAAAAAAAAAAGATCCTGCTGAAATTCTTGAGTGGATAGGGGAACACAAAAAAACAGAGCAGAAGAGTCACCATTTACCAGAGTCATTCAATTAAACAAAGAAGCCCAAAAGAGAACTCCTCAAAGAAAATCGTTTTACAGCACATAATGAAACACAAAACAAAAGAAAACTTGTCTCTGACTTTTTTTTTTAAATAAAAGGGCTGTTTAAAAAGATGACTGTAGAGTGTGTACCACTTCTCCCGGATTTGCCGTGCAGAAGTGCATAAGTGTGAGTGATGTAGAGGTACTTGTTTATTATAGAGCACATTTCAATGCAGTAATCATAAATATTGCTAAGGTTGTGCTCTGTTGAAATATGACCTACATACTCTTGATTGTTTGTGTTACGTGATTTGTCTGACACCCATTACATTCTGGGTAATAGCAGCCATTTGTTGCTCTGCACAGCAGGCTCTTTTGACAAAAGAAAATAGGCAGCAATAAAAAAGCTATAGTCTGAATTACATTCTGCACAGTGCTGCACTGCTGAGAGTTTGTGCAAGTGTGTTAACAATGCTCTGAACTGCCTCTTGTCAGCCTTCAGCCTGTAATGGCCATCTGTCCTCACATAAATCTGTCAAAACCTGCTAAGTTCAAGAGAGAGCACGGAATATACCTTGTACTGTCAACACCAAAATGTACACATTCCCCAGAAAATCAACACACAGGAAATAATCCGGAGGTTATGGGAGGCATTAGCATTGTTGGTTTAGGCTTGTGGGATGAAATTGAGAGGATGGTGATTAGTGGGATGATGAGCAAAGGTAGTGGCTTTAGGGATTGGTATCGACTGCCCTCCTACCCCAGGGGGAGAAAATCTGAGTGGGAGAGACGGAGTTAGAGAAATCCAATTAGTTCAGGTGCAGCGAGGGGTTCCCTGTCCCATCAGCAGCTCTTAAAAGTTTGACACTGTGTTAAAAGAAAAAAAAAATGCTTTTTGCACTGTTGTTTTGCTCTGCGTCTCAACTATCTCTGGAAATGGATTTTCAATTAGGCACTGGTAGTTCGAAGTATTGTGATTCCTGAGAATTCTTAGTTCTACTTGGAGGTATTGTCTGATTAAAGACATTTCAGTAAACGGTAGAAAGTTCGAGGAGTTATCTGAATTATTTTCCCTTACCCACTGATCTTAAAGTAACTTCTATCCACTAAGCAATTATTCTTTATTTGTTTTAACAAGGAGCACCAACAGAAATTGACAGCTGTGATATTTTCACTCACAGGGTATATTTGGTTATCTCAGAGTTTCTGTAGATTTTAAGCACATATACAAGAAAATATACTTACTTAAATTTTAAAGAATTATTTCTGTATCAAAAATAACTGTGACATTCTTAGAGCTGAGTCCCTGACACACCAGTACTTGATGTAGCATCCAGCACACAGTAGGCATTCAGTGATTGTCTATTCAACGGCCACAGGCTGGCCGATATGTATAGGACATGAAAGGCTTTGTTTTTAACTCAAAGAAACTACAATTGGGGTGTCGCCATTCCCAAGAGCAACTTGAGAATCAGTTATTTAAGTGATAATGAGCTTAGGTACTAGGGCGAGGGTTTCAAATGTTCAAGACTAAAAAGAATTTCTATATTTAAAATCCCTAGATAGCGGAGCTATTTTTAGAACTAGTCTCTCTTTAATAGTGGCCTAATTTGGTGTTTCTGAAGTTTAGGGTTTCTTTTCATAGGTCTGGAATGTCAGTCAAAATACATATACCTGAGTAAAAGGCAATGTGCCACATAAGCACTGTAGGACAGTGGCTCTCCGTATGCGGTCTGTGACCCGTCTCATTAAAAATGTTTAACCAGCTTCCCAAGTGATCCTTGGGCCACCGAAACGTGAGATCCACCCTGAAGGAGAATCTAGAAAATAAACATAAAAATGAGTAAAAAATTTTGCAAAGCTAAGCTGAAGCGACATTCTACTAAGAGCTTATAATGTATTTGGAGAGACGATATATAATTCACATTAAAAAAAAAAAAGACAAGCAAGAATATGTAGCTATATCTGATAAGTATCAAGTGAGCAATCCTGGCAGTAAATTATTAGAAAAATAAAAACTACCTTAATTTGGAGTGTCATGAAAAGATTTATGGAGTTGGATTTCAGGATGTTGTATATCATTTCCCCCAATTCAATGGCTATGTCATTTGGAATATCTGACTGTTATTTACTCACCCAAGAGAGATTATTCATCATTATTACTTTGAGCAGCTTGGCTTCCTATGAGAAATATTTGAAAACTTGTCATTAGTATCTTTACATTTTTTGTAATGGTAATTGAAGGTAGTAGGTGGTAGAGATCAGTATGATCAATGGGCAATGAAAAGGTAAAGAACAAGGAGGAAAAAGGAGAAAGAGAGAAGAAGTGATTGACCAGATAGGAATTTCTAAGACTGAATAGAAGACATTTGTCTAGGAAAGAAGGGAAAAAAGGAGGGTGTACTTCAGTGATGCAGATGATTCATTCAATAATGTCACCTCCCTATCAAGTATAAGCAAAGAAGGGTAGGCATACAGTAAGCTGCTAATAAAGGGAGACTTTTTTGAGACTCAGATGTGTCCTTCTTTTTGTGTCCCTCTCTTTCTGAACTTTTCTGGGATGGATTTTCAAAGTCTAACCACTTTGTATTTTGTCCCTTTTCTTCCCTCAATAAGGTAGAATTAGCCATGCATGATAATATTGCCAAGTATTGGTATAAAATATTTCATTTTAGGAAGAATATCAGTTTCTTCCATCTTTTTAATGTAAAGTAGGAGGGAGAAGCAGCATCTTCCTGTTCATACCAAAATTTCATGTGGCTTTCTGTGACCTACTTGGTTCTCTCTGTATAAATATATATAAAGTTTTTTTTTTTTTTTCCAGCAAGGTAGGATTGCTCTGCCTTTCCTTAAAACATGCAGTTGCCTTAAGTCTAACCCCAGGCTTGCTAGCAGACTTCAAGTTCTTTTCTGCTGAATAGCATTCACCCAGCGTCCTAAATAGAAAGTGTATTGTAAACTAAAATGTTCCCTTGTAAGCATAAAGTCATTTGAACTCCAGCCTTCCCTCCTTCAAAAGTTCCTTGGACTCTAAAGCCAAGTCAAAATTATTCTTCCTTGGTGTAGGGATGAGTAGCATTTACTCAGGGGTGAAACTTAATGGAGGCAACTACACTTCACAGACTCTCCCACAGTGACTCGTGATGGAATTTTGTGCCCTTCCATAGAAAAGCACAGAATGCAACCACTAATGGATTCTTCCCCTTCTTCCTTTATTTTAAAAATATTTTTAATTAGCTAGTTACCAAAGCTTGGATTCGTTTCAATTCTTCAGCCTCATAACCTGCCCTAATGTTATGCTCTAAATAAAATGGTCCCCTGGCACTGCAATATTTCGTGTTACTGTTCATTTAGGTTTCTGTAGCAGAACCATATTTTAGACAGAATGTATTAGTTATGCTTACAAGAATGTATTATACCTACATTAGCCATGGTTTACTAAGTTAATGAACTGTGGAGACGAAGAATCATTGCCATCAAGTTGTAGACTTGTCTTGTTCCCTGCATTCGTATGTCATATTTTACTGAAGTTACTTTGAAGTTGCCTATGTCATCCCGTCCTGCCCTGTTTTTGCTGTCATTTCATGCACTTGTTTTCAAGCTGCCTGACTTTGGCTCCGTGGGTACATTTCTTGAATAAAAAGACCCTGAGCCACTTGCATCCTTGACAGTGTTTTTTGCAGACACATGCTACCAAAGCTATTCTGTGAGTCCCTTGAGTCCCACCGTGTTAATTTTCCATAACACAGATGATATGATGCCCTTGAAAATTTGAGCTTTGGTGTTGCTTGGTGCCATGGAGGGTGGGAGGGATGCATTAATGTTTTCTGGGAAGCAGAATCTGTTAGCATGAGTGTTTGAAATACAAAATATCATGACTCTCACTGTTGTCTGTCATTGTAGATCCATCTTTTCTTGGTGATAGAAGCTTAGGGAAAGAGAGTCACTTTTTCGAATCTTGTCATGAATTCAGTTTTTCTTTTTCACTCAGTTTTAATCATTGTCTGATTAAAAAGTTAGGAAAAGTTAGGAAAACTTATTCTGGCATTTAAGAACATTACCTCTGTCTCTTCTCTCTTTCTCTCCCCATCCTCCCCTTTTTTTCCTCCTTCTTTTGCCTCAGGCCTAACTCCACCCACAACTCCTCCGCATAAAGCCAACCAAGACAACCCTTTCAGGGCTTCTCCAAAGCTGAAGTCCTCTTGCAAGACTGTGGTACCTCCACCATCAAAGAAGCCCCGGTACAGCGAGTCTCCTGGTACCCAAGGCAATAACTCCACCAAGAAAGGGCCCGAGCAGTCTGAGTTATATGCACAACTCAGCAAGACTTCAGTGCTCACCAGCGGACACGAGGAAAGGAAGGCCAAGCGGCCCAGTCTACGGCTGTTTGGTGACCATGACTATTGTCAGTCACTCAATTCCAAAACGGAAATACTCATTAATATATCACAGGAGCTCCAAGACTCTAGACAACTAGAATATAAAGATGCTTCCTCCAGTTGGCAGGGGCAGATTTGTTCTTCCACAGATTCAGACAAGTGCTACATGAGAGAGACTTCGGAGGCGAGCAAGCGGGTCTCTCCTTGTAGCACCAGAAAACAGCTCCAAGACCAGGAAATCCGAGCTGAGCTGAACAAGCACTTCGGTCATCCAAGTCAAGCTGTTTTTGACGACGAAGCAGACAAGACCAGAGAACTGAGGGACAGTGATTTCAGTAATGAACAATTCTCCAAACTACCTATGTTTATAAATTCAGGACTAGCCATGGATGGCCTGTTTGATGACAGCGAAGATGAAAGTGATAAACTGAACTACCCTTGGGATGGCACGCAATCCTATTCATTGTTCGATGTGTCGCCTTCCTGCTCTTCTTTTAACTCTCCGTGTAGAGATTCCGTGTCACCACCTAAATCCTTATTTTCTCAAAGACCCCAAAGGATGCGCTCTCGTTCAAGGTCCTTTTCTCGACACAGGTCGTGTTCCCGATCACCATATTCCAGGTCAAGATCAAGATCCCCAGGCAGTAGATCCTCTTCAAGGTAAACCTTGTCAAAACCCAACCAAAGCCTAAGATGTCCCCAGGAAGTGAAAAAACAAAACAAAACAAAAAACAAAAACAAAAACAAAAAAAACAAAAAAAGAAAGAAAAGAAAAAAAAACAAAAAACAAACAAACAAACAAAAAACATTCAAAACCCACAGGCAGCCTAGCCCCTCACCACTGCATTTCTGGTGACACAGAACTAATGAGATTGTTGTTACACATATATTGTATCTCATCTTCTTTTAAATCTGTAGGCCCTGAGCACAGTGCCTTGAGCCAGTCAGATCAGAGAGAGCAATTTGTAAGAAACTTGCTCATCTAACTTTTTCCATTACCTGGAGAGCTGCCCTGTGCCAGGGTAGTGGAGATCCATGTGAGATAAAGCTGACAGTGTACCAGACTGGTGCTCGGCGTTAACATCAATAAGAGACGCTGGAGAGAACACATCACTCCCAGATCTCTAAGCTGACTAGACGATCAGAAACTGTCACTGGGAACTCTCCCTCATAGCTAGGAAGAAAAAGCCGGTTTATACAACACAGCGTTCCATGGGGTGTTCAGTTGTGCCGAGCGACCGGGGTTAAGCGGCAGTTGCAAATGCCCTTTTTGTGTTTCTCCTTTCTCCCAGATCTTGCTACTACTATGAGTCAAGCCACTGCAGACACCGTTCACACCGAAATTCTCCCCTGTGCTCGAGATCACGTTCAAGATCGCCCTACAGCCGTAGGCCCAGGTAATGATGTGTGTCATTTTCCTCGGGCTCCTCTCATTTCTACGTTTCGATGACAAGACGTTACCTAAAACCCTCCCCGTCCCCAGTTTATTATTCATTTCGCTTTGTGCAATTGGAGGTGGTTGACTTAATGATGAAGTTATGTTTCTCAGGTATGACAGCTACGAGGAATATCAGCATGAAAGGCTGAAGAGGGAAGAATACCGCAGAGAGTATGAGAAGCGAGAATCTGAAAGGGCCAAACAGAGGGAGAGGCAGAGGCAGAAGGCAATTGTAAGCAGCTCGCAGCTAACTTTCATTTTAAAGGAGGGTTTCTTTTTTATTTTTCTTTTCTTTCCTTTTCTTTTTTTTCTTTCTTTCTTTCTTTCTTTTTTTTTTTTTTTTTGTAGATTAGAAAATTAGCTAAAGCTAAGGCTTTGCTAGAATATGCAATATTCAGCCTTTGGAATTAAAATATCACTGAGTCCTTAACCTCTCTTAACACAGATTATTGGAAAACCAAACATTAAGTCAGTATAATTGTCATTCATCTTGAAGCTCGTTACTGTTTTCAAAAAATGGAGGGAGCAGATATTTATTCCGTCAAGTATTGGTTCCATCTGGTCAGATGATGACTTCTTACTATTCTCTGCTGCTTTTTTCTCTGAGTGGAAAATGAGGAGGTATCATCTTTTTGGTAGAAGCAAGGATTGGATTGTCCATGAAGAGACTGGGTTCAAGTTAGATTTAAAGGAGGCAGTAGAGGAAGATTTGCTAAGAAAGCCATCATTTCTTCCTTGTGCTGAGTCAACATCTAACTGGGCAGTTGACACAGCCACATTTCTTATGAACTACTTTCCAGTAACCCATTGTGTATCTTGACACCACTTACCACAGGGTATTATAGTCACTTGACATCCAGACAGTATGGAAAGATCCAGGTTCTGTTAAACTAGTCCATTCTTTGTGGGTCAGTACTTCTTCAGCAGCTGTCTACTAATGGGTGGACAGTACCCAAACTCCCTCCCATTGCTTATCAACCTAGACCCTGGAGGCAAATATGGGTCACTTCAGTTGTCAGCATCCTGTACTGGCCCATGGCAGACATTTCTAGTCGATTATGGCATTGTGTCCCACCAAACCTCTGTTGCGTCGAAGGGTGTTCCCTGACAGGGTGCTCCAGGGAGCCATGGCTAAGCCATTGGGAATGGCGCTGCTTTTGTGCACTGCAGCTGCTTCCTGTCTGTGCTGGCTGCTAAGAGTCATTCCCTTGAAGATCAGCTTTTGACATATCTTGCATATATGCAAACTATGACTTAGGGGAAGGAATTTTAAAGGAGAGATTTATACGGCTCCTTTGAGAAAACCCACTACTATCCACAAAATCTTGAAAACCTAAGTAAAAGAGCTGCCAAATGAAGTTCAAAATCAAGCATTGGCCAACAGTTATTGGCCAGAAGAGAAAGGTTAACTGAGAGGTTTGCGAATCACAGGCACTCAGGAGGAAGGGAAAGTAATTGGACACTGGGGCTCTAGGCCCAGAGTGTTTGCTGTCGCTTAACATTGAATCTACCTAAGACTGAATCAAAGGCCTTGTGCAAATTACACCACTTTTCCTCATTTTTCTCAACTTTCAATGAGCTGTGATATTAAGGTCTGCAGAGTATCATTAGTTAACACTTAAGACTAATGAAAATTAAAAATTCAATTTTTCTAATTTTGCTGTTTTTAATTAATAGACTATTCAGTAATTATAATAACTCACATTTATATAGTGCCATGTAGTTTACAAAGCCCTTTAAGATGACACGTTACAGTTAATCTTTACAAAAGAGAATCGTGTTGAATAAGTATCTAGGAAAATAGTTATTTCAGTGTTTGCAAATTCGTATTTTATAAAATCCTTTATGTTTCTTCCCAGAACTGTGCCATTAAAGAGAGAGATTAATAATTTCAACATTTATTTGCTTGTTTGGGCAAAATACACATAGCTATAGCCAAAGCTGTGTAAATAAATATAGATAGATGATATTGCTTAATTGATTCCTTCAAAAGATAATTTAGTACCAGATACTTAACTGGAGTGAAGGAAGGGAAGTTAGTTGTCCTTTTGCTAGTTTGGCTCTTTTTAAATAGATCAAATAGTGTGATTGGTCTATAGTTTATAGTCGATGCCTGATCCCAAATCACTCTTGAAGTCATTAACCTCAGCTCAGGAGCAAATATCGCTCTGCCTTCTCTCTGTGTCACAAATGTTAACCAGTTCCTTAGTTAATTCTTTGACTAAGACAGTCTTTCATTAGTTCTCTTCAAAAGATGGCTTATATTACTGTGTAAATGACACCTTAGCTTATATTAAGTAGTTATAAATTAACTAGACATTTATGAGAATTTTGGCTTTGAGATTTTTTGTTTTCTTTTTGTTTTTCAAAAGCAGATTGAGAAAAGCTATGCCATTGAGATTGTTTACTAATACAGTGGTCTACATAGGTAGTAAAACTTAATATAAAGATTTGGGACTTACTGTTAAACCAATTTCTACTTGGAAAATTATGTGCTATTTTCATTGAACATAAGTGAAAACTGATGACTTTTTATGTAAAAGGCATTTGCTAGGTACTTAGGATATAAAATTAGGTAAGATCTGGTCCCCTACAAGTCTACTGGAACATAAAGACAAACAGCCAATAGGGGGTGTTAAGTGCTATTGTAGAAGATGCATCTAAGGTACTGTGGTAGCATTTGGTGGGTACCCAGACCCGGGAATGAGGGAGGTCATCCCTGGAGAGGGTGAGATTGAAACCTAAAGGTATGGAGATCAAAGGTTTTCTATACCTGTGCTGTTCAGTATGGTAGCCAATAGCTATATGGCTAATTCAGCTACTCTCAAATTTAGATGCTCTATAAGTGTGATTGGATTTTGAAGAGCATACAAAACTGAATGTAGAATACTTCATTAATATTTTTTATATTGATGACAATTTAAATCATAATATTTTGGATACACTAGCTAAATAAAATATAACATTAAAATTAAATTCCTGGCTTCTTTTTTACTTTCAAAATGTTCCTCTTAGAAAATTTAAAATTATATATGCTACATTATATTTTTCTTGGATGTTGCTATTCTAGGCAGAGGCTATAGCCCATTCTGAGTCTCTGGAAAAGAGCAAGGTATATTGGGAAGCTGCTAATCATTTAACTAGAACACAGGAGAGGCAAGAAATAAGTCTGGAGGGCTCTGTGCAAGCCAGACCTTTGAAGGGTCCCGTAAGTCATGATAAAGATTTTGAAGTCTATCTTGAAGGCATAGTGGAACTGTTTAATGAGTTTACCCACAGGAAGATTTTCTGATTGATTTCCTTCCTCAAAATGATCTGCTTTCTTATGCCAAAATGCATTTGCAAAGTGTATTTTTATGAACTTGGGCACAGAGATACAAGCCATGACTTTTGATTCATTTTACTAGATTAGATTGAAAAGCCATTCATGAGACAGCAAAAGGAGCTAAGACAGTCCCCCTAAGTTTGTTGAGAAGGTGATTTCCATTCAGATTTTTGAGATACCTTTAAAGTAATGAATAAGTAGCAAATTATATTTAGAATACTTTAGGTACAAGGCTGGATTTTGCATAAATTCAGATCAATCATGTAATTAGAAGACTAACAAAGCAGAGGCTCCCAAGGGAAATGAACAAATATAATGTTAAAATCACATAATAATTGATAACTTTTAAAATTAGTCTTTGCTACCTTTGTCTTGTGGTTTGTATTGCTTTTATTTTTAGCTACATAAGAAAGAGATAGTTTGAGAAGTCTGAAAACTTTTCATTGCATATGCCTCTAAAAGTCTTCATCCAAATCAACTTGAGTACATCAAATCAAAGACAAGAGAAACTAGTAATTAGTAATTCACATATTGAGGTTGAATATTGACATTATTTTCATTGCTACTTTCCTCAAATTTTCATCTAAACTCTTTCCCAAAACCCAGTTCACCCTCTGCCTTTCTCAGCCTCATAGGCTTGAGATAATTCAGGTTATATGGGAACTCTGCAAGCCAGAGTTTAGTACTTAATGTCTAAACTGCCACTGCTCTAATTTTTTGTGGACTTCTTAAGTCCAACTCCATTTGCAATCTGTACAGTTCCCTGCCAGAAAACATGATAATGGGATGTTAATTTAAAGGGCAAATCTAGACATTATGATATGACTCAGTGCTTAAAACCGAAACCAGATGTGCTTGGGCAATGCCTGTGCCATTTCATTTCTCTTCTCCTTTGGTTAGTACGCAGCCCAGGAGCCAGGAACGGGACATCATCACTGATAATTATCAGCTTCTTCCAAATGAAAAAAAAAAAGTGTAATTTATCTTAGTTTTCTTTTAGGAGAAAATTAAGTATTTTTCTAGTCGAGGCCTTTTCAAGACATATTTCATGTGGGTGAATATATCTTATGAGTCTAAGCTCACTATTTAGAAATGAACAGTTTTATCAAAAGTAGTTATATATATCCTCCATCTATAGTTTTCACATTTTCTGATTTATCACTGTGCTCACTTGCATCTTAGCTCTTACTTGCATGTTAATGGTTAAGTAGACTAATCTAAATTTATTCACATTTATTCAAACTTAGACACTAAGGGAGAATATTTGTGGGTGCTACTGGGATGGGGGCAAATATGGAAAACTGAATGCTATAGTTTTGTTTCTTCTCTAAGAGTGTACCCTAGTAGTAGGCACTTATCGAATGCCTACTGAAGTAAATGAGCATAATTAATATTAAAGGCAAGAGAGGAAAAAAAAACCTTTTGATTTTGGATTTTGTCACAGTTTAGGCATTTTTCTGTTCATCCGTACCTTTTCATGGCCAACTACTCCTCTCAGTTTATTCTTTCAGTTGAGCTGTACCTAGCTATACCTTTCACCCTAGAAATGGCATTGATGTTATCCGTTCCTCTCTACAGTATTTATGATGTCCTTGGGATTTTTGAAAGAGTCAAGTTGTAGCTCATCTGGAAATGAACACAGATCTTTCATTGCCAAAATTGACATGCAGTTTCCTTAGCATAAGAGTTCAAATTCTATCAGGCTGTTCCCTGATGTTACCTAGCAATGCAGAACATTTTAGTGAGATAACCCATTTAAAAGCATCAGACATGGTACTTGGCATATTTTAGATAGTAAATATCGATCTCCCTATTACTTTTTTTTATTCTTAGTCAAACCCCTTTTACCAGTAGTTCCTTATTATTTGATGAGAAGCAACCATTGTATCTACTAACTGGGAGTCTCTTTTCCCTTATTGCAAAGTCAGTTAATTCAGTCAGGATTTTTTTTCTTTATTTACTTCTTGTGTTTTGATATAATGAGGATTTACCATACTTGTTAATACAACATAAATCTTCAATTTTATTATCCACCACATCAGCAAACTAGCTTTTGTGAAAATTGAAGCTAAAAGATGTTTGATAAATGTTACCTCCTCCTCAATAGTGAAAGCTGGTCTGAAAATCATTTTTCAAAAGCTTTTGCCAAAGGTTTAGAGTTCCTCCAAGCCTTTAAGAAGTTGGAAACGTTATTAAGCATTTTGATTTCTTTTCCTTTCATCTCCTGTTTAGAAATTAATGTCTTGAAAAATTGGCTGCAAATGTTAAGGTTTTTTTAAAGATATGGAATCTATTCATCTGTCTAATAAAACTGTAACCTGTTAAAAATAATCGGTTCTTTGCTAGACATTTTGGCCAGTCTTGGAAAGATTTTTGTCTTTGCTTTTAAGACCTTCAGATGCCTTTTAGTTTCATTTTTAGCACTAGGAAAAATGAGCACTCTAATCATTTTCTCAAATTAGAATTTTAACACGTATTCAATCTCTGGTCTTTGTAAGGTGGCAAGACATGGTCCCATTCCTGTGTTTCATAAAAGGAGATGACAGACAAATAGGTAATTTAAGTGATTGTGGACCAGCCCTTTGGAGTTCTGTTTCTCCCATCTAGGTTGTGTCTTCTTTCTACTGCAGAATGTATCACTATCTGATATAAAAAGTCTTCTGGTTTATCTTCTTTGTGGGATCATTGTTGCATACAGCATTGCTATAAAGAAGCAATTCAGAGACTCTCCCAATATGTCTGCATATGGACGTGCATATGGTCGATTTTAGCTTTAACTTCAAATTTCCTTGAAGACGTAGGCTGTGTATATTCCCGTAATGGTAGTTGAGCAATTTCCTTGCGATGGTTCGATTTCTTTCTCTCTCTTCTGCATTTCCCCCTCCTTTTCCTCTATACAGTAGTAACCTTTCTAAAAAAGCTCATTTAAAAAAGTCTGTAACACCCATGCAAGCAGGCGCCGGGAAGTTTAGATAACAGTCCCATCACATTTGGCTGTTTGGCTAGAGCTGGCTGCGTAAATGGAATGGAATGCGATGTTATGATTCCCTCGCTCAAGTGTGCAGCGCTGCCCCAGGACAAGCCTCACCGTCATTTATACTTATTGACCTCCAGAATGCGCTGGGTGCTCCAAAGAAACACAATTACAGCCTTCGATTGAGACATACAATCTACATGGAAGTGAACCAGGCAGCCGACTCTGTTTGCTGTACATCATCCGGTCACTTATTTAAGCTCGACAGCTGATGTCAGAGGAATTGTGTTTTACCAACTGTTTCGGCAGACCTCTGCCTCTGATTCTCAGAGGTGATTTTTAAGAGTTAGAGTTCTGCGAACTTCCAGCTACTCCACACTTCTAACACTTAAACCTGTAAAAGCATCTGGAAACCTTTGTTAATTCACTCAGCTGAGCTACCAGAGTAGGATTTTTTCTGTGATAAAGCATCAAACCTGACTTTTATTCTTCATTGCCTTAGAGAGCTTCAGCGAGTAAGGACCCACTTAGGCATCTTTGATATAATGAAGGATATGGGGTGTTAATTGATTGCCAATTGATTGATTTTTCAACAAATTTTCATTGAGACTTCGTTATATTTCAGGTACCCATAAATCATAGTAGTCCACAGGACACATATGGTCTCTGCTTTCATGAAGCTTTCATTGTACGAGGAGATAGACATTAAACAATGAATAAACTATTAACTATTTAATTGTAATTGGCATAGAACTACAAAGGAGAAATAGCATGTTCAATAAGAGCAACTAATAGGAAGCCTGACCTCATTTCAAGTCTTAGAAAAGAGATGATTGTTGAGTTCAACATAATTCTAGGCATTATACGCATGTTGGTAGCAGGAAGGGAGAGGCAGTGTGGGAAGGATGCGTCAAGTAGCAGTAAAACAGCTTGTGCAAAGGCTTGGAAAAGGAAGGGGCACAGTGTATCCTCAGGGATGCTAGAAGCTCAATGTGGCTAGAAAATAGCATAAAGGTAAGAATGGGATGTGGGAGACAAAACCCATGACCATGACAGGTCCAGACCACAAAGGGCCTGGTAGGTTCTGTTAATGATTTAGGGCTTTCTTTAAAAGCTGTGAGAAGTCATTTAAATATTTTACACAGTAATTGGTATAATCAGATTTTTGTTCTCTTATCAAAGACTACTCTGACTGAAGTGGAAGATTAGGTGAGAGGATGGTAAACATTGACATGGGATCCAAGTTAAGAGGCTGTTGTTATTCTAGTCCAGAAACAGATGCTGGCAGCTTGGTTGAGGGGAGATATAATAAGGGAGATGGACTAGAGAGAGATTTAGGAGATAAAAATCAACAGGACTTAATAGTGATAAATATGTACAGTCAGTGGACTAAGAGGGAGGAATCAAGGAAGGCCCTCAGGTTTTGGTCCTGAATAATTGGCTAGATGGTGCTAACTTCACTGATATAAGAACACTGGTGAAAGACTCTCTGGGAAAAAGGCAGAACTAGAGAGTTTGGTTTGGGTGATGTTGGTTTAGTATGAGGTGCCTAGGGGTCATTAGGCCTGAAATATCCAAAAGATAGCTGGTTATTTGAGTTTAAAGTTAGAGGAATTTCCCTGATGAAAATAGAAATTCGAATGTTGCAAAGGTTAAAGGAAGATGAAACACGGATGATCAGATCACCTAGGAGGATATCTATTACAGAGTCTGTAAATTGTTCAGTTATATTTCACAAGCACTTATTGAGTGCCGAGTCTTTGCCAGGTCCTTTCCTAAATACTGGACACATGAAAAGGAAAGACATTTTATAAATAACATAGGACATCTCTTTGCCTTAGGCCTAAATTACTTTTCACATCATCGAAGACAGGATACTCTCAGTACATCCAGGAAAAACTCTTAGGCAAGCTAAATCTGTATCTTAGTCCTGTGCTCCCTTGCCTTTGCTTCCAACTTAAATCTTTGCAATCTTAAGTTCATTCCATTCTTGTTTGTCCTTGATAGACATACAGCCTAGTTGGTAAGCACATTCTTTATATTAACTCCTTATATTCTTACCTTTTCTCACTTTTGAGAGACATCATTCTCTTTGGCCTTGTCTTGTTAGAACGGGAATTATAGGGTTGTTTCTTACATAAAGAATGCATTTCTCTCATTTTCCTTTTAAGAAATACATCCTCAGGCTATAAAATATTTTTCCCATATTTTTTAGATTATTAATTGTTGATGAGTTTCAGATCGTGATGATATTAACTCCATTTGAGAAAATTAGGCCACACCCTTCTAGAATGTTTCTAAAATCAGATTCATTGGCAAAGTGAAGTTTATAGCCTCTTCTATAGCTCTTATTCTTTGGAGACCCATGGTTTAAAATAGTATTTTAAGACCATATTTTTCAAATTATTGTCTTCGAACCACCTGTATCAGAATCACTGGGGTGTGCTTGTTAAAAATGAAGATCATTGAACCCTACCTTCCAAATATTTTTTAGCACAGCTGGGATAAACCCTAATCATTTGCATTTTTAATAAGTTCCCCAGGTAATATTTATTTATACTAAAGTTTGAGAAGCTCTTTTTAGAGGAATGTCAAAATTTGTACCTCAAACCATCGTGCTATACACCTTAAAATTATATAGTGATATATGTCAATTATTTTCAATAAAACTGGAAAAAAATTACACATATCATTATTAGGATGCTGAGTTAATGAGAAATTAAACAGTTTTGCAAGCTAGGTTTTGTTTTGTTTTGTTTTTACCAATTTTAAGAATTAATAATTGTGCCACAGGAATGAAAATATTTAATAGATATTGTCCAGTTATTCAGTGACAAGTGATTCCATTACACATATTTTTTTCTATCATATTAAAGTTCATGTGACAGAAGAATAGGGGTGGATAGGAAAAGTAGAGAGAATGAGGTGTCAAAAAGAGAGAATGTAAGAGATGAGAGTGATGTTGAAGAAATGGAAGTTAAAACTTGGTTCAAGTATAGTCTTTCATTCAGTTTTAGCCTATGTTTTGCTTTCATTTGCATGGTCTGTGGGTTCTCATTATGCATGATTTTGCCTTTATGAATATTTCTAGAGGTTCAACTTCTTTCTTGCCTCCAGAACTAGCAAGTCTCTCTTTGCTCCCCACCCCCAGGAAGAACGCCGTGTGATATATGTTGGTAAAATCAGACCTGACACAACACGGACAGAACTGAGGGACCGTTTTGAAGTTTTTGGTGAAATTGAGGAGTGCACAGTAAATCTGCGGGATGATGGGTGAGAATCTTCAAGATTATTTCTTGTTTAGAAGCTGACATATGTAAAAAATTATGGCCATAAGATTACTAGGATGGGGATGCTTTGACAGATGACATGTTGAGTTCAGAACCTTATTTATTTTCTTTCATCCCTATTTATTAATCTCTCTAGTTGAGATTTTCTGTCCCAGAAATAAGTATTTAGCTGCTTGACAGGACAATCACACTGATAAATGGATGCAGTGGTTCAGACGTTGGCACCAGTGAAGTCTCCCAAAGTAGAAAGGGTTACAGTCATATATGCTAATGCTTTCTCACTAGATTTAAACTTCTCTTTGTCCATTGCAGAGACAGCTATGGTTTCATTACCTACCGTTATACCTGTGACGCTTTCGCTGCTCTTGAAAATGGATACACTTTGCGCAGGTCAAATGAAACTGACTTCGAGCTGTACTTTTGTGGACGCAAGCAATTTTTCAAGTCTAACTATGCAGACCTAGGTATGGATTTTATTGTACGTGAAATGAGGAATCCATATGTAGAGCTCAGAATGGAAGCAAATGTAAACTGTAGGCACATCGGGGTGGGCCGTTATTTTATTTTCTGCAGGGACTATTTGAATACAAATTTCATCTTCTTGTTTATTTATTTAGTGCCCAAAGGGCATTAGAAGCAAGGGGCGTAGGTTTTGTCAACAAAGGGCAGAAGTCAATTCATTGTCCTGTCTGCCCAGATGCTGAAATTCTGCACTGTTTGTATGTATACGTGGAATGTTGTGTTTTGTGGGGGCATATATTGTGTGTATATATGGGGTATAGTATGTGTCTGCATGTTTTATGTTGTGTGTGTGTCTTTATATGTGTGTGTAATCTGCCATTGCTTTCTGTCCCTACCATGAATCCTTTTGGACAAACCATTGCCATCATTATTTTATGGAACAGACTATACAAAGTCCTGTTCTTTTTCCCTTATTATATCACAAAGTTGTAAAAATTTTAACTTTCCTACAAATTATACCTTGAGAGGAGAAATAAAAATTTATATGCTAAATCACACTAGACTTTCTTTAAAACAAAAAAGAAAAAAAATGTTATTTTTCTGAGTATTTCCATGTGTTAGACACTGTGCCAGGAGGGGCTTTGCGAGCATTTTCTCATTTAATTATCAGGACAGTCATAGGAGGCAAACATTATTATTATCATCCCCATTTTATAGATAAGGAAATTAAAGCATACATAACTATTGATTTTTTCCTATTATAAAAGTACAGACTCAAGGGATAAAATTTAGAAAATATAAAAAGTATTGAGGAAAATAGTAAAATCACCTATCAGTTTATGACCTAGAGATAACCACTATTACCTAGTATGTGATTTACTTTCCAGTATTTTTTCTGAGAATGTCTGATTTCTTATAGTTGGCCACATGTTATATATAAATATGTGTTTTTAAATTCTACTTCTCAATTAAATTATGTAAGTTCATTTTCTACTGCATTCACAAGATTAAAAAATAATTTATCAACATATTTTAATGGCTACATGGTATTCTGTTCAGTGAATAGTGCCTTTATATTTAATCATTTCATTATAGCTATTCATTTATTCAATTTTCAATTTTTAACATTATAAATAATTCCACAATGGACATCTTAATTTCCTTTCCAATTTTAATTTTGTTCCTTTGCATGTGATTTCCTATCTAATGTGTGTATGGTAAGCCTTTAAATTCTTTGATGAAGGAAAGAAAGTGGAAAATGTCTTGTGAATATAACAATTATTTTAAATCAATTATACTACCAATCATAAAGTTAACATATAAATCTGTTCCTAAACATTATTATATTTCTATCTGCACCTGCTTTGGCTCAGTATAAAGAAAGAAATGAATACCAACCAAACACAGAGAATTTTTTTTATCCCTTTTACCAAAGTGATGTCATCGTAGAGTAATTGATATAGGTGGTGTGCATTGTTCAGGGGGAATATGCTATAATTCACTTCAAAAGCTAAATAGATAGTATGAAGCTGAGGAGAGGCAGCTGACTGTTAGAGAGATAGAGGCCTAGGGATGAAAATATAAACGGTGGCAAGTCATTTGTTCAAATGTTGGGTGATAAAAACAGTTAAGACAGATTGAAGTCTTGAGTTGATTTGACTTATTTTCTTCAGTGATGAAGGCCAGGGTGTTTCTAGTCTCTCAAAACATCTAGAGTTTAAAATAAGCTACCTAGAGGGGCCTTTAGATCACGATTCATCACTGGGAAAGGGAGGATTGAATGGTGTTTCCAAATTGAACTAGAGCCTCCCTGAAATATTTCTAAGAAGAATGCTTCCCCTCTCGTTATCTCACCGTCTAGCCAGCAGCAATGAAACTTTGCCATTGCTAAGCTAGCTCTGTATTTTCTGAAAAGTGTGTTTGATGTATATTGTAGTAGCATGGGTTTTTCCAATTCCCTCAAGCCCTACAATTGCACGAAGTGTAGTCGATCTGAGCCAAGGCAGGCTGTAGTCAGAGAGCCCGCAGACCTTTGGAATCCTGCAGACCTGGGTTTGAAACCCAACGTAGCTTCTGACCTTAAGCAAACAAATAACCTCCCTCTGCTTCTGGTTCTTCATTGGTAAAATATCTTATCGTGTTGTAGTGAAGATTAAATAAATATTTGTGAAGCTATTAACACAGTGTCTGGCATACCATAGGTACTTGATAAAGAATAGCTATGATAATAATTAAAAATGATGGTTAATGGGAACAAGTGGGAAATGTCAAGTTACTTTAAAATAGAAGAATCAACACAAGCATCCAGATCTAGAACTGAATGACATTTATATGTATCTTCTCTTTGTTTCTTGAAGAGTTCAAAATAAATGCATGAAGGCATGGCCACTGAATATGGTGAACAGAAGCATATAATAGATTCTTAGAGGGAGTGTGAGCTGATGGCTCTGTCAAGAGTAAAGTGAAAATGATATGACACAGATACATTTTACCAAGAATAAAGTGACCAATCATTTTAGATAGATTTATCCAATTTTTTTTTTTTGCTCCCTCAAATTAAGTTAGCTCACACATTCTATTTCTCTACTAATGAGGCCACTTAGTGGCTAGTACAATGGCCACTACTGTAAAACATAATGATTCCAGTTACTATTTGTGAGCCAGTTTTATAAATGAAACTTAGAATTTAAAGAGACAATCAAGGTTACTATGGTGAAACCGGAAGTTAAGTCTGGTGTCTATGAATCTATAATCTATGTGTCTTTCTATTCACTGTCTTAGAACCAAATGGATCTTTCTGATAAAAAAATCTTAAATAGGAAGGATACAAATTAAATTAAAACTATAAGATCAGAACAGAAGGTTGGGTCAATACTAAGAATATAATAATTTTGATTAGAAATTAGTTATGGTATGGAACTTAAATATATAAGAAAAACTGAAATAAATAATGTACTTATCACAAATTTTTATTGACTCAAAGAAATGAATTAAATTATCAGCATCTCGAATACATACATAACTTTTCATAAACCTTTGCCATTTATTGGTTAATGATTCCCTGATCCCAACACAAATATTTCAACCATAGTTTTAGTAATGTGCTGGTCTTCAAGATTAATATATTTACTTAACAAATAATTAATTTGACTATCTACCTTTTGAAAAGAGGTTTCTAGGTGCCAGGGATACAATTGTAATGTGATTTGTTTCTATTTATACAATATCATTTACAACCATTTATTTTTTAAATAATTGGAGTGGCTTTTGGGTTAGTTCAAAAAAAATTTATTGTATCTTGCTTGTGCCTCAGTATTCTTCCTCTGGTGTAGAAAAAAGTGTGGAGTAGATGTTATTGCCTCAGGAAGTACATATAACCACATTCTATCTTCATTCAAGAAAAACAATTTTATGGGCAACTATTGTGTGACATAGTATGCTCGTATAAGTGGATATATATTAAATACCAGCTTACATTTTTCACTTTGAAGAAACTCTTGAGAACCACTGTTTCAAAATGTTATTAGCTTTTGCTAATAAAAATAGAAAAACACTAAAGTTCTGGTTTTCTTGTAGAATAATTCAAATAATCCTACAGGAACACACACACACACACACACACACACACACACACACTTAGCTTAATGTCGCACAAACTCTAGTCATCAGGATTCTTCTGTCTTCATCTATAATGCAAGTGGGATTCTGACTTCAGACTAATTTCTAGCAATGAGTAGAACTTTTTGTTTGTTTGCTTCTACAAAAAAGATTTTGATTTGAACAACAGCTGCTCATAAAGTTTTAGTAATACAGGCAAACTGTTCATTAGGCTATGAAGAGAAGGGTAGGAGCCAGTATAATTTAAGAATTAACCATTTAAGATGTTAGTGAGGAAAGTTTGGCCAGTTTTGTCCTTGTTTTTATCTCTGATGCTGACTAATTGTTATTGTTTTTGTTGTTGTCTTTTTACCTGGAAAAATGCTCTTGACAAAAATTTAGTGAAGACAAGGAATGGTGAGAATGAAAGAAAAAAGAAGTAAAGACAGTTATTTGTTTTAAAATCTATGATGGTTAAAATAGATTGTAGCTAGGGGTAAAAAAATAAAATCAACCTGGTGCTGGATAGCTGGAGGAATTACAACGTTTTCAGTGAAACAACCTGTGATGTCAATGATTATGCCTTCGCATTAGCTGGCATTATCTTCTTCTATCATTTTGAGCATTTCTAATTTGTAACTTAGTCTGGGTAAAATATAGACATGTTCATATTTTAGTAGGATTGTTTATTTTCTCAGAAAAGTTTGTTTTTCCTTCCCAATAAGAGCTTTCAAAAGAATGACTGTATTTGCAGAGGTTTTCTGTTATAGTTCCATGATATTCTTTCTCAATGTCTCACACAAGACCAGCAAAAATATCTGACTTTTTAAATGAATACTTATGGGGAAAAAAAACCAGAAATATTAAAGAGCATTTCACTTTACATTCATCATTGTTGAAACATGTAGATTTTGTTAAGGGCTCTTGGAAGTAGCACATGGAACTTTGCACAAAAGCTGACTTGGACTAATTTAAGGGTCCAAGAAAGACCATGGCTTTATTTACACCTGCGTATTTTCTGTCTCCTATTCATGAATAAAAAGACTGAATTTACCCTCTTCAGACATGAAGCATTTCCCTAAACCTCTATAGTAAGAGAGTTTGTTCCCTATTGTGAGTGTACTCCAATGTATGGAGTAGGTGACTGGATCATATGTTTCTTTTGCCTCAAAAGGGAGCAGCAGAGTGAGGAGTAGGTGAAATTCTAATGATGCCCTCTCTCTCTCAACTGGATTTTATGCTCAATGAAATCAGTCCCATCGAATAGCAAAATTAGTTCTAGCATCTACCCTTGTTTCTCCATCTAAGTTAAGGAACCTTGGATAAGTCATTGAACATGATATGTATGTATGTATGTATGCATGTATGCATGTATGCATGTATGCATGCACGTATGTACATACATGTGTACACACACACACACACACACACACACACACACACACACACATATACCAGGAGTGGGGACTTATCTTTAAAGTATATTGATTGAATATATCGAGTTGCTATCGAGTCTTGAATTGGATGATTGAGTTAAAGACCATTGGCGAAGTGTGTATTAACCTGGCTTGGATTTCTTTCAGATTCCAACACAGATGACTTTGACCCTGCTTCCACCAAGAGCAAGTATGACTCTCTGGATTTCGATAGTTTACTGAAAGAAGCTCAGAGAAGCTTACGCAGGTAACATGCTCCCTGGCTGAGGATGACAGAGGGACGGTGAACACCTCACGGGGCAGCGCGTCCTTCCCCAACAGACTATTGCAAGTCATACTTAGGAATTTCTCCAACATTACACTCTGTACAAAAACAAAACAAAACAACAACAATACAACAAGAACAACAACAACAATGGTTTACATGAACACAGCTGCTGAAGAGGCAAGAGACAAAATGGATATCCAGTAAGCACATGGTTATTCATGGGTGTCAGCTTTGCTTTCCCTGGAGTCTCTTGGTGATGGTGTGTGAGTGTGTGTGTGTGTGTGTGTGTGTGTGTGTGTGTGTGTGCACGCATGCCTGGTTTGGGGAAAGTATGTATGTGCAAGTGAGGACTGGGGGTTCCTGACCAGAGTGTGCCAGGGCAAACCACTTCAAATGGCAGCAGTTCCATGAAGACACACGTAAAACCTAGAACTTCAAAATGTTCATATTCTATTCTAAAGGAAAAAAAAAATTCAAAAGGAAAGAAAACTAACCAACCAACCACAAACCACCCTAAAATGACAGCCGCTGATGTCTGGGCATCAGCCTCCGTACTCTGTTTTTTAAGGAAGTGCAAAATCAACTTGAAGCAAGCTTTCTCTCATAAACGTAATGATTATATGACAATCCCGAAGAAACCACAGGTTCCGTAGAACTAATATCCTTTCTCTCTCTCTCTCTTACTTTTATTTTATTTTTCCCCCTTTTGCCATGGAATCTGGGTGGGAGAGGATACTGCGGGCACTGGAATGCTAAACTTTCCTAACATTTTGAAGTTTCTGTCATTCGTCCTTTATCCTGACACCCACGTAAATGTCCAAAAATGTTGATCTTCCACTGCAAATTTCAAAAGCCTTGTCAACAGTCAAGCGTGCGGCTTGTTCGGTGGTTCTTTCTGAGGAGTGGGCACGGTTATTACATTACGAACGAGAGTTGGGTAGAACTCTCTGGGATGTGTTCAGATAGTGTAATTGCTACATTCTCTGATGTAGTTAGGTATTTACAGATGTTAAATGGAGTATTTTTATTTTGTGTACATACTATACAACAATGTTCTTTTTTGTTACAGCTATGCACTGTAAATGCAGCCTTCTTTTCAAAACTGCTAAATTTTTCTTAATCAAGAATATTCAAATGTAATTATGAGGTGAAACAATTATTGTACACTAACCTATTTAGAAGCTGAACTTACTGCTTATATATATTTGATTGTTAAAAACAAAAAGACAGTGTGTGTGTTCGTTGAGTGCAACAGCAACAACAAAATGATGCTTTATGCACATCCATCCCTTCTTAGGTGAGCTTCGATCTAAGCATCTTGTCAAGAAATATCCGAGCCCCCTAAAGGTATTAACCACTTCTGCGATATTTTTCCACATTCTCTTGTTGCTTGTTTTTCTTTGAAGTTTTATACACTGGATTTGTTAGGGGAATGAAATTTTCTCATCTAAAATTTTTCTAGACGATATCATGATTTTATGTAAAGTCTCAATGGGTAACCATTAAGAAATGTTTTTATTTTCTCTATCAACAGTAGTTTTGAAACTAGAGGTCAAAAATCTTTTTAAAATGCCGTTTTGTTTTAATTTTTGTGATTTTAATTTGATACAAAATGCTGAGGTAATAATTACAGTATGATTTTTACAATAATTAATGTGTGTCTGAAGACTATCTTTGAAGCCAGTATCTCTTTCCCTTGGCAGAGTATGATGATGGTATTTATCTGTATTTTTTACAGTTATGCATCCTGTATAAATACTGATATCTCATTCCTTTGTTTACTGAAGAGACATATTTATCATTGCAGATAGCCTATTTATTATAAATTACGAGATGATGAAAATAATAAAGCCAGTGGAAATTTTCTACCTAGGATGCATGGCAGTTGTCAGGGTGGAGTTTCAGTGTTTCATTTGGGAAATTCAGCTTTTGCAGAAGCAGTGTTTCTACTTGCACTAGCATGGCCTCTGACGTGACCATGACGTTGTTCTTGATGACATTGCTTCTGCTCAATTCAATAAAAACACTTCAGAAAAACCTCCATTTTGAGCATCAGGATTTCATCTGAGTGTGGAGCCCCTTGTGGAATGGAAGTCAGTTGTCTGGAGTGTGCATTCGAGTTTCTAAATTGAGATTCGATTACAGTTTGGCTGACATGACTTTTCTCGAAGACATGATATACCTACTCCTTAATCGTTCTTTTCCCTTCTTTCGCCCAACACGATCTTATAAAACGGATTTCACCCCCAGGCCAATGCAGCTAATTTTGGTAGCTGCATTCATTTATCACCAGCATATTGTGTTCTGAGTGAATCCACTGTCTGTCCTGTTGGATGCTTGCTTGATTTTTTGGCTTCTTATTTCTAAGTAGATAGAAAGCAATAAAAATACTATGAAATAAAAGAACTTGTTCACAGGTTCTGCGTTACAACAGTAACACATCTTTAATCTGCCTAATTCTTGTTGTTCTGTAGGTTAAATGCAGGTATTTTAACTCTGTGTGAACGCCAAACTAAAGTTTACAGTCTTTCTTTCTGAATTTTGAGTATCTTCTGTTGTAGAATAATAATAATAAAAAAGACTATTAAGAGCAATAAATTATTTTTAAGAAATCGATATTTAGTAAATCATACTATGTGTTCAAGGACCAGATGTGTTCTCTATTTTGCCTTTAAATTTTTGTGATCCAATTTTAGATACATTCTCCTTTTTGCCCTGGATTGTTGACATGAGTAAAAATACTTGGTTTCTTTTCTTATCAAAAGACAGCGCTACAGATTTCATGTTGAGGATTAATTTATTCCCCCTCTGGCCTGACAAATATTGTTACCATAAAGAGAGTTCTTTTTTTCCCCCCGTGGACTTCAAATTGCATCTAAAATTAGTGCAAAGAGAGAATCACTATAGATCCGAGTAGAGCTTTTGTATCTTATGCAGACACTGTGGGTAGCCCATCAAAATGTAAACTGTATTCCTTTTATTTTTTTATTTTTTTTGTTTTGGAGAGAATATTTCAAATGAACACATGCACCCCATCATCACTGGAGGCAAATTTCAGCATAGATCTCTAGGATTTTTAGATGACCATGGGCCATTGCCTTCATGCTGTGGTAAGTACCACATCTACAATTTTGGTAACCGAACTGGTGCTTTAGAAATGTGGGTTTTTTTTTTTTTTAAAAGAGATGTAGCAGAATAATTCTTCCAGTGCAACAAAATCGATTTTTGCTAAACGACTCCGAGAGCACAACGGTTGGGCTGTCAACATTCAAAGCAGCAGAGAGGGAACTTTGCACTATTGGGGTGTGATGGTTGGGTCAGTTGAAAAAAGGAAACCTTTTCATGCCTTTAGATGTGAGCTTACAGTAGGTAATGATTATGTGTCCTTTTTTGATGGCTGTAACGAGAACTTCAATCACTGTAGTCTAAGACCTGATCTATAGATGACCTAGAATAGCCATGTAATATAATGTGATGATTCTAAATTTGTACCTATGTGAGAGACATTTTCAATAATGTGAACTGCTGATTTGATGGAGCTACTTTAAGATTTGTAGGTGAAAGTGTAATACTGTTGGTTGAACTATGCTGAAGAGGGAAAGTGAGCGATTAGTTGAGCCCTTGCCGGGCTTTTTTTTCCACCTGCCAATTCTACATGTATTGTTGTGGTTTTATTCATTGTATGAAAATTCCTGTGATTTTTTTTTAAATGTGCAGTACACATCAGCCTCACTGAGCTAATAAAGGGAAACGAATGTTTCAAATCTACTTCTGCTTTCCTTATTTATCATAACTAAACTCTAGGTATATTTCTCAGATCAGTACATATTACTCTCTTATTATTATTATTATTCTGTTTCCTTTCTGGATCTCCCTCCCTGATTTTCCATATTTGTGGATGGATTTCAGCTCTAAGGTAATGTGCATCTCCTGTATTGTACCTTATCTCCTTGCAAATTGCAAAGGCAAAGCGGTGATTTTTACTATGAGAAGTGATGTGAGACTTTAGCCAATGGATGAGCTCTATTTTTCTACTTAGCCCTGGAAAGTGTGTATTTTTAAGAGCAAGCCATTGCCCCTGGTGAGAAACTTGCTAAATATTCAGCTTAAGAAGCAGTTTTACTGTACATGAAATGAACAGTAAATGTGAGGGGAGATAGCCCCTCACATCATATGTAAATCATCAGGTTAAATATGCAACTAGCCAATAGCTGCTGACATGGCTTGCTGTCGGGACATCCACTGTGTCTCATAGGTGATTGGTGGTTCAAATGACGGAGATGACTGAGAATGCACTATTAGCACTCGGATGTCTCCTGATTTCAGATGGTTGTCCCGACTCTCAGCAACTTGCACAGTGAGACCCAACATAAGCACAGCATTAGAGAAAGGTAGCTGAATATAACCCAATCCTGCCCCCTCATCTCATAAAGAAAAAAACATGCTTTTAATTATTGGAAATGTGATAGAGATATCAGTCATACATTGAGATTTGCTAAATAAAAAGGAAACACTTTCTATGGTTCTATTTCTATTGTATACCAGTCTAAGATTCGCCACTTGTTTGATCAAAATAGAATATAAAAGCTCACCATTATCTTAACCAAATAATGCATTCTTCTACAACCATGGCTACTTAGCACTCCTAAGATTCAGTGGGTGAGCCTCAGGTATGGACTTGTGCTCCACCGAGCCTTAAATCCTATAATACATTTTTCTTCTTCTGGCTAGAACCAGCAAGGACATCAGAATAATGCAAGTCTTCCTTTAAAGGGTTAACTTTTTACTCTTAAAAACATTTTGAGGGTAAAAAGGTATTTTTAAGAAATAGAAGAAATATCAGTAGTAGCTGCTGGTCTGATTAGAGATAAAGGATTCATTTGATGTTGTCCTCAAACATTAAATCACTTTCACCCTTGATGATACTAATGGCAAAATAATTACTGAAACCAAAATTAGGCTGGCAAAAATAAATGAACACTGGTTATGAATAGTTTATTTAAAAGGAGCTTGTTTTAATTCAAAAGCCCTCTAAACTGAGTTTGTCTAAAGTGTACAATGTGATATTGGTTCAAAATTATTTTTCAGCATTGTCAGTTTTCTCTTCATTGTAGCATTATTCAGCTAATCATTGGATATAATTTACAGCTCTAACAACATTATTATACTCATTTGACACCAGTGTTAGCTACACAGTTATAACTCAGTATTAATTATAGTTTTTAAATATTGCAAAGTAGTTTTTGCAATATTTATATTTATCTTATATTTTGCAATTCTCTTTGCTATTCTCTGTTTTCAAGCACATTATATGCCATTATAAATCAATCTTTGTACTTTATCCAACAGCAGAGTAATAAAGAAGGTCACAACTCATAGAGGAGTTCCTTAGAGGTTTGTAACATTGTGATTTAAATCTTAGAAAGACTTAATCAAAAGCTGAATTAATCCCTGGGGGGAAAAGATGCTATATAGATTCTATTGATGGGCACGAAGCAGCCTATTTCTTTTCATTGGTCTCTGTTAACATGGTGAAGAAAAGGAACACAGCTTTTCAGGGAGAAGAAAGACAGTAAGATTTTCTTGGTGGGTCAAGGATAATATGCAATAACCTTTGTGTCATGTTTCTACCCTTTCATTTAAAGTGGCTCATTTTATTCTTACTGTGGCGTTATCTGTTCTTCTAGTGCTTAGATAAGTTAAATGTCCTCCACCTTCTTGGTCCCCTAAATATATTCCATGTGACTCCAGTAATTCTGCAAGGTCCTGAAAGCTCCACTCCACTCGACCATGTGGAATGTGTGGGTCACATGAGCTGGTTTCCAGGGCTTCTGTTGTAATCAGGTGACTGCTCCGGGGCAAATTCTCAGGGGCGCTGGAAACTTGCAGGAAGAAATGATCATTAAGCACAGGTATTTCCAGGACAAGGTTCTACTAAAGAGCCTAACATTTTCCATGACGGGGATATGTACTAAGGCCAGGAGGCCACCACTTTTCCAAATGCTTCTTTTCTGTTCTTGATCCATAGGAATGGGACCATATTCCTTTTTAGCTCAAAAAACCATTGCTTTTCATCGGCTGACTTATAGAAGGGGCAAAGTGGAATTAATTAATGGAAAAAAGTGAGAGAACTTTTAGAGGAGAAAACCAAATGATCCTATAATATTTTCATGATTAAATTAAATGAATGTAATTATACATGCACATATGCACACCAACGCAGTATTATAATCAAGAACCTTAAAATATTGTATTGTTTCAAATTTATGCATATAGCACTTACGGAAGGCAAGTAGCTAGTGTGATATTTAAATTTGCATATTGACCATTTTCATATTTTTTCATATATTAATTTCTAACAGGAAGAATCTGAATTATTAGGAAAAATCCTGGGGTGATTTAGAAAAAATATTGTTCTTCTGCTCATTTTTGAGCATCAGGGGCACTTAGCAACATTATCTTTTTTTTCCCCACATAGTTTTCTGTGATGGATTTTCAACGAGATGACATCCAAGTGAAAGCCAAAATTAAATGGGAAGGAAAGAATGTTAAGTGGTAAAATCCTAAATAGCTTATTAGACTACTTAATTGGAGGAAATTTATTTTTGCTGCTGGTAGGAACTCTATAGTCAAGCTTCTCTTTAACAATACTAATTGATGGGGGAAAAAGTATCTATAGTAATATAGTTACTGCATGATACCCTCCAGCAAGTCGTTTAAGGGAATTCACAGGTACTTTTCTTTGATTGACTTTGGTGTTGTGGAACATCCAGTCCTATCTTCCTTCATATCATTGCTTTCTTACTTCATTTCCAACCAAGTCTCTTGTTAACTCCTACCAGAGCTTCCCAGTGAGCCCCCAAGACTTGAAGGAAAATGAGGCTGTTCCCGTGCCTCATTTAAACATTTAGCAGGGTTTCGGCTTGATTGCTATACACTTTAATGAAATGACTAATGTTTCATAGGGTTGAGAGGTGGTGCCCTCTGTAAGCACTTCACTATTTGTTGGCAGGAATGTGTGTATGCTCCCACAGAATAATGATTAATTGCTCTGCTTCTTAAAGAGGGATCAATTAGTAAACTGGTCACACAGCCTGTGATATGGCCATGTTACTTTCATATCAGGTAACCTAATGTTCAAGTTCAAAGCATGAGCTGGTCAAGAACCTTAATTTCCCTCCAATTATCTGGTTATATGAAAACAAAACAAAACAAAACAACATTCTGGTACCTATTTGCTAAGCTGTCTTTCCCAGGGTCAACCATCTGAATTGCTTTTAAGGCTGTCCAACAGCAAAACAATGGAAGGAAAAGTACAAACTGGAGTTCACCACCCAAGGTTTGCGCCCAGTGTCTGAGGGTGGGAAGTACTTGTTTGTTGGGCTGACATTTTCCTACTTTTAATGACAGGTTATGGTGGCATACAAAGGGAGCACCAGTGCATGACCCTGTTGAATGCAGCAATTCACAGAGAATTCATAAGTGTTTCCTTGTCACATGGCGCCAGGGTCTCAGTGAGCCGCCTTCTGCCATGGCACCCCACACCGAGGACTAAGACTAGAAGATCAGCTGAAGGAAAGGGAAGGAATAGGTAGAAGATTAAGCAAACGTTATTTGAACTTCAGGTATAAAGCAAGGTTTGGGTAAAGATTTCCCATGGTTTCCTATTTGCTTTCCATGCACGCGGCCTCATTCTGTGGAATTCTATAAACAAAAGAGGTGATTATCCAGCTTGGCCAGCAGAGCTGTGAAGAAGAGGATGCGCCTTACAAAGCTATTTCCATGTGCTTGTGGTTCTGTGTCAGCGAGGTGGCAATTGGCCTTTACCAACCTGGTATTTGCTCAGAGGAGTTGATTAAAACCCACCAAGTGGGACTGCAAGTATCTAGTGTTCAATTTTTGCAGTTATCCTAACACCTAAGTGTGCAAAGGTTGGCAAATACATCTGAGAAGTTGAGCACTAGACACTCACAGCCCTGGTTTATGGCCTTTTTGGGGTAGTGTCCTTGCTGCATCTGGCACCAATGGTAGAGAAAAGAGAGCTTGGTTTCTAACAGTGATATATCTGGGCTCCATTTCCAATCCGGCGATCCGGTTCAATGATGTCAGTTAAGATTACGAAGTGGGAAAGAGAGATAGTTAGCTGGTCCACGGACTTTGGTCTTTGGAATTCTATGAACTTAAAAGAAAACTAGCCTAGGGTTTGTGGGCTACCTGGTGGGAGAGAAATGTTCGAGGAATGACAGGTATAACAATGGCTGCAAAACAGGTATTGCCACACACTCCTTAAAACATGCTTTTAAATTGTGATTAGAAAACATTTTAAAGAAACACATAAGTGCGTAAAATCACAGACTAGAACTCCATGTATACACTACCTAGATTTACGAGATCTGAACATTTTACCTTGTAAGCCTGTGATCTCTCTTGAACCAAATCTCTTACCTATCTCCTTTTTCTCCCGCCCTGCTCAGCAGTGATCTGTCTCTTGTGTTCGGTACGTATTATTTCCATCTATTTCGTTTTCTTTTAACTACATTTCCATATATCCCAAAGTAAGATGCGGTATTATTTTCTGTCTTTTGAAAATTTACAAAATGTTTTCTTACTGTATGTATCCTTTTTGCAATTTGCCAGTGGTGCCTTTTAATGCAAATGCAATTAGTACAATTCAGCCTTGGTGTAAGCCAGAAGGAAATCCTTCTTTCCAGGTGTTTGGAGTTGCCTTAGCAGCTGCTCCAACTGTCCCGGCTAATCATTCTTCACAGCGTGGCTGACATTCATCTTGACTTCCTATTTATCACTTTGGCTCAGTGCATTTATGCAATACCTTTAAAAGTCTTCGACCCTTGATCCACATTTTCATCTTGCTTATTGAGTGGTTATAAAGTTATTCCAAGGGAATAGAAAGTCATAAAATCACAGCAGAAGATGGAAACCCATACTTAGGTAGTTATTTATTTTTTTTTTATAAAAGAGTGAATTCTTAGATTTTTCTTCTTTGTTAAATCAGAGATTTTTGCCACACTCCTAACCTTCTCATTCCTACTTGCCTGCGAGTGGCCATGCCCTCTCCAGAGAGGGCATTGAGGAACCCCAGCACGGAAGAAATTATTTCTTGTAATAGTAACCGATTAAACTAGTTACCAGCTGCGGAGCATGTTTCAGCACTTAAGTTAATTGAACTGTTGCAAACTAAATATGATTCTAAATTCTTTCAGTATTCCAAAACACTTCATGCGTGCAGATAAAAATGAAAAAAAAAATTACCAAATCGGTTTGAAATGTGCAAATCAGGCATACAGCGCTGACATTTAGATCTATGACCTGATAACTCTGCAGTAGGTACTTTGAAAAACTTTGTGGGTTTTTTTTTTTCTTCTTCTTTTGCTAAGCTGTCCTTTGAAACCCCTGAACCACTACTTGATGTGATATTCAATAAGTGGAAGTCAGGCTGCAATCAGAAGGGGAACTGTCTGCATCAGTGTTTTTGTACCAATTTGCCCAGAAAATAATCTCTTCGTGATTCATTTCACAGGCCAAAAAAGAAGAATTGTTGAAAGGAAGTTGAGCTTAATAGAGGAAATGCAGTATTTTATTCTGGGAGAAGCTGGCTAGAATTTGGTTTGTGAATCTGTGTGGAGGGCATGGTTCTCCTTGAGGTGGCAATCTTTCTGTATTTTGGACCACTGTGCACGGTCAATGAATCTTTAAATTGAAGAAGGAAGCAGATTCTGAAGTAAAACCTGGCTGGTGAAAGATGTCACTCCTTCATCTGATATGTCCCTTCTCCTCCATATCTTGCCCATCAGCTAACAAATATATGGATGACATTCTATTTCCAGAACTTTCTGTTAGGTGTGAATTTTCCAACCCTCTACATAGGTCAGACCAAAGGATAAGATTGAATGGATTGTTTTGAGAGGCTCAGAAGGAGTGTGAACCTGTTGGCAGTTTAATGAATCATTATGAGCAACAAATTGCACGAGGCCTGTAAAAATTCTCCCTCTGAAGCCTCCCTTCCACCTCCCAAAGAAAATGTAAGAATAAAATCAAGAAAAACATCATGTCTATTGTCTTTCAGAACTTGGGAAGATAAATAAAAGTCAGAGAATTATAAAACAAACATCAGGATGAGGATCTTAGATGTCACAAGCATGTATGCTCAGGGTCACATGAGGAGGGTAAGTTCCTGGCTTCAAGTGACACAGTGGTAGAGTCTGGGTTAGAACACAGGCCATTGTCATTTCAGTTACCCCACAAGCTACCAAGAACCATACACTATCAGAACATGAGCCAGCGATGCATCGACAAGGACAAAGATATGTAGAACAAACGGTCTATAAGGACCACATGGATATTGATTGAGCAGTCAGGCATGGCTGAAAAGGGAGCAGGTTCATCTTATTACAGATTATTACAGATTAGTACAAGTTGGGAGGTCCACGGCAGAGTCTTTTCTCCAAAATATCTCTTCCATAGCTTACAATTAACTTGGAATTGAACACTTGGTGATTTAAATACTTTTTAATTAAACTGAAAATACTCCTGAGAAAAATAGTAAACTATAGCCATTTTCAGTTCTAGTCCACCACTGCTCAGGTAATTTTAAGATGAAAGCTGGTTATGTTAAGGTAAAAATGGAAGAAATCTGAATATCTATGTCCTCACTTCCTGAAGGAAGGCTGGAAGGACAATGACACCTTTATAAAAATATCTGCTGTGTCTCAGACACTGTTTTAGTCACTAAAGTGGCAAAAATAAATTAATGAGGGACCCTGTCTTTAAGCACTTTGCAATCTAGTGGATGCACACGATGTGCTGAATGTATCATTAAGAAATGTCCCATGATCTACGGAAACAAAGCCACCACGCAGAAGGGAGAATAGGCAGCAAAGGTGTCATGGAATCTTTATGGCCTGAACTGCCCCTTGACAGGTAGAACTGGGAAGTAGGAGAAGCAGAAGTAGTGAAACGCTCTCTTTCCCCAGATTGTTCCTGGAACTGAGAACATTTAAGAGTTCCCTGATCTGTCCGCCACCTTTCATGACTTATTTCAAGTGATGCTTTCTCTACAAAAACTTTCCTGACCTACCTCTCTCCACCTTTTTCTCTCATATTTGTAGATCTGACACCTTCATTTTTGTGTCTTCTGCACAGTCACAGCGATGATAACATCATATTCTAATTTATTAATTTACCTTTGTTTTGCCCTTGAATTTGTGAGGATGTTGGCTGGCTGGCTGGCTGGATAGATGAAAATTGACAGAATTTTCAAGTTGAGCTACACTAATCCCCACATGCCCTGATTCTGCTTCGTTTCTGGAATATCATTCTTCTCAAGATCATATATAAGTGGCAAGTTACGATCCTTGAATTGGGAGAGTGATTCCTGAAGCCTCTTCTGAGAAATTGGGTGTATGGAATACTCATGTGGTGGCATTTTCCCTCTTACGGCTCATTAAAGAAACCACACTCTGACACAACAGTTTTACTAAGACAGAAATGTGATTTCTTCATTTGAGAGTAGTTATCACATGCTCACTCCACTTGGTCCATGCAGAATATTGGCTTCCTTTTCTTAGAGCTTGAGTTGGACAACTCCCCAACAGGCAAGCTCTGGGGAAGTTGTCTGCTGCTTCTTGCTTCTAAACATCTTCTAAACATTGTTTGCTTTTTTTTTTTTTCCTAGCTGCATGGTTCTGATTTTGGATTTTTTGGATTACACATCATGTAGAATAACTTTTAGGGGGTTTTGCCTAATGGGAAACTTGGGTCAGGCAAGAGGGATGCTGACCATTGGGGCACAGACCCAGCTTTCTCAGGAGCTGGCCATTATTTAAACAATCTAGTTACAGTTCTAGGGGAGCCTGTTCGGGAGAAGAGAATAGCTTCTGATCCTTAGAACTTATGGAAGCTTGAAACTTAGAGCAAAATCCCCACCTGAGCTCACATAGATGAAGCTGGGGAGGATTTGGTCATGACTTTCAAATAGTCATTCAAAAGTCTCATTTCTGTGTTCAAATAAATTGTCACATCATGTGCATATCTTACCAGAAATCTGTTTATCAAGAAAGAGAAGCCTGTTGTCCCTAATTTCTGTTTTCCAGGTGACTGATATTACTTAGTTTTCAGCCAGAACGATTTATTTCTAGCTGAAACCAAAGCAGAGACAAATGCTGCCATGCAGTAAGATTTCTTTTCTTGAAATGATAAATGGCATGAAGATACTTATCTGGGAGAACAGGTTTCAGGTGGAGCTTCCATCAACAGTACTTTGAAATGCATTGTTAGACTATGGCTGACCTAGGTAAGGAATAAAAATAGCATGTCATATTTTGACTACATTAACTCATTTTCAACACAAGAGGCTGAGTCCTCTGCACAGTGATAGACTTGCTTTGAAATTAGAAAGTGCTGACTTTGTTAATAACTCTAGAGCCAGTTCTCAATTATTGGCATTTCTTGAAAGATATCACTGCTTTTCCCAAAACTATGGCTCAACGTTAGAATTCATCTCAGATCCCCAATATAGAGAACAATGCTTTAATTTAACCTATCATCCTCTTTATTATTGATTGCTACCCTAAAAATTATCCCTTCTGGGTAGTATGTATATGGAGTCAGCACTGAAACCCCAAGAAATGGACAAACTGAGAAATAATTAGGACAACCTGACAGAGAAATAACTGTCTACCCTACCTGTATGTGATCCTACGAAATTTATTTCTTTACATCTTAGCCTCATTTTCTTCAATATAAAATAGAGAAATAAAGCCCATTTTGTGGGATTGATATGCCCTTTCCAGAGCTTATCTATGTAAAAGAACTTGACAAACAATGAACTTACTCCCTTCTCTTTTAGTGGCTCAATTGGGCAATTGGGATGTCTTTGAAAAAATGGAAAGTTATGGTAAAATCTGAGGTCAAAAGGAAACCTTTTTATGTAAGATTTTTTAAAGTTCTCATATACTATTATAGACAGTAAAGCCAAAAGGAACAAAACAAAACAAAATCTCGGACCGAGGTTGGAACTAGACACTCCGGGTTCTAGTTCTGATTTTAATATTGACTGGCTATAAGTACTTTGCCAATGTGCTTTATCTTTCTAGGCACTACATTTCACATCTGAAGTGGGAAAGACAGCTTCCAATTCTAACATTCTATGGAAATATAGAAATATACTTAGCGCATTAACCTCATCTTTTTCTTTCTATTCTAGCAACATATATTTATTTTCCTCCTTTAATTTATTTTCCTTTACTTTCATGTTAATATTCTCCTGGCTTTTTTCTTTAATCGTCTCTTCTTTATACATGTTCTTTTTAAGATGCATCATTAACAACAATAAGATTGACCTCTCTAAGAACATGGAAGATGACTTCTAAATCAATTCCTCCAATCCAAATCACTCTCCAAAGCTTCAGACTAATAGACCTAACTTCTGAACATTTTCCCCTAGAATTTTCAATACAGTATGTCACAAACCAAAAACATTATCTGATTCCCTAAAAATATATTTATATTACTCTTTTCGAAAATTCTCATCAACTTAGATTTCCCTGGCAAAAAACGTATGAATCACCCTAACTCCTCCTTCCTTTTCATCATCATATCTAATTTCATCAAATCTAAGATCACCAATTTCGTTTATTCTACTTTTTCCAAAACTTTCAAATTGATCTATTTTGATCCTTATTATTCTGATTACAATCAATTCCATTATATCTTCCATTTAGTAGTCAATACATTGCTTCTGAAACTCTCATTCCATCCTACCCTGCCCACTTTTAGAGCCCATGGATGGTTTAACATTGCTCTCGAACCAAACACGTAGTCATTATCATAGAGTATAAGTTCATCTAAGAATGGTCTCTACCCTCCCCACAAAACATTACTTTTCACCATGCTCTCATCCTCATTGCTCCCTGTACTATAGCTCTGCTCTTACTTCATCCTTTGCAGCTTTTGGAATATGCCCAACTCCAACATATTTCCAAAACTTTGCAAAAGCTGTTCCCTCTGTTTGGACTATCTTCTCTCACCTTCTTTATTGAAGCGGGCCTGGGTCTTTTTCTCTCAGTGGTTAAAATTCATGCTTTGGAGTAAGACATGCCAAAGACAAAATCTCAGATCTAGCACTTACAAGCTCTGTAATAGTAGGCAGTTTACTTATGTTCTCTAAATTTCAGTTATATCACCTTTAAAATGAAAATAATAGTACCTGCTAAATAATGTGGTTTTAAAGATTAAATAAGATTAAATAAAGATTAAATAAGCGTTGATATGGCATTTAGTATGCTATCTGGCACATGAGAACATTCAATAATTATTAACTAATATTTGTCCTTTACAACTAGACTCTAAGTTCTTGTCTCTATACCACAACCACACCTCTCTATGTCCTAATCTGTCCCTCTGTGATGTCAGGGACAGTCTATTTTGTTCACATTTACTTTGCATTTGTCACTGTGTCTGACCCACAGCAGGCCCACCATAAAATTATTGTCATTTCCATTGAGATTTAACTCTGACACTGGTTCTTCTAGGAAGATTTTATTAAACTCCTCTAATCTTCCCATGGCATTGGTTAAATATTTCTCTTAAGTAACAGGCTCTGCTTAGACACTATTGGAATGATTTCTCTTTCTTCTCTAGACTCTTGAGTTTCTGGAGGACAAAAGACTATGTTGTTTATATCTTTGAATCCCCAATACCTTTTCCAGATCCATATAGTAGTACTCAAGAAAAGATTTGAGAATGAATGAATGAATGAATGAATGAATGGATTCTCCCTGTTACTCTTGTCTTTCTTGTTGTTTTCTTCTTATCATGCTCCATTTGCATTCATTTATAAGAATCAGACAGAGAATGTGGAAACCAGTGGATGTCAGGCCATTCTTCACCCTAGAGTAGGCATCATAGACGGCCTCTGGTGTTCTGCTGAAATACCATAGGACAGTGGCACCTGGGTTGGAAAGGTTCTTCTATGACAGGAGCTCTAGACAGCTTTCCCCTGAACAAGGGCATAAGAACAGCACAGGCCAGCTGCCAGGGACTAGGCAGACCTCCCTGAAAGTGCTGGGAGCCTGATATGTAGGTAAGGGTCCACTCGCTGACTCTGCCCATAGGGGTTTAAATAGGAGGCTGGAAGGACTATGAGTTACTAAATGCTCAAGGGAGAGTGGCTAGAGACGGTCTGAAAAGGAAGAGGAAGACTTCTCTACTCTGTTCTCTGGGCCACGGCCTCCAAATCACCTTGCAGACGAGGCAAAAAGCCGAGCTGACCCTGATATGCATCAGAGTGAAAGGGAAGAATTCTTTCAGCACCTACAGGACTGGTGCCAGGGAGTTAACATTTGGAAACCTCAGCGCAGCCCAGTCGTTGTTTGAAAAGCAGCAGATCTTGAAGCAAATGCCAGTGAGGTGCAGAGGGGAAGATGTGAGGACAAGGACTTCAGGAGTGAGCTATTAAAGAATGTTCAGGAAACCAAGAAACCTAATAGCTCTTGTCCTTGTCAAGGGAGGCGGGGAGGGAGTAAGAGGGAGAGGGTGAGAGAGAGAGAGAGAGAGAGAGAGAGAGAGAGAGAGAGAGAGAGAGAGAGAGAAGACAGAGAGAGAGAGAGAAGGCCATTCAAAGGAGCATTCATCGAAGCAGTCTGCTCAGGGTTTTCAGGGAATTGGGAGGGCAGATGCTACAAGGTTATTGGAGTTAGTGTCAAATGCAAGAACAAAGTGGCAGTGACATGAGCTAAGAAATGACTAAGCACATGAGGCCTGGAGTAGCTAATAGATGGATCCAAATGCCAAGTGAAACAGTTGTCTCCACTCATTTAAATACTTCTGAAGAGGCGATGAAAAAAAAATCACAGGCAAAAAGAAAGCTCTTCTCTTCTGGAATATCCCAAGATAAGAAGACAATATTGCCTTATTCTGTTACACTGGATTATGATTGATCTAGCCTCCTCCTTAGTCACTTTCTCAAAAGTTTTACAGTGGAAGTTTTAGAGCCAGTGAATACCAAGATTCCTTTTGATATGGGGGCTTTTCCTCTTAGGGAATCACTTATTTGCAAAGTGGGATTTCTTCTCTCTCATGGCGATGCAGAGCTTTAAGCTAAAAGGCATGGTTTGGCACAGAAGCAATTAAGCTTTTGGTTTCTATAGAACTTGCTTCTTCTTCCTCCCATTTCTGTTTCTCCTTTTTCATCAGCGTTTCTGTGTGTGGGGGAGGCTGAAGAATTTGGGTCTGAGGGATACAGTGAAGTAAAGAAAGAAAAGTTAGAGAAGGCAACTTTCATATTATGGATTTTATGCTCTCTCAGGGAGTGTTTGTATGTGAAGAGTCACTGAGCTAATGGTTAGCACATAGTAGATGCTTGATAAACACTCCTATCCTTGCCACCCCTCCCTTTTCAGTTTCCTCTCTCCTTAGCTCCTCTTTATTTTTTCTTGATTAAGCAGGATAAATATTGTTTTGAAGTAAATTATCGATAACAACATAAGCTATCATTTATAAAATATCTCTTCTATACCAGGTTCTATATTAGGTATTTTTATGACCTCAGTTACATTTTATTGCAGCACGGAATGGTAGGGTCAATTATACCCACATTTCAGATGAGAAAACTAAGCAAACATGAAGTGAGTCCCTGCCTTTATAGCTAAAATGTGATGGAGCTAGAGAAGTTCAGGTTTTCCAGACTCTAAACCCATTATTTGTTAATGTGCTGCATTTCTCTCATGGACTATACACATGTGACTTAGAGCAAATCCGTGTCACTCATATTGTCACTTGGGTAAGAGCTAGTTAAGTTGGTGACTTCGTTTTGGGTGGCCCTCCCTTTGCCATGCTCCTTTTGCCAACCTTCTGCTTAAGCAGCATCTAATCATGCCACCCTTTTAGTCAAGCACTTTCGATCATCTCCTGTAATTGGAACTCATCTACCCCTATATCTCTGCCCTATTGGGGCCCGAGATTTCTATTAGCTAACTAAAAAATAAACTTGTTTGGGCTACTAAGTCTCAATTCCAAATCAGTTCCCCTCCTTAGGTACTGAATGTGGAATCAGTACCTAAGATGGGAATTTCAATGGGTAAGGCGTTACTGGGAGAGAGAAATGCTTGAAGTAGGCCAAGCTTCACTGCCTCTCAAATTTCAGTGAGGAGGGGTCATCAATTCTACCTTCACACTGGCAGCTCCTGGCTCACAAAAGCCCCCACCGAAAAACCACCACCAGGTGTTGAGATCTGAGACTCTATAGTTTTCTAAATAATAAGCTTAAGTTAGGAACAACTTTCTCTGGTTTTTAAAAATATTTATTGAGCACTTACTATATGCTAAGCTCTGTTCTAGGTAGGAGATTCAGTGAGGGAATAACTCAGGATCCTGGAGAGGTTCGATGCTGCTGGATATTTTCTCTCTGTCTTCCTTTTTTATGGCCATTTTTCTAGCCTGTTGAACACTTGGGAAGACACCCTTGAAAAGATCAAGTATCAAATGGCCAGGGAGAAGAGAATAAGAAAAATAAGAGAGGATATTAGTTTTAAACTGCTCATTTAGAATTACTAGTTTCAATCAATGACAATTTTAGGTTATTAAATTCATTCTGGAGTAACTTGTCAAAGAAAAAAAAAACAGAAAATGTGCCATTACTGATATTCTCCAAGGTGTTTCTAATAAGATCAGGGTCAGTGATTGGAAATAAGCTGGAAGATGAATAAGTTGTCAGAATGCAATTGAGTTCCAAGGAGTTACCACAACTTCCCAAGAAATGCAGCATGAGCAACTTTGCTCTGAGACAATTATTAGTGAGGCCTTCAGCGAACTAGCCCAGGGAACAGCTGCTGACTTCTCATCACGTAAAACAGCGCTGGACCCTTCTTGTACTTAACCTATTGAAAAGCATTTCCTGGCATTCTCCTCTGAGTGAAAGCAGAGAAAGAGGCAGCCATGGTAACCCCCTCTGATCCGCTGATTCTGCACTCATTTCTATTTTGACAAAAAGTCTTGATAGATTCTTCGCAGGGCCTAACTGGAACCAGATCCTGCCTCCATCAATTTCTAGCTGTGTGATTTTGGTAAGCCTGTAACTCCTCTAAGCCTCAGCTCTTGTATCTATAAAATAGGCATCATATTAATGGTGACTAATAGTAACGGCAAACGTTGATACAGTGACTGTTTCTCTGTCCAAGCACTGCAGGCCAGAGATAGATCCCCTTGTTGGATGCTCACAGTCCCCATTAGTTAAGTCTCATCAATAGCTATTATTATTAAGAATTATGGTCATAGCTCATAAATCAGTAGAGATAACATTTTTAAAAAATCACATATACATTTTTTAATTGCAAATGACTGTGCAACTTCTCTGATAACTATCTCTGCCAGGAGGCATTTTCATCATTTAATAAATGGCCTGCTTTGGAAGGGCTTCTGCGCTGAAGGAGACAGTGCTACCTCCAGCTCCCACCAGTGCTCTTAGGACTGTAGGATAGTGAGCCACTATCTGATGGAAAATATATACTAGGTAGTAAACAAGTATGTAGAGTCCTTAAGTGCCATAGTGATTTCTTGCTGAATGGAGAGAGAGAGAGAGAGAGAGAGAGAGAGAGAGAGAGAGAGAGAGA